>CAUYUJ010017999.1:0-193177 GCA_963575745.1 Prorocentrum cordatum
TCCCCCTCCTCCTCCCCTTTCTCCCCTTTCTCCCCCTCCTCCTCCTCCTCCTCCTCCGAGCAAGACTGCAATAGCATTCTCACTCCCGCGCGTATTTACCGGATCGGCGCTGCGTCTCCCTGGCCGCGCCCCCAGGTTCCGCCCCATTTCGCGCCCCGTTCGCCATGGAGCACCACACATTGGAAGGGGCCTCTCGAGCTGTCGTCAGGCCTGCGCAGTGTCTACAAGAGCAAGAACGCAACTGAGCACAGGAGGGCGTGCAGGCAGCGAAGGAGCTCGGACACGCCGAAGCAAGGTGCGGACGACGCTGCAAAGCCCCACGAGAGCAGAGCCTTGCCAGCGCGAGCACCACATCTGCAAGTGGCCGGGGAGCCCCAGATCTGCACGTGGCCGGGGAGCCCCCGCGCAGATCTAAGAACTCCGAGCGGACCTCCAAGCGTTTGGGTGCTGTGCCAGTTTGTAGTCTGCCTCCGAGGCCCCCAGAGCGTCTTGGGCCGCATCGGGGCGGACAGTTCGCCAGCGTCGTGCGGCCGGCCCCTTGTGGGGCTCGGGAGGGCCCTGCGCCGCCACGGCCGGACGAGATGGGGCGGGGAGAGGCGGGCGGGGGGATGGCACGGGGTGGATTTGGCATCGCTCGGACGTGTGCATGTTTCTTTCGGCGAGGACCATCGAGGAGCATCCTTGGCCATTCGGCGAAAAAAACACGCACGAAACCAAAAAAACACAGGGAATGGACGTCCGAGCGATGGCCAGTGGAGGGGAAGGTGGCGGTGGCAAAACGCACGGATCGGTGGTTGAAAGATGGGGTCCTGAGGGATGGGGTCCTGAGGGCGGGGTGCCTCCAACGATGTCAATCCACCCTTGGATCCCCATCCGATCCGTAAGAAGACCCCATTCCTCAGCACCCTATCCTTGAACCACCGAATGGAGGGTAGGAGGAGGGCGAGTGAGAAGAGTGGAGGGAGGAGGAGGACGCGGAGTCGGGGAAGGAGGAGGAGAAGGGGGAGGCGAGAGGGAGGGATAATGACACGGGAGGACGGAGGAGGACGGTGACAAGGACGAGGGAGGAATAATGTCTGGGGGGGAGGGAGGAAGGGAGGGAGGGAGGGAGGAAGAGGAGGCGGAAACGGAGGAAGAGGAGGAGGAGAAGGAGGAGGAGTAAGAAAACGGCGACGAAGAGAAAGAGGGACAGGAATAGGAATAGGAAACGGAATAGGAGGAGAAAGAGGAGGCGGAAGCGGGATGGGAGAGGCAGCGAGGGAGGGCGACGACGAGGACAAGGATGCCGAGGAGAGGCTTCACGGAGCATGAGGAGAAGGAGAAGAGTACGTAGGTTGGTCGACGAGGTCGAGGTGGCATGCGACCGCTTTCTCGTCTCCCGCGAAGAGGGGGGGGATGGGCTTGAAGCTGGTTCGAGTGCCTTGTTGATCAGTTAATTTTCGCCGCCGCTCGCATGCATAGACCAGAGGGGGAGAAAACGAGAGAGAGAGAGAGAGGGAGAGAGTTCGGGCTATATGTACATACCGAAGGCAGGGAGGGATACATGTATATATATATATATGTGTAGAGAGAGAGAGAGAACAAACAACAAAACCGCTTGATTCTGAGACTGTGATGGTAGACGCAAGAGGAGGAGGCGGAGGAGCGTTGACACAAACCATGAGTTACGTAACATTGTTGGGCTTCGCGTGCCAGCTTATTCGTGAAGCTCTCTCCGCCCCATATTTCCTCCTCCCGTCCTCCACGTCCTCATTGTCCTCCCTCCTCACCCCTCTCCTGCCCCCTCCATATCCCCCTGCGCCCTCCCCTCCTCCCCCGCCCTCTTCATCCTCCCTCCTCCACCTCCCGCTTCTCGACCCCCACTCTCCCACTCCCCCTCATTCTACCCCCGTTCCTCCTCTTCCTCCTCCTCCTCCCCCTCCTCCTCCTACTCCTTCCTCCTCCTCCTCCCCTCCTCCCCCTCCTCCTCGCATGCCTCTCGGCCCGGCAGGGAGGGGAGGGTGCAGCCGAGCAATCCGTTTCGTATGAAACCCTTGTTGTCTGCTGTGCTCGTGTTCCTCATGACTTGCCCCTCCTCCGCCAACAGAAGACAAAACACCGCACGACCGTTCCAGTGGGAGCACTTTTGGCCAGGCCCTCGAGGCGCATCCAGCCGTGGCGACAAGACGCCGCCTTGTCCTGGCGGCCAGAAACAGCATCCGACAACCTCGACCCTCGACTCTTCCGACGACGACGGCGACGACGACGGCGACGACGACGACGACGACGGCGACGACGACGACGACGACGACGACGACGAGGACGACGACGACGGCGACGACGACGACGACGACGACGACGACGACGACGACGACGAGGACGACGAGGACGGCGGCGACGACGGCGGCGACGACGACGACGACGACGACGACGACGACGACGAGGCGACGCCGCGCTCCGAGGTCCCCGCGCCCGATACGGGCGGCACCTACGAGGGGCGGCTGCCCGCGGACCGTGCCCCGCACGGCGAGGAGGAGGCGCGGCCGAGCGCAGGCCGGCGCCGCCGGGCGGCGGGGAGGGCGGGGAGGGAGCAGGGAGGAGGAGGGAGGACGGAGGAGGAGGAGGAGGGAGGACGGAGGAGGAGGAGGAGGAGGAGGAGAGGGGTAGGGAGGAGGAGGAGGAGGAGGAGGAGGAGGAGGAGGAGGAGGAGGAGGAGGAGGAGAGAGGACGGAGGAGGAGAGGAGGAGGAGGAGGAGGAGAGGAGGAGGAGGAGGAGGAGGAGGAGGAGGAGGAGGGGGAGGGAGGAGGAGGGAGGACGGAGGAGGAGGAGGAGGAGGAGGAGGAGGAGAGGAGGAGGAGGAGGAGGAGGAGGAGGGAGGAGGAGGAGGAGGTGTTCAACCCGCCGATCAGCGAATCTCATGTAGCCCCCGTCCTGTCTCAGGCCAGAGCGGTGTCTCAACGGCTGCATCCTGGTAGACGCTAAGACCAGGTGGCGCCCCAGGGTGGATGCTTAGGAGGTGCGTGACCCACTGAGGGAGGAGGAGGGGGGGGAGGAGGAGGAGGAGGAGGAGGAGGAGGAGGAGGAGGAGGAGGAGGAGGAGGAGGAGGAGGAGGAGGAGGAGGAGGAGGAGGCGGAGGAGGAGGAGGAGGTATCGCACGCAGGGAACAGCTGCATCCGCAGCGACAACCCGAGCACACGGTTCGGGAACTCCGAGTCCCTGCCCCATGGTGGCCGCAGGACCCCCTGACCCAGGGCACCTTCACCATGAGGAGCACGGGGGGCACGGGGCACCGGCGTCACGTCCGCACCTTCCAGCGTCGCACTTCCAAGCTGCCGCTGCCCACGCAGTGCGCAGCTCTCCCATGGCACCTGCAGGTTTGCTTCACCGACCGCGCGACCGTGACTCAGCTGTCTTCATCCGTGCTCACAACCTCTGGCGCTCCAACCTCTCCAACCTACGCGCTCACTGACACTCTGGTCGCATCAGCACCAGCTGAAGGCGACCCGGCATAGCAGCACTCTAGTTACCCATTAGTACATCCGCTACGTCCACCTCTGCTACGACTTTAAAGCGCCCTCAACTCGGACAGCGACCCTCTCCACACGCTGGGCTTCGACCGCACCTTCAGAGCCCTGTCCCGCCTGCGCCCCGCCTCCTCCCCCCCTGAGGAACCTCACGCCCCCGCCCTCTGGCCCCCCTCCTTCCTGGCAACCTCCTCCCTCCCTCCTCCGCCGCCGCCAACACCAGGAGGGGTTGGAGGTACTGCCAGTGGAGGCGTTGGAGGACCGGAAGGGACGCGCTCGGCACAGGCCGCAATAGGGAGAGCACAGATGCTTCGGACGGCCGTAGACCAGGCGGCCGCGACACCTAAGAGCCACGCCGAGGGAAACCTCACCCATCCCCCTCGGGGGTGGGCGCTCCGCTAGCACCACACACCCTTCACCGACTACCTCACTGAACCTCTTTTTCGCACTTTCCTCCGCCTCCTCCTCCTCCTCCTTTTCCTCCTCCTGCTCCTCTTTTTCCGCCTCTTCCTCCTCCTCCTCCTCCTCCTCCTCCTCCTCGCCGCACTCGCGCAGCCGCGCCCACCTTGTCACAGCAAGCGCGCCCAGGTCCACTCCGCCCGCTCCGCCCACACTGCCCCTTCCTGCTGCGCAGCCGCCGCGCCCCACCGAACAGTGGACCTTCATCCGCCTCTTGACTGACCTCTGGGCCTCGTAGATGGGAAAGCTGGCCCCCGCTCCAGGAGGGGCGAGCCGTTGGGACGCGGCCCCCCCCCGGGGGCTGGGGCGCCAGTGCCGTGCTTGCACGCTTACTGCCATGCTGCCGCGGACAGACGCTTCCCGCTCTCCTCTTCTTCCTGGTGCTTCTCATCCCGTCCGCCGTTCGGTAGCTCTCATTCGTCTCACGTCACCTATTTGTTTCTCGTTGCCCCTACCACTGGCGCCCCGGTGGGAGGGGTTCGAGGGCCGCCCTCGTTGAGACAAAGGTCCGCAGCTCGAATCTTAACGGAGGAGGAGGAGGAGGAGGAGGAGGAGGAGGAGGAGGAGGAAAAGAAGGAGGAGCAGGAGGACGTGGAGGTGGAGGACGAAGGCGAAGAAGAGGAGGATGAGGTGGAGGAGCAGGAGGAGGTGCAGAAAGGGAGGAGGAGAGAAAAGAACACGATGATAACGGGGATGTTGATGCTGATGACGACGATGATGATGACGATGACGAAGATGATGATGATGATGATGATGATGATGATGATGATGATGATGATGATGATGATGATGATGATGATGATGATGATGATGATGATGATGATGATGATGATGATGATGATGATGAGATGAGATGATGATGATGGTGTCCCGATGAAGATGATGATGATGATGATGATGATGATGATGACGATGTTTATGATGATGATGATGATGATTGATGATTGATGATGATGATGATGATGATGATGATGATGATGATGATGATGATGATGCTGCTGCTGCTGCTGCTGCTGCTGCTGCTGCTGCTGCTGCTGATGATGAGATGATGATGATGATGATGATGATGGTGATGATGTGATGATGCTGATGATGCTGATGATGCTGATGATGCTGAATGATGACGATGATGATGATGACGATGAGGAGGAGGAGGAGGAGGATGAGGATGAGGATGAGGATGAGGATCAGATGGAGGATGATGCTGAGAATAATGCTGCTGATGCTGATGCTGATGCTGCTGCTGCTGCTGATGATGATGATGATGATGATGATGGGGATGGGGATGATGATGATGATGATGATGATGATGATGATGATGATGATGATGATGATGATGATGGTGATGGTGATGGTGATGGTGATGGTGATGGTGATGATGGTGATGATGGTGATGATGATGATGATGATGATGATGATGATGATGATGATGATGATGATGATGCTGGCGAGGAGGAGGAGGAGGCGAAGGAGGAGGCGGAGGAGGAGGAGGAGGAGGAACGAAACAATGAGGGAGGGCACGGTCGACCACAAGAGGATACCAGCTTCTCTGAGCTCGAGCTGTTGGTATCGGGGTTCGGTGGCGAAATGTGCCCCCCCCCCCCCCCCCGGCCCCCCCCAGCAGCCTTCGCTACTGGTGGGGGGGGACGGAAAAGAAAAGCTTGGGAGTGCGGAATGAAAGATCCCTTCTCTTCCTCCTGTTCGTCGTCTTTCTCCTCCTCAGACTTCTGTGGACCGTCGACCAGGAGGGGAAAGTATCTTGGATACTCCTCCTCCCCCCTCCCTCCCCACCGCTTCCGCTTCCGAGGGAGGGAGTAAGGGAATTGATGTTTGTTTCGTCAGCCTGTGAAGCAAGGCCGCAGGATGCACGCGATCCGACCCGCATTCGGTGGACGTTCGCACAAGGCCGCCATCCACGCGATTGGCAAGAGGGGCGGGAGGAGGGAGGGAGGGAGGGAAGAGGACTTCGGAATGCGGCGCTGATGAAGCCGACAGCACGTCAGCCAAGTGCGGCGCTGCAACTGGCTGGATATAAAAAAACAAGCGCGCGGGCACCAAGTGGGCAAGTATAGTGAAAAAGAGCCGTTCGAGGTGGGACAGCAATACACAGCTGAGACGGCACAACAGACCGCGAGGGCGGTCCTGCTGTGACTATGGCGAGGTGTCCCTGAGCCGAGCTAAGAATGGGGCTGCGTTCGGTAGACAGCACGTGCCCGAGTGGGCGGAGGTATCTCAGGCCCCCGACACGGTACGCGGACGAGACGGCGGCGGAGCAAACAGCAGCAGTCTTCGCGCGAAGATAGGGGGGGATGGGACACATGCGAGGGTAAGTGGTTTCTCTTCTGCCAAGGGCTTAACAAGAAACGCCCCTACCCTGGTTTACGAGGCGCTGTGCGCGGAAACTCCTGTGGGCTGACAGGGTACACCCTGAGTGATGTGCGGCGTCCTGGCACCCTCTAGGCGTTGGGGGTTCCAGGAGGGTTACAGACCACGCATTTGTAACCCAGGGTGGGGCCGTTTTTTCATCCCTCAATTCTGGTCGTGCTGCCAAAACGGCGTTCGACGAACCGTTTGGCTGCCCGTGGCCAGCGAGCTGCAAGGAGGGGCGGCGGCGCGGCAGGGAAGCCACGGGCAGAGGCACCAAGCGAGAGCAGCCGGCACGCGGCCGCTTTGAGCGGCCCCGCTGGGGGGAGCCTCGCGCGTGTGGTGCGCCTCGGGCGCGCCATGATCACTCGGGAGGTCTTTGGTTCTGATCCCCACCCCCCCGTTTCTCGGAGGTGGATAGACCTCCTACCCTGACACGTCGATTAAGGAATTGGCCGTTTTCGGTTCGCGAGAGGGCGTCGCGGCCGTCATTTTTGCGGGTCCAGGTCCGTCGGTTTCGGTCCCAGACCGTTTTCACTAAGGGGAGGTTTACTAAAGGGAGGTTTGTCCACCACCGAGTTTCATTCGGCGGTGAGTAGGACTGGTCCCAGAACGCCTCTTCTTCCTCCTCCTCCTCCCTCCCTGTGGATCGAGTCTCTGATGATCGAGTTTCTGAGCTGGGCAGTCGTAGTCGCAATCGCAGTCGTAGCTGCCGTCGCCGTTGTTGCGCGGCGGGTGCTGCGGAAAAAATAGTGACCCCCTAGTGGTGGGAGCCCCGCCGGACAAAGAATTCGTTACCCCCTATTTGGGGGGTTATAACGACGTATCGCGGTTAATTTTGGCTGTGCTCACGCGGGCCTTTTGGCTTACCCGACGTCGTTGCCCGAAGCCGAAGCCGCAAGGAGGTCGGTCGGATAACCCCTGCCCGTTGACCGCCGAGAGAGCGAAGGCGGAGCGGCCAAGAGAGCTGGGCGGTGCGGCGAAGAAAGCCGGGCGGAGCGGCTGAAAGAGCGAGGGCGGCGCGTCTAGCGAGGCAGCGGAGAGACCCCTCCTGCACCCCACATCAAGGGAGGAGAAACCACCCAGACCCGAGAATTGGCGTTGACTGAACGGCCATGGGCGTTTCTTAAATAGCTTTACCCTGCTCGATTCTCTTTTTTTTTGGGGGGGGGGCGTTTACTAAAACGGTTTCGCGTGTCGGGGTGATCATTGTGAGGGTGGATTTTTTCTTCTCTGCCACACCATCCTACATGAGGAGGAGGAGGAGGAGGAGGAGGAGGAGGAGGCGGAGGAGGAGGAGTGGGAGGAGGAGGAGGAGGAGGAGGAGGAGGAGGACGAGGAGGCGATACAGCACTGCTCTCGGGCGCGCAGTGGTCTGCGGTGGACCGCGGGCACGCGCGGGTCGAGAGCGAGAGACTCGATGCACGACGGGCGAGCACGTCACGCGCCCTTCCCTGGCTGGACCAGCACGCTGCCGCACGGGCCTGGTGCGTCCTCACCCTGCTCCTCCTCCTCTGCCTCCTCCTCCTCCCTTGATCCTTGATCCTCGATCCTCCTCCTTGTCCTCCTCCTCATCAGCATCCCCTTCCTCCTCCTCCTCCTCCTCCTCCTCCTCCTCCTCCTCCTCGATCCTCATCGATCCTCCTCCTCCTGCTCCTCCTCCTCCTTCCTCTGACTCACGGCTTCCTCGGGTGGCACGCTCGACTGCTACCTGTCACACCTCGCTTTGTGTGGCCTACATCGCACGGTCAAAGAGGCGCGCCCGAAGCCGAGGTCAGCAAGAGAAAAGAGGGGTGGGCGGAGGAACCCCCTCTGGAAGCCACTGCGCTGTCCAGAGGGGCAGCGCACGTCCAAACCGTGGACCCTCGCCCGCCAAGAAGAGGACCCAGGTGGCGAAAGGTGGACCAGGCGAGGTACTTGTACTTCTGCTAACTGTTAACCACCCTCTTCGATCGAGGACTGAGGAGAAAAGTGCCAGGAATGCCCAAATCAGTACGAGACGATCAAGTGCAGCGAGTTCTCCCGCGAGAGCCCCGCTTCGAGAGGGGAGCGCCCCCCCCCCCCCATTGTGCCCGATGCCTTGGCGCACGCGCGCGGCCCCGCTGCCGCCGCCGCGCCCGTGCGATCCCGTCCTGCAGCCTCCGCGTCTCGGCATCCCCAGACATCCGAGGTCTCGATTTTTTCGAGACGCGGGCCCCCTACCTCCCGACCACTTCCCTGAGACCCGTCTTTCATCCCGAGTCGTTTTTTGACGGTCCCGAGGCCCGGCGAGGGCCCCGAAAGGCCAAAAACTATGAAAAACCTCCGTCTCGATTTTTTCGAGACGCCCGATGTCTGGGTCGCTCGACCACGAGGCCGATCCCCGCCTCCCTCCCCCCCACCCCGATCCCCGCCCGTCCCGCCGCCCCGGGCCGGGCATCTGCCCCCCCCCCGAGCCCGGAGGGAGCCGCCCGCGTCCCCACCGATCGGGGGGGCACGGCGGCCAGTGGTGCCCGGGCCTTTGCCGGCGGGGCCAAAGGGCACCCAAGCACAGTGAATGAGCTCTCCGGGAGAGGCTCCAAGGACCTCCAAGGGGGGCCCAAGCGGGGCACAGGAGGGACCCAAGAGGCGCTCCAGGAAAGCCAGACGATGGCGTCAGAACGAGAGGGCCAAGAATCGGGGGTGGACAGAACCCCCAACAGTGTCACACGTCGATTCGTGAATTGTCCGTTTTTCCGGGTCTCGAGAGGGCGCCGCGGCCGTCACTTTCTCCAGGCTTGCGCACGCCAGGTTTGGGCCCGAGGTCGTTTTCACGAAACCACGTTCTGCTGAAGGGAGGTCTGTCCATCCCCGACCCAGACCTCCATGCCGGGCAAGCGGGAGGATGGGAGGAGGAGGAGGAGGGGGGGAGGTACGAGGAGAGGCCCGAGGCCGTTGTCACTACACCACGTTCTGCTAAAGGGAGGTCTGTCCACCCCCGAGAGAGCGGAAGTGCTCGGCGGCGCGCCCAGCGCGGGCGGGCCGCCTCCCGGCGAGGACGCGTGTTGCACGGAGCGATCGGGCGCGGGCAGCGCGCCGCACGGCGCGCCCGCGCGTGCCCGGGGGCGCGGCGAGCGGGAGACATCCAGCGCCCACGAGGCCTCGAGTCGAGCACGTCCCTCCTACAGGAGGAGTGTTCAAACATATATTTTTCAAAAAGGGGGGAAGAAAAAACATAGTCTGGGAAGCATGTTTCGACCATGTCTACATAGTTCTGAACATGTTCTGAGTATTCCGACATCCGCCTCCAGGCGGGCACGACCGACCTAAACCAAGCCCCCCCCCAGCGCAGCCCGACGGCCCCGATGGGCCCTCCATCTCCAGCGGGGGGGGGGTCAGGGAGCATTGGACAGAAACACACATGCGGGGAGCCCGTATCCCCCCCCCCCCATCTCTCCAACCCAAAGTTCGGGTCTTCGGGCTGGGTTGGGAGAATCTGTAGGTAGTCAGATCTGTGCGCCGCGCCCGTGTGCGTGTGGGAGCGCCACTCTCGGGCGAGATCTGCGCGGCGACGGGGCGATCCCCACACGCTCGCCCCGCCCGCGCGGCGACGAGCTGGCGAGCAGCAGCGAGCGCGTGCGCCGCCCCGCGCCCGCGCGGGAGCGCAGATGCCCAGGAAGAGTGGGCGCGGCGCCCCGGCGACGACGAGCAGTTCGCTTTTTGTTGTCGGGGTCGGCAAAGGTCGGGTATGGCCAGGACCCCGGATAAGGAGACCTGTTTAGTGGTAGGGCCCTGGAGCCCCTGAATTGGCCAGAATCACTGAACCAGGTTTGCCATAGCTTGTGTTTTTTTCGGGTGACGGCAGTTCCGGTTAGTGGAAATGGGACGGGGGGGCGCCCCTTGTACAGATCACTAAACCAGGTTCCTTTAAACCCAGTTCTACCAACGCCCGAAAAGAGGGGGGTGATGACTAGGGGGGGTGGATATCATGGCGGGGCCATGGTATTTCCCCAGATTTCAGGGCGCCCCTTCTTATCTCATTACGTCCCTGGGCCCCCCCGCTGGGCCGCGCACACGCCGCCGGTCACGATTTGCACCACCCCCCTCGTGGACGCCCCCCTCTTGGCCGCTCCCGATGTCGGCGCGGGATGCGCGCCCCGTCCCATTCCGGCCGCGCGTTTTGCAAAGCCGATTCCTGAACGTCGACGTTGAGATTCAGCATTTGCTTGACTTTGTATTGTTTTCTACAGGTCGGCAGGATGGACTCTCCCTGGATCTGGTCGCTATCACTTGGCCAGGTGGCAAAGTGGGAGCAGGGATGGGGGGAGAAGGCAGGAGAGACTGAAGGAGTCACAGCACGAGGGGGAATGAGTCGAGAGGGTGACGAGATTGCACGTGTAAGAAAGTCGAGCATAGAACGGCACCCAACGCATCATTCAGAAACCCAAAGTCTCAATCATATGCAGGCGTTCGCGATGGACATATTTGCGTTTCATTGTGTCGTTCAGTGTTTTTGGTATGCATGGTGTTGTGGGGAAGGTTGTGCCTTAGTCGAGCGAACTGATGTTGCCAAGGCTTGGCAGAAGTGACCGTGCATATCTACCATTGCGACTCCTTCACTGGCTTCTTGAACCAGGCCACTCCTGGCACGAGGGTAGCAGTAGTTGTGGAAGCACCAGTTGGGCGCGACCGCACTGCTCCGCGGATCAGCATTTAGATGCCTGCGTGGTCTTGCGTGCGTTTTGCTAAACCGATCCCTCTCTCTCTCTCTCCATGTCTGTTCTCATCCCTCTCCTTATCTGTCTCTCCCTCTCTCTCTCTCTGTCTCTCTCTCTCTCTCTGTCTCTCTCTCTCTCTCTCTTTCACTCTCTCGTTCTGTCTCTCTCGCGTTCTGTCTCATGTACATTGTGAGTATCGCTCTCTCCCTTTCACAGTATGTGTTGTTCCTTCTGCTTTATAGATCTAACGTATAGAACACCAGTGTGTAGATGTATGTGCCTCTATATACACAAATGTATGCACGTATGCGTATAAATATATGTGTATGTACTCATGTGTATGCACACACGCACGTGTCGGATGAGGTTTTGGATCGGCGGAGGCCCTGGCCCCCCCTCAAGTTGCCCAGATGTAGTTCGAGGCGGAGGGAAGGACACAGGAGGACTCGAGGCGCCCGCGGGGAGGGCATCTTCGAAGCCATGTGGGTCGTCTCGGGTGGTCGCTCACGCGCTCAGGGGGGGGCACTGGGGCAGTCCTCGGGGTCTGAGATTGTCTCTGGACGATCATGAGGTGCGTCTGTCCTCCTCCTCCTCCTCCTCCTCCTCGTCCTCCTCCTCCTCGCAGGCCGTCTCAAATCCCCCCGTGAGGCGGTCTTGGTTCGTGCTGGGGCCGCTTGCGGCGCGTTTTCTATACACACGCGCACACATCTCTGAAGGCAGGCAGAGGAAAACGTTCGACGAAGGTCGAGAGGAAGTCTGGTCGCGAGAGGTAGTTGTATCAGAAAGGCTGGGATTGGTCGGGAAAGATGTCAAGGCGAGTGCGCCGGGATGGAGGATGCACCTGGCCATTCAGGGGTCACGGGGGAACGAGTCATGCAGCAATCATGCCACCATTCCGAGAGGGACAAGGAGGAGGAGGAGGAGGAGGATGTTTTCCTCTGCAGGCCGAGGAGGCGGAACCAGTCAGCAACGTTTAGCTTGAGACACCTTGAGTATTCCCGCGGTCGTGGGCCACGACCCTGCCATGCCGTCGCCAGCCCTAGCAGGAGGCACACTGACCGCTGGGCACTGGCGTCACACGAGCATGGGGACGCAAGAGGCCGCCACGCCGTGCATCAACGCCCAGCCGCTTCGCGTCCCCTGCCAGCTGCCACCAGCAACCTACGCCCACAGTTGGGCCACGCGCACTTCCAGCCAACGGTTAGGCACCAGGACGTTGCCGCGAGAGCCGCTGGGGAAGCAAGCAGGATTCACTCCGCATTTAGGAGTCGAAAGCATATGCATGGAGGCAAAAGCGAGGTCACCGTTGCGCTATGAGCGGTATGCCTCGCACTGCCCTAGCAGGCAACGCGAGATTATCCCGGCAAAGCAACCTAACAGCGATGTGTAGGAGCATATTTGGAAGCCTTCCCCTTAAGATTCAGATGAGAATCCAGTTGTAGAATTCTGCTGTTCTCGCAGTCGTAGTCGCATTCGCGATGACAGTCGCAGTGGCCTGCATCAGCCTCAGCCTCAGCCTCAGCCTGCCTCAGCATCAGCCTCAGCCTCAGCCTCAGCCTCAGCCTGCAGCCTCAGCCTCAGCCTGCCTCAGCCTCAGCCTCAGCCTGCCTCAGCCTCAGCCTCAGCCTGCCTCAGCCTCAGCCTCAGCCTCAGCCTCTGCCTTCAGCCTCAGCCTGCCTCAGCCTCAGCCTGCCTCAGCCTCAGCCTCAGCCTCAGCCTCAGCCTCAGCCTCAGCCTTCAGCCTTGCCTCAGCAGCCTGCTCAGCCTCAGCCTCAGTCAGCCTCAGCCTCCCCCTCAGCCTCAGCCTGCCTCAGCCTCAGCCTGCATCAGCCTCAGCCTCAGCCTCAGCCTGCCTCAGCATCAGCCTGCCTCAGCCTCAGCCTCAGCCTGCCTCAGCCTCAGCCTCAGCCTGCTTCAGCCTCAGCCTCAGTCTGCCTTCAGCCTCGGCCTCAGCCTCAGCCTGCCTCAGCCTCAGCCTGCATCAGCCTCAGCCTCAGCCTCAGCCTGCCTCAGCATCAGCCTGCCTCAGCCTCAGCCTCAGCCTGCCTCAGCCTCAGCCTCAGCCTGCTTCAGCCTCAGCCTCAGTCTGCCTTCAGCCTCGGCCTCAGCCTCAGCCTGCCTCAGCCTCAGCCTGCATCAGCCTCAGCCTCAGCCTCAGCCTGCCTCAGCATCAGCCTGCCTCAGCCTCAGCCTCAGCCTGCCTCAGCCTCAGCCTCAGCCTGCTTCAGCCTCAGCCTCAGTCTGCCTTCAGCCTCGGCCTCAGCCTGCCTCAGCCTCAGCCTGCATCAGCCTCGGCCTCAGCCTCAGCCTGCCTCAGCCCCAGCCTGCCTCAGCCTCAGCCTGCCTCAGCCTCAGCCTCAGCCTGCTTCAGCCTCAGCCAGTGCCTGCAGCCTCGGCCTCAGCCTCAGCCTCAGCCTCAGCCTCAGCCTCAGCCTCAGCCTCAGCCTCAGCCTGCCTCAGCCTCAGCCTCAGTCTGCCTTCAGTCTCGGCCTCAGCCTCAGCCTGCCTCAGCCTCAGCCTCAGCCTGCATCAGCCTCAGCCTCAGTCTGCCTTCAGCCTCGGCCTCAGCCTCAGCCAGCCTCAGCCTCAGCCTGCCTCAGCCTCAGCCTGCCTCAGCCTCAGCATCAGCCTCCCTCAGCATTCCGGGAATGGAGTTCTGGGAACTCGAAGACCACGAAGTGGCCTATAGTTGGCTCCGGGCATCCAAAATGTACGCCGGGAATGGAGTTCTGGGAACTCGAAGAGCACGAAATGGCCTACAGTTGGCTCCGGGCATCCAAAATGTACGCCGGGTGCCTGCGCTCGAAGAGCGCACGCCAGGGGCAAACATTAGATTCTATCTGGCCCGACCAGCAACGTTTAGCTTGAGACAGAAGAGCCAGCAGAGGCGGCAACAGTTTAGCCACATATGCGGCACAATAAGTGCCTTAGCCCGCGCTGGCATCCTTCGATGCCGCTTCACGGGCCCGCACCCTCGCAAGCAAAGCCGCCATCTTCTCGTTCTGAGGGAGGGCGGAGAGGCCCGAGTGCTGCTGCGACGACGCGGGCCTGGACGCATCAACAGGCGGAGGCGTCTGCGCAGCATAGCATAAAAACAATCACACCCCGCCTAGACGAGCGGGACGTCCTCCCATCCTCGTTCCTATAATGAGGATGGAGGCCTGACAGTGCAGTGACAGAATGCCCACGGCGCCTACCTACGGCACGGTCGCCTCCAGGCATCCGACAGAGACGACGGTCAACTCCAGGCACACGAAGATCACGACGGTCACCTCCAGGCACTCGGAGCTGACGAACTCCAGGCTCGCGAAAAGGACGACGGCCACCTCCAAGAGCGCGAAGACCGCGATGGCCACTCGAGCGCCCTTGAACACCTCCAGGCCCTTGATCGCCACCAGATTCTCGCACACGCCGAGGCCCCCTACCACGTCCAGGCCCAGGATCACGAGGGGCACCTCCACGCACCCGAAGCAATGGCTGTCACCTCCAACTTCATCAGGGAGCTGGGGAGGCCCAGGCTGCGGTCCACCATGTGCACGATCATTCTTAGGTGCACGACAAAGACGACGGTCATCTCTGAGCACGCGAGAACATTGATGGTCACCTCCAGGCACACGAAGATCGCGATGGTCACCTCCAGGCCCTGGAACACCGACGGACGCATCGAGGCCCTTGACCACCGACCGGCCCTGGATCCCCTCCAGGCCCTCTATGGCCTCCAGGCCTAGGATCACGTCCATCACCTTTTCACACTCGACCATGTCGATGGGTACCTCCATGCACTCGTAGATGCCGACGGGCACCTCCAGGCACACGAAGGTCGGGACGGTCACCTCCATGCACTCGCAAAACATGTCGGTCACCTTCAGGCACTCGCAGATCACGCCGTTCACCTCCAGGTAGTCGATGATGACGGCGCTCACCTCCAGGTCCTGGAGCACTTCGAGGCCCTTGATCACCACCGGGGCCTCAACCGCATCCAGGTCCACGATCGTATCCGAGGAGGAGGAGGAGGAGGAGGAGGAGGAGGAGGAGGAGGAGGAGGAGGAGGAGGAGGAGGGAGGAGGAGCAGGAGCAGGAGGAGGAGGAGGAGGAGGAGAGAAGAGAAGAGAAGGAGGACGGAGGGATGGAGGGAGGGAGAGAGGCAGGGAGCCTGAGAGAGAGAGAGAGATAGAGAGGGGAGCCACATAGAGAGGGAGAGGGAGAGTGAGAGGTATAGGGGGAGGGAGGTCTGGGGAGCGCGTAAGCGAGGGAGGTGGCTCTGGCGGTCTCTGCGATCATCCCCGAACGCATCCCAGGCCGAAGGGCCCGCCCCCGCCCGACGGCAGCAGGGGGGGACTGGGGTTCGAATGGGAGGTGGATGAGGGGGGGAGGAGTGAGGGGGAATGCGGAGGAGGGGAGGAGGAGGAGGAGGAGGAGGAGGGAGGAGGAGGAGGAGGAGGAGGAGGAGGAGGAGGAGGAGGAGAGGAGGGAGGGAGGAGGGAGGAGGAGGTAAGGTAGTAGCAGGAGGAGGATGAGGAGGAGGAGGAGGAGGAAGAGGAGGAGTCAGCAGGAGGAGGGGATCATGAGCATGGGGCCTCCGTTCCTTCTCCGCCGCCGTCCTTTTCCGAGATCATCTATCTGCTCCGTCGTCTCCTCTGCCCGCCGAGAGGCGGGACTGAGGAGCGCAGACATGGGCATCTTCCACGCAGCGGTGGAGGTGTACGGCGAGGATCGGGGAGTGACGAGACAAAGGGGAAGGGAGGCTCACCCTCGCACTCCTCCTCCTCCTCCTCCTCCTCCTCCTCCTCCTCCTCCTCCTCCTCCTCCTCCTCCTCCTCCTCCTCCTCCTCCTCCCCTTCCCCGTTCTCCCTCCCAATTTTTTCCCTTCTTCCTTCCCCCGTCGTCTGGCCCCCCTCCGGCGTCTTCTCCCCCTCTTCTGCAGCCACCCCACAGGCCCATCGGCATTTGGGATGGGCACGCGTCCGGCTCCCTTGTGGCCGGACTCTGGCCTCCCTGCGCCGGTACCCCCCCCGAGCCTTCCCTCTGGCCCCGACGGGGGCCCAGACCCCCGACGTCCTGGAGCGTTTCATGCCGCGGCCCCCATGGGGTCCGGACCCCTTCCCCGGGATCCGCGTTTCATCCCGGGTCGTTTTTCGGCGGTCCCGCGGGCCCGTTGCGACTTCTTCCTGACGCGACCCCCAGAGGTCCAGACCCATTCCCCGGGATCCACTTCTCCTCCTGCGTCGTTTTCGGGCGGCCCCGGGGCTCGGGGAGGGCCCCCCCCACAGAGGTCGAAAGCAGCGAAAGGCCTCCCGCTGCGGTTCTTCCACCACGCGCGGGGGTTTTTGGGCTGCCTTCCTTCCTTCCTGCCCCGAGAACAGCGATTGGCCTCCCGCTGCGATTCCTCCACGACGCGCGGGGGGGTCTTTGCCCGCTCTGCGGGAGGGGGGGCGCGCCCACTGCCTGCCTCCGGGGGCCGGGCGCGGGCGCCCGCCCCGGCCGCGCAGCCCTCGCGCGGGCGGCGTCGCGGCGCGCCTCCCTTCTCGGGGAGCGGCCCGCCGACGCCCGTGCACCGGTCGACGGCCTCGCGCCGCCCGGCGCGCCCCTGCAGACCCCCTCGCGTCTCTGGGCTTCCCAGATGGGGTCCGAGCAGATGGGGCCGGAGGATCGCGACGTCTCGCCGAGGCATCGCCGATGCAGCACGATGCGGAGCCTCATATATGCTTCACGTCGACGTCGCCAATGCATCGCCCACGTCGACGATGCATCGCCGGTGCATCGCCGATGCATCGCCGATGCATCGCCGATGTATCGGTAATGCGGCGCGATCCGCCGACCCCATCTACTCCGACCCCAAGACCCCCTGGCGTCGCTGTTTTCGACCTCCAGTTGCCCTCCCCGGGCCTCGGGACCGCCAGAAAACGACGCAGGATGAGGAGCGGGTCCGTGGGACTGTCGCGGCATGGGAAAATCAGCGCCAGGGTCCCGGACCCCTGGCCCGGGGGTCTGGGACCCTGGCGCTGCAGTTCTTCACCACGGGCGCTTCCGCTCCCTTAAGGGCCCAGGGACCCTCACAGATGAACCTGGCTCGAGAAAGGACGCAGAAGGAAGGGGTCTGGGGCTATGGTCGCGATTGTTTGCTATGTTTCTGCAGCGTCAGATCTCAGTGGGCTCCTCCTGGCTGAAGCCTTGCTCTGCCCCCCCCCCCTTCGATCCGCCCCTGCTGGCGTCGGCAAGCGGGCCCCGCGGGAGCGGTGGCTCGACGCGGCCGAGGCCGCCGGGGCGCCTGCCGCAGCCGCCCCGCGCGGGCGGGCCGGGCTCTGTCCGGCTGGCGCGCTCGCTCGCTCGCCCTACCGCGCTCCCGCCCGACGGCGCGGGTGGTTGCCCGACGGTTTGGTGAGTCGGCTGCACCCGAGGAAAGATATAGGCTTACGCCACATCCGCCGACCCCTTCATTGAGCTCAAGGTTTGGATGGTGTTTTTCGGTGTTTTGAGGGTTCACGTCGCGCAGCTGGCAGGCCCTTCAGCGCAGTGGCAAGTGCCAGAGGAAATTGCCGAAGTCGATTTTCTCCGTGGACGCGAACCATGTCGCGCGTGACGAGAAGAAGGGCACCTTGAAATGCAAGGCATGCAAATGATATAGGCAGGGCGTCCGTGCTAATATGCAACCAGCTCTATGAACATCGGTCCGCGCGGATTTTTTGGATCGGCGCTGGGCCCCTTGGCGGCGCCTCCGGAGCCGCCCCTGGCTCGATCCGCGCGCCCGGGGGGGGGCAGTGCAGATCCAAGAAATCCGCGCGGCGCAGCCAACATTTATGTTTATACTGTTTCCTCTCCGGTAAGGGTGGCCCTTCGCCAGAGTGACCTTCGGTGCAGGCGCAATGATGAGGCACCCAGATTGTCAAATGCGATGCGATAACAGCGGCTTGCGCTTGCGCCTTGCGCGCCTGGCGGTGTCCCCAAAGGAACCCCCTCGGGCCGCTCACCAAAGGTCACTGTTGTTTCGGGTCAGTCTAGCGCGCAGACGGGGGAGTCGCCCGATGAGGGTGCGGCGCTTCTCTTGGCAGCTTGTCGGGCCGATCTCGCAGCGAGGGATGGCGGTCGGGAGCTGCTTTGGATGGCGCGCGGCCCCGCCGGCTCTGGCCCACCACGCGGCGGCGCGACAAGCGATCCACCTCACGGCCCCCAGGTGCCCACGCCCCGAGCTCTCCCGAGCCTCCCGCGGCGCGGAGCGACACGCGACCCACACGCCAGGCACAGCGTGTTGCCGGGGCCGCCGTGGCGACGCGCTGAGTAGAGGTTCTCGACCGCGCAGCATGGCAAACACGCCCGCACCTACATCGCAGACGCCCGACGTCATGGTTTTCATGGTTTTCCCACGACGCGACCCCCAGGGAAGTCTGGACCCATCCCCCGGGGCCGGTTTTTCACATACTTTGCGTAGTTTTCTGGCGGTCACGAGGCCCGATGAGGGCCCCCAGAGGCCGAAAATAGCGACAAATTTGCAGTCATATTCTTTCGTGACCCGAGGGGGTCTGGGCCCACTTCGGGGCGCACGAGCACGAGCTGATGCACACACGTCCGGAGGCGCGCGCGAGGGAGCAGGCAGGCCCGCAGCGCTGACGCTCGGGCCCTCCTCGCCTGCGGGGCGCGCCGGGGTTCGCTTCCGCCCCGCCCCCTGCTCGTCCGCCTCCTCCTCCTGCCCCCGATGCCTGGCCGGAGTCCCTGACTGGCCTGCGCCCCTCGAAGACCCTGACCTTCCAGAGTGCTAAAAAATAGCCCTCCAGACCTATAGATCTATCTGGGCTGCCGAAAACCTCGACGGGAATGAAGATATCGAGGTCCTGGTGCTATTTTTTAGCCCTCCTGGAAGGTCAGGGGAAGCGCAGAGGGCTGCACGGACACGAGCTGGCGGCGGTCCGCGCGGAGCTCGTGGGCGGGTGCCTGGGCCCCCACGGCGGCGCCTCGGGGGCGCCGCCCGTGCGGCGTGTTCCGCGCGCGGCCCCGGGAGGTCCGCACGCGGACTTCCGGCAGCTTCTGGTCGTGCCGCTCTCTTGCTTCTGTCAGCAACGCGCAGAGGGGGGTGGGGGGAGGGGGGGGGGCCTTCTGAGAAGCACCCCTGCTTCTTAGAAGGCGCGGGCCTCCTCTATAGATGTCGGGCCGGCGCCTTCCAAGGAGCAGGCTCCTTCTAAGGAGCCCTCCCCCCTCCCCCCACCCCCTTGTGCGCGCCGCCAATTCTAGCCCGCCGATGGCCTCCCAGAAGCCGTTCGTGCTGTACTCCGCCGTCACCCTGGTCTTCGGGGTGCTCAACGCGGCCACGGGGCCCGTGCTCCCCGACCTGGAGGGCCAGGCGGGCACGGACTCGGCGGGCATGGGCGCGGTGTTCGCGTGCCGGGGCGCGGGGTCGATGCTGGGCGGCATCGTGGCCGGGCTCGCCCTGGACTCCGTGCGAGATCCCCACCGCCTGCTCGTCGTGCTGTTGGCGTGCAAGCTCTCCGTAGAGCTGACCATCCCCTTTGGCAGCAGTCCGGCGGTGCTGGGGTGCCAGTTCTGCGTGATGGCTGCCAGCGCGAACGCGATCTCCACCGTCGCGACCACTGCGGTGGCGTGGACGTACGGGAAGCTGATGGGGCCGCAGATGAACGTTATGAACGCGTTTTTCGGTGTCGGGGCTGCGCTTGCTCAGATCGTTGCCGAGGCGTCTTACCGTTTCGTAGGCCGGGCTGTTTTCGCCTACTGGGCAATCGCAGCCATGGATATGTTGCTCATCGTTGCAGCAATGATCGTTCCTGCAACACCAAATCCGCGTTTGAGCGCTGCGTCGGGAAAGGGCGACCCGCAGAAGGCTGGAAACGATTACGTGGCCCTGGACGAGCCAATAAGAACAGTCGACTGGTGGGTTGTCAGTCTCTCTGGGGCATCCGTGCTCCTCGCGGGGGTCTGCGAGTCCGCCATCTCCTTCTGGCTCTTCGACTATCTAGTGGCCTTCGGCCAATCCCAACATCGTACCTGGGTTGTGGACAAGAGGCCTCTCGCAGGTCTCTTTAGGGGGCCTCTTGGGGCCCTCGCAGGTCATTCCTGGGAATCGTTTGCCGCCTCCTGGGGGTCTCCAGGGTGCTCATGCCCTGACCTTCCAGGAGGGCTAAAAAATAACACCAGGACCTCGACATCTTATTTCCTGTCGAGGTTTTAGGCAGTCCAGATAGGTCCATAGGTCTGGAGGGCTATTTTTTAGCACTCTGGAAGGTCAGGGTGGGAGCCTTGTGGGACCGTTGAGAGACCATCTCGGGCCCTCTTGAGGCCGCTTTGGGAGGCCGTCTTGTGGCCTTCTTGGGACTTGTCGGGGGCTCCTTGGGAGCCTCGGGGGGGGGGCCTCTCGGGAGCCTTGGGGTCTGTCTCGGATGGGGATGCCTCCAGAGGTCTGGCGGTGGCTCGCTCGTTTCGCCTCCCCTGGGGTCGTGCTGGGGGGCTCGGGCCACCTTGGAGCTATCTTGGGGGGACTTGCGCCGTCTCCGGTGCCCTTTGACGTCCGCCAAGGGGGAAGGTGCCAATTCATGTAGAGACGCTCTGTCGAAGGAAAAACTGTGCATCAAAAGTTGGGGGACCGCTTCGAATACACCCCGCCGCCCCCCCCCCCGGCCTTGATATTGAGCAGTTGGTCCCAGAGATGAGCGGCTGGAAGAAATCTGAACCCAGGGTCTCGATCGCAATGCGTTCCAATATTGTGGTCGGGGGGTGGAGGGGGGAGAATTCGGTTTTTGTCGTCGAAGCTTTGCTGATGCAGAGTTTTTTCCTTCAGCCTGTGCTGTCGATCTCAGCTCTGGGCCTCCGCGGGGGGCGTTGGCCCCTCCGAGGCCCCCGCGGCCGGCCCGGGAGACCGTCAGAGAGCCGTGCAGTCAGGAGATCGCATCCGGCAGCTCAGTCCCGAACCCTGCTTCAAGGCTTAAGTCGGGCACGTCCCTCTACAGCAGGCATGTTCAAAAGTAGTCAAAAAGAGTCGGGGCACGATCTTTTGACTTTTTCAGCTGTTTTTAGATTTACGTTTGGGCTACTTCTCATTTTTCCTTCAAAACCCGCCTGTAGCGCTGCCTTCCCAGACCCCCTCGAGTCACGACAAAAATTACGACGGACGATTTTTCGCTGTGTCCGGCCTCTTGGGGGCCCTCCCCGCGCCTCGGGACTGCCAACAGAAACGACTCGGGAGGCAACACCGGTCCCTTGGCCCTGGGGGTCGCGTCATGAAAAAGTGACGACGTCGCCCCCCCCCTCCCAGGGCTCCTTTCGATTCCCCCGATTCCGACGTCGACTCGATGTCGACGACTTCCGCCGTCGATGTGTGTCGCTGGGCACGGGTCCAGACCTCCTCGGGGGTCGCGTCGCGACAGGCACCACGACGCCGGGGCCCGGGCCTGCGGCGCAGGTCGGCGCGAGCCGGGGCGGCCCCTGGGCCGAGGTGGCCGCGCTCGGAGCGGGGCGGGGAGGGGCGGAGGGAGAGGGGGGGGGGGCCCAGATAGGGCGGAGGGATAGGGCGGAGGGAGGCGGGGGGGGGAGGGACCCAGATGGGGCGGAGGGACCCAGATGGGGCGGAGGGACCCAGATGGGGCGGAGGGGCCCAGATAATAGGGGCGGGGGGGGGAGGGGCCCAGATAGGGCGGAGGGAGGGGGCGGAGGGAGGGGGGGGGGGAGAGGCCCAGACTCCCCGTTTCTGCCACGACGCGCCCCCCCGACCCATGCCCTGGCTGCCGGGTTTGCATCCTATATCTGGGTCGTTCTCTCGGAGGGGCCCGAGGCCCAGCGCGGGCCCCCCCCAGAGGCCGACAAAGGAGCGAAGAAGCGTCGGCCGCGTTTTTTTGTTCGCGGCGCGAGGGGGCCCTGGGAGGGAGGGGGGGCCCTGACCTTCCAGAGTGCTAGAAAATAGCCCTCCAGACCTATAGACCTATCTGGGCTGCCTGAAACCTCGGCAGGAATTCAGCTGTCGAGGTCCTGGTGCCATTTTTTAGCCCTCCTGGAAGGCCAGGGCGAGGGAGGGGGACGTCGGGGGTCTGGGCCCAAGGCCGAGTTTGAGCGGAGCGCTGCCTCCCCGTGTTCAGAGGCACGCCGGGAGGCAGGCGGGTGCCCCCTGATCAAGCCAAGCGCTGTGACGGGCTACAGGGTGCAGGGCTGGCTCGAATGTTCACAGCGCTGCTCCGGGGTCTCCCCCTGACCACCTTGTCCACCACTAGGCCGGGCACGTCCCTCTGCAGGAGGAAAACTCACCGATAGTCCGGGGGCGAGTTCTAGACTATCTGGGATATTTCTGTTAGCATCGCTTGAGTAGTCACCACCTCTCTTCCGAACTCCGCCTGCAGGAGGACACGCCCGACCCAAGCTTAGTAAATCTGGCCTGCTTTAGAACAGGAGGCCGTCAAAGAGCCCCCGGACGGGCTCCCGGGGACTGCCTCCGGGCACGCGGGGGGCCTGCGTGCCGAGCCCCGCCCCTCGGGGCGCCCCACCGGCGCGCGCCGAGAGCGGCCCGGCGAGCGGCTGGGAGTCCCGAGCAGCTGCGGGCCGCGGGCCCCCCCAGGACCTGGCGGCGGGGTCTGGGCACACGTCTGGAGGGGAACAACAAAAAAACACGCCGACACAACGAGTCGTCGAGCTCCAGGGAAAGATTCGGGAAAAGATGGGCAGTGGGGGGGAAGACGAACACCCCGAAAAAATGCATAGGAACAGATGGGGAATCCCTGGGCCCCTTCAGCACGTGTCGCCCCAGGCGAGGGCGATCCCGGGCACGGGATCGGGGTATGCGCCTCCCTGGGCAGGCCAGGGGGGGGCGTGTTGCACTGCTCTCGGGCCCAGGGTGGGCCTGGCCAGAGGCGTTGGAGAAGTGTGGGCGGGGGGCGCTCCAGACGGGGCCTCGCTCTCGAGGATCGCAGGAGTTAGCACGTCTCACCAGCCTGGAACCCAGATATCCAACGGATTGAAAAAATCAAGACGGAGGTTTTTTGCCATTTTCGGCCTCTAGAGGCCCTCGCCGGGCCTCGGGACCGTTCAAAAACGACTCACGATGAAAAACCGGCCCTGGGGAAAGGGTCGGGACCTCCCAGGACACTGTATTGAAACAATCACGACACCAGATTTCTGGGAACGTATCCCTATCCCTATGCCGGGCATCTCCTCACCACGATGCCAATCTCAGGGATTCCCTGATTTTTTGAGGGCGCATCCCTAAGATTGTCATCGCCTTCTGGTGTGTCAATCTTAGGGATAGGGATAAGTTCGAGGCTGGTAAACGTCTTCCCCGGCTGAAGGCGGCTGAAGGGTGGCGGAAGCCCGCGGAAGTAGAACGAGGCCGCCTCCGTCGGCGGAAGCCGGCGGAAGTAAAAATCGGCCCCCCTAGGGAAGGCAGCTGGCGGAAGTAAGAATGGGATTCAGGGCTTTCCGGAACCCGCTGTATGTGTAGCTCTCGTCGCCCTGTCAGGAGTGTCCCGGCAACCCAGAATGTGAGGATGTCGCATCGGCGCTTCGCTCAGTGCTTGCGGCACGGTGGCGGATCTGACTAATCACCTGCAGCTCTCGCGGGCAGTCGGGGCGGCAGTCAACACCGCGTTCCACGTGGCCTTCACTGCGACGCGGTTCGTGTGCGCGTGGTTGGCTGCGTACCTTTCCGCTGCGGAGATTCTGACGTGTTCCTTGGCATTTGCCTTTTTGTCGTTTCTTGCCATTTTGCTGCCGTCGTGGGCAGCGTGGCTTGCTTGCGCTGGCATCATTGGGGTCGGAATCGGCGTCGCTCCGTTCGCTGCGAATATTATCTGGAAGGGCTTCGACAATCGCCGCCGGCCCCCTCTCTCTCTTGGAATGGGGCATGCCAGAGCTAAGTTGGGAAGCAAGGGCGCAGTCGTGAAGCAATGTCGGAACTCCACGGGAGGGCCAATCTCGTACGCCACGGCTTGCACAGGAAAATGGAATGACATCTCTCGAAGTTCGACGGCTCGCGCTGCCAACTTGCTGACGATCTTGGCCTCGGGGCGCGAACGTTGTGCAATGTACCAGGGATCGTAGCTTCGGGGCCGCGGACGCAGCGTGATTCGCGAGAGGCGCGTGGCCTCGAAGCCGCGAGTGTCTGCACTTTGCGGAGGACCGTGGCCTCGGTTGCGCAACGACTGCATCCTCTGCACTTGCTCCTGGCCTCGAGGACGCGAGTCTTGCTTACCAGGGACCCGTGGCCTCGGGGACGCGCACGCTGTATGTTTTCGAAGGAGCCGCGGCCTCGGGGACGCGAATGCTGTCTACAGCGTGCGGGGGACCGCGGCCTCGGTGACGCCAAGGTGTTGGACTCTTTTGGACTCTTTGCCTCCTCGCGCTTCTCCCTCCGCGGCCTCGGGGGAGCGAGTCCTCTGTGTACTCTGCGAGGGGCTCTGAGGCTTCGAGGGCGCCCGTCCGGCGCTAGCCTGCACGGAGAGGCCGTGGCCTCTCGGGGACGCCGGCGTGGAGTCGTGGACCAGGGTTATGAGGGCGTGGAGTCGTAGGTAGTGCAGCCTCTGTCCTCTCTCTCTCTCTCTCTCCCTCCCCTCCTCCTCCTCCTCCTCCTTCTCCTTGTTTAGTCTGATCAGTTGCCACATGTATCTTTTGTCCATGCGCGCATTCTTCTACGCATGCTGTACACTTATGTCCCGCCTGCCCCTCAGGGGACCGCTCCGCCGGAGCTGGCACGCAGGCTGAACTGAACTGAACTGAACCTACTTTAGCCTTGATCACCAGAATGACTTTCGAGCACCAAAAAACACTCCCCAAATCGAGGGTTTTCACGTGTCGGGCCCTGGGAGACATTCTTTCGACACTCTTTTGACACCTTTCTGGGTGCTCGAAATTCTTTCTGGGATGTGGTCCTTGGGTGGGATGGGAGCAGCCTAAGACCAGGGGGCCATTCCGTCGGCGGCGCGGGTGCTACTTCCCTGGCGAGGGGCCGTGGCCTCTCGGGGGCGCGGGCACCGTGCACTTTTCAATCTTCAATTTCCGTCGTCGCGCTCCTCCTCGTCGTCGTCGGCGTCGTCGTCGTCGTCGTCGTCGTCCCTCGTCGTCCTCCTCGTCGTCGTCGTCGTCGCGGGCGTCGTCGGGACTCACATCTGCAATCCTCGATCTTCACGACGAGGGGGGGGGAGGCAGGGGAGCCTTTTGCGAGCCCGAGCCGGCTCGGGGAGCGAGCACGGTGTAATTTTCGATTGGGGCTCGCAGCTTCGGTGGCGCAGCCGTGGCGTATGGTCTTGTCGAACCAGATCCCTGCTCCGAGGACGCAGCTACGATTAAGTCGGGCCTGTCCCTCTACAGGAGGAGTGCTCAAAGATAGTCAAAACATAGTTTGGGGACGATCTTTGGACTATTGTTGAGTATTTTGAAGCATTTTTGGTATATTTCTCCCGTCCAAAATCCGCCTGTAGGGGGACACGCCCGACCGAAAGCGACGGTTTGATTCACGAAGGATTTCGGCTTTGGAGTCGCAGCCTCGGCGGCGCGAATGTTCTGCAATTTACCAGGGGCCGTGGACTCGGGGACGAACGTTGCGAAAATGATGGGGGATGATGGCGTCGAGGACGCAAGCACTGCGTAATGTACGACGGGTCGTGGCTTCGGGAACACGAGCATTGCATATTTACAAGGGGTCGTGGCTTCGGGGACGCGAACGTTGCGTAATTTGCCAAGGGCCGTGGCCTGGGGGACGCGAATGTTTTGCAGCTTACGGAGGATCGCGGCCTCAGTTGCGCATATATTTTTGCATCTACGATTGCATATGGCCCCGAGGGTGCGACTAGTGTACAATGCACGTTGCAAGGATCGTGGCCACGAGGATGCGAATAGTGCATCATGTACGCCTCGGAGGCGCGAGCATCAGGTAATCTACAGGGGCTCGTGGCCTCGGGGCGCGCGAGCACCATGTAATTTTCGGGGAATTATTGCCTCGGGGGAGCGAGTCTTGCTTATTCTCACGTGCCCCAGGGCCCCACGGGCCTTCTGAGACCCCCCCGGGGGAAGGTAACATGGTTTTGGGGGGCTCCCCCGCCCTCGCTCGCAGGACGTGGAACGTAGCAGGGCTGGACCTCAGCGGTGGTTTGGCGATGTCGTGAGCCGGTTTCGTTTCGATTTTGTTTTGCGTTAAAGGCGGATTTAAGACAGAACGAGGGACAACGAAAGCAAAACGAACACGAAAAACACCACTTAGGTTCAGCCCTGGAAAGTAGGACTATCACATGGGAGACTTGAAACTGGAACTGGAGCAGGGGGCATCAGCCTAATCGGCGAAACCTGGTGGCTCCACAAAGGAGACCAGCGGATCACAGTGCTGGGGCAGAAGAGCTTTGTCAGCGGCACTGCCCTCGGGACAACCCGTATCATGGCAGCCTGTGGCGCTATGATCGGGTCCAGTGGCACCGGGTTCTTGCAGAAGGCCCCGTTCATCTCTTACGAGGCGTTACCGCTGGTGGTGTGCTCTGGCCTCCTTCTTGAGGCCGTCGTGACTCTACAATTGCTACGTAGATGAGACTCCGCCAAGAGAAATTTAGATGAGCCCCTATAAAGACGGATAAGAGTTAGGGGTGTTCTCCATCCGTTGGTGCAAGACTAGCGTACCTGAATAACGTGCCCGATTAGCGTGCCCGATCAGCGTGCCCGATCAGCGTGCCCGGCTGGCGCGCCCGAGAAGCGTGCCCGATGGGCGCGCCCGCCCCCAGATCGAAGTTCGGTTGCAGCCAAGCGCGCGAGGGGGTAGAACAAGACCCTACGTGTGCCCCTCACTCTGATGTGGATGCGTTGGATGAGGAACGTCCTCCTGAGGGCTCTCACCCTGGCACTCCCATCGGCTGCGCGCAGGAGTTGCCCTTCGTTGGAGTGACCGTTCCAGGGCGGGGCTCGAGGACCCCCCATCCCCCAACACTTGCCTGCGCTCTTGGATTGTGCCCCCCTCCCCCCCAAACCCCACCCCACCCAAAGCCGCGCACCAAAGGTCACTCTTGCCCAGGGGCACTCTTGCGTGTACCGTTTTCGATCGTGTCGTTGATGGTGGTCCTCGGAGCGGCTGGTTCGTTCTGCGCCTTCCTGTGTCCGGTGAGAGTGGGCGAGCAGGCGGGGAAATGGGTGAAATCATAGACATTGGCACAAACACAAAGCTTCTCTGGCACAGGCGCAGCGCGCGGGCCCCTGACAGCTTCTGTTTCTGCAGTTGTTTGCTCCTCGACTCGGTTCGTGCACAGGGGCGAGGGACCACACGCGGGCAAGCCTTGCTGCAGGGGCTTGTCAAGGGGATGGTGGCGAAGGGTGGGGATGACTGGAGGGGGAGGGGGAGGAGGAGGAGGAGGAGAAAGAGGGGGTGGAGGATTCGAGCCCTGACCTCTGGCACCATTTTGGGGATGTGTAGGCGGGAGAAGTTGGAGCGGCAGGAGCAGGGAGGAGATGTGCAGGAGGCTGCGGTGTGGTATGTGGAGGAATGAGGGGCAGGAGGAGGGGGAGGACGATGATGAGGATGAGGAAGTGGGTGACCGCGAGTGTCTGGGCTCTGCTGAACAAGTGTCGAAAGTTGAGGTTTCCGTGTTGCCCTTTTTGATGTCCCACGATTCTGTGTACGACGCAGCAGGTGTGATTGATGTGCGGCCGGGCCTCAGCTTTTGCCACATCGCATGCTATGATAGTGGCGCCGACACAAAGTGGACATATACAAGTATGAGGGGAATGAAGAGGGGATGGAGGCGTTGTACTGAGCGAAAAGAGGGATGCGAGGAGAAAAGGTAGGAGAGGGAGAAGATGGAGAGGGAGGGGGAGGAGGAGGAGGAGGAGGAGGAGGAGGAGGAGGAGGAGGAGGAGGAGGAGGAGCAGGAACACGACGAGGAGGAAGAGGAGGCGAAGGAGAAAGAGGAGGACAGGGATGATGATGAGGAGGAGGAGGAGGCGAGGGAGGAAGGGGTGATAGAGGACGAGGAGGACAAGGGGGCGGAGGAGCCGCCTCCGCAGCTCCCGCGCTGGATGTGGTGGCCCTCCGTTCGTGCCGGGGCCATCCGCGGCAGTCAGTTCCGCCCTTCCCCGCCCTCCCGCGCACCTCGCAGGGCTCGCTTCGATTCCTCCGATTCGGTTCGATTCGATTCGGCTTCGATGGCTTCCGATTCCGATTCGATTCGATTTGGGATTCCGATGTGGGTTTCGATTTCTTATCGGAGGCATACTAACCTGCCGATTTCCGCCGATTCGACTTTTCCCGATTTGGCTGCCGATTGCCACCGATCCGATCGATTTCGATCGCCGATCCGATTTGTCGATTCGATTCTGGGCCCTCCTGCCTGGTGCACCCTCAGAAGACGTGCCACAGAGCGCCCAGTGCGTGTAAGCCCCCCGTGCGCGTCACAGGGCTCTTGGAGGACAGACCTGCCTGTAACCTTGCGCTGGCCCCCCGTCGTTCACATCCCTCCTTCTCCTGCTTCTCATCCCTCCCCCCCCTCTCCTTCCTCTGCTAACAGCCACGCCCGCTGGCTTTCGATCCCCCGCCCACCCCTCCCGTACACTCCTCCCCCTCGCCCCCCCCAAAGGCTCTTTCCCTTCAGCAAGGCAGGATCCCGCCAGGGGACCCATCACAGCGGACGGTCTCCCCTCCCCACCACCACCGCCCTCCCCAACCCTGCGTCCACCCTTCGGGTCGGGCGAAAGGGGGGGGGATAGCAAAGGGGGGGTTTGAGAATCAGCTCACGTAGCTGATTTTCCTGGCGCCTCCCGGCGCCAGAGGCGACTATGTATCGAGGAATGGGCCCCATCGGTGAGGCCGAAACCAGCTGCATGCAGCAAATATCGTAACCCACCTTTCCCAATCCCACCCTTTCGCCCGGCCCGAACCCTCCCCCCGCCTCTCGCTCCCCCCCGCCGCCCCCCCTCTCGCCCGGCCTCTCGCCTCCCCCTGCCCCCCCCCCCCCCCCTCGGCCCAGCGCGGCGAGCGCCGTGCGCTCAGGCGCCGCGGTGCCGCTTGCCCATCCCGCGTTGGGAAGGCCTTTCCCGCATGTGGTATCTTTCGTCCCTGTTTTTTTGTTTCTCTCTCTCTCTCTCTCTGCTATTTCTCTTTCTCTTATTATCTCTCTCTCTCTCTCTCGCCGCTTCTCTCTCCTCGTCATGATTCATTACGTCCTCCTCTTTCTTCTTCATTTCCTCCTCTCTCCTCCTCCTCTCGTCCTCCTCTTTCTTCTCCTCCTCCTCCGCTTCCTCCTCCTCCTCTTCCTCCTCTCCTCCTCATCTCCTCATCCTCCTTCTCCTCTCCCTCCGTAGCCGTGTCGGCTCAAGGCCAAAAAACGATGTCCACTCCGCTGCCTTTTGCGGGGTGAGGCCAAACTGCTGTCCATCCCACCGCATTCGCGTGATTCCTCTGTGATTCTTCCATTCCACTGAGTTGCATTTGCATGTCCATTCCACTGCATGTGCACTGACGGTAGGCTCCCGGCTCCGATTCGTGTGCTTCTCCTGTGCGTGAAGCCCTGGCCCGAGCCACGTGCCCCAGTGCCCCCGGCCTGCTTCGGGGCTACCGGCCAGCACGTCCTGGCCCTGTGGTCTTCGGCGCCCTGTGGCCTTCGGCCTCCTGCGCGCGCGACACGGTGCTCCTGCGCTGCGTCCTGCCTCCCGCGGGCGGGAGCCACAAGACAGGGCTCCTCTGGACTCCTCCGGTTCGCTCCGATTCGATGTTGGTGGCCTCCGATGCCGATTCGACTCGACTGGGGATTCCGATCTGGCTCCGGTTTCTTCGATGCCGATTTGGCTCCGATTTGGCTTCCGATTCCGATTCGACTCGACTGGGGATTCCGATCTGGCTCCGATTTCTTCATGGAGGCCTGCTGGGTTGCCGATTTCCGCCGAGTCGACTTTTCCCGACTCGGCTGCCGATATCCGCCGGTCGGATTCATTTCGATCGCCGATTCGATCTGTCGATTCGACTCTGCGGGCGCCTGACCAGACAGAGACATGGCGGACGAAAAGCCCATGACCTCAGAGCTTCCTGCCAGTGCGGAGGCAGCCGACGCAGCGGAAGCGGCGCCCCTCGACGGCGTGGACGCAGGGCGAGCGCCGCCGAGTCCCCTCGAAGCCGAGGTGGCGCAGGTCGCCCAGGCCAGCGCGGCGAAGCGCAGCCTCGCCGCCCTCGGCGACCGGAAGGAAGGAGGGGCCTCCGGGCAGCCCGGGGCTCACCACCTACCAAACCACCCCAACCCGACGCGAAGGCCTCAACTTGCCCTCCATTTCCAGTGGGGGGGGGTCGGGGAACGCTGAAGAAACACGTGGAACCCGTACCCCCCCCAGCCCGAAATTCGGGTCACATTCGGGTCTTCGGGTTGGGTTGGGGCCTCCGGGCAGCCCCGGGGCAGCATCGGCATCGCGACCGCCCGGGGACACCGTCTCGGCAATGCGGCGCAGGCCCCATACGCCCCCCCCCCCCCCCCGCGCAGCGACGAGGCCCGCCAGCGGCAGGCCAAATGCTCGTCCCGCCGCAGCGCGCCCGTCTCGGACGGCTCGAGGCTGCGCCCCCACTTCGGGCGGAGAGAGCTAAATGCACCTGCGCCGATCCTGGCCCGGCCCACCCTGGGCCCTGGACGCCCGAAATGGGTACTGAAAGAAGGGGTACAATGCCCAACAACAATTCCTGTTCATTTTGAACAGGATTCGCTGTCCGCGCCGCCGCGGCCTGTGTCCACTCGAGACAGAAGGCCGCCTGCCCAGCAGCGGCCGCTGTTGGCTTGGGACAACATTTGCTGTTGGGCATAGTGCCCATTCTTTCCGTACCCATTTCGGGCGTCCAAACGATCCGCGCATGTGCCCTCCTGGCCAAGGCAGGATGGCGCGTGCACCGAGCCTGGGCCCGGGGTGGGCCTGGCCAGAGTCGGTGCACGTGCACAGCTCTCTCTCCTCTACAGTCGGGGCGTTGACCTAAGGAACCCTAAATAAGGAACGAGGCCCCTTTTTTCCATAAGTTAAACTTCAGTTTCCTATCGAAAACATGAGGAAAACCTGAGGCAAGCTGTGAAACACTTAAGGAACACGGAGCCCCTCCCCGACGAAAAGGGTTCCTTCCTCAGCGCCCCGACTGTACCACCCTCCCCTCGCAGGGACAGCGAGGCCTCGCCCGAGCCCTTCGAGAGCGGCACTCTGCCGCTGCTCCCGCCGGCGGCGGCGGCGCCGAGGGGGGCAGGAGAGCAGCCCCGGCCGGCGGCAGCGTGCCGAGCAGCCACAACCACGACAGCCTCTTGAGGCTGCTGACCCCTGGGGTTATGATGTTCCAACCTACTGTAGCCCGGATCGCGAGAAAGAAGTTCGAGCCCCCTCCAAAAGTACGGAAACTCGATGGTTTTCACGTGCCGGGCCCTGGGAGACGCTCGCCCGACCTTGTTTCGATTCTGTTTTGACACTTTTCCGGGCGCCCGAATTTCCCTCCGGGATGTGATCCTTAAGTACGATGGGAGCAACATAACCCTGGAGCGGACGTGCGCCAGAAGCCCGCGGCCCTGCATCAGCCGAAGATGGAGGGCGATGTGCCGGATCATCAAACGCTCGATAGTTGCAGTCGTTCGCCGACGACCTTCTCGCACAACTCAACGCGCATGTCTCTATCATTTCTGCCGAGCTCAAGGCCACCAGAGCTTGATCTGTTGCCACCGCCATGCGGAATGTGGAGCGCGCCACCAAAGCCGAGCACTTCTCTACCGATGTGGAGGCCGCCGATCTTCGACGTCGCATCGCAAATACAGAATTTAAGCAGCAGCGACACCGACCAGCCGTCGACGAGATCAACATGGTGCCCGCCAGCGCAGAGGCACAGGTCCCAGTCCAGGACATCGCGGACGGAACAGATTTTGACAGGAACCCAGATCCAGGCGTCCTCACAATCGGTGCAGCAGAAATAGTTTCTCCACAAGCGGCGCAGGAAGCCATCAAGCAATGGTTCAAGGACCCAGGCGCTGACTTCGCACAGGCTACACTGGCGGGGATCGTCCCGTCAAAACGTGTCACGGTCCGTCTTTTTGGAGGACCAGCCGTTGCCGCCTCTCGAGCTACGTCGCTTGCAAGAGGCTTTGAAGTGGATGGTCAATAGCGCACCGTGTCAGCAGCGGCAGTCACTGGTCAGTAGGCGCCGCTTTAAGTCAACACGGACCGCGGCCCACGTCAAATTCGACATGGGATCCATTTCTGACGCCTGCACCGCATCCTCTAAATTGGTCACGCCAATCTTGATTGCAAGCCACAAAAGCACAAGGGACGGTCGCCCTGGGAGCTATACCCCTCATCAAGCTGGAAATGTGCACGACGGCGGAAGCTCCTTATACCAGATCTTGGAACAGATCTCTCGCGGTCCGGGCGTCGCCGTTGCTGCGGTTGAGCGCACTGTCAACGACGTCTTTGCCGAAGGCACGGGAGTGGCGTGGGGGTGGCATGTTTTGCGCCTGCCCTGGCCAATTTGCTGGAATCCGATTTCTATCCTGGAATGTACGTGGCATGCTGGCATCCAACGCGCGACGACGAGCTGCAAAGCGTGCCTGGTTCCTTCCGCATTTGAGCCTTGGCGACGCCATTGCAGTTAAAGAAGCGCACGGCACTGCCGTGCGGTTGGAACAACTTTTAAGGAGTACGCTATGAAAGTGCATGGTTTTACTCAGCGGTGGGTCGTTTCCTGGTGATGACGGCGTCGCGCTGTTGTTTCCCGTGCAGCTCCGCGTGGATGTCTTCGACGTCGCAGTGCCAGGGGCTCCTCAGACGCCTGCGCTGCATCGGCATCCTCTCTCGCGTCAAGGTCTCCGTCGTCGACCCTGACCTCCTCGTGAGGTTCGGATTCAGTGGGTCATGGCCAGGCCATTGCAGCCTTCCCTGGGACGGTCGGAGACCGAGAGGCGGACGCCAAAGGCATCCCAGAGATGCCCTTGATGGGACTCCTGACTTCAAAGGAACCTGACTGCGATGATTGTGCCCAATTCGAAGTGGTGGTAGCGCGCATCTCGGGGCTGTGGATCCCCCACATCTTCCGGAAGGACAAGCGCCTGGACTCATCCCAGTACTGGTTGGCGCGGCGCATCCAGCTGTCAAAGTCGAACTCCTTCGCGCCGAATGCGCCCATGTCCTCGCGCAAGCTGGCGATGGCGCTCGCGGCAAAATCCGCGATCGTCTAGTCGCGAAACTTCGTTAAAAGCGGCTTCGTGACCTACTTCGGCAAGTTGTTCCAGCATGAATGTGGATTGCGTTGGGACTTCTGGCGGGTGGACTGCACCCACCACATAGATTTCGCGTTTCACCAGTACGTGATCATTGTCTGTTTGGGTGCCCTCAAGAGCCCAGCGCCATCGGCCACTACTTCAAAACCCCGCGAATGCTTCACCTGCTGGCATTTCCAAGAGCACATCAGCACCCAGTACCCAACTCCTGTTCATCGGCTGGGAGTGGAAGCTTCATGTCATGACGACCCCGACGAGAGCTCGCTCTTGGCCACTGTCAAGCGCTGTGTCCTGTAGTACACAGTGTTCATGTCTAATTCTTCGGAAGTTCTTTATTTTTGGGGGGCCAAGATCCTTTCATTTCTAATTGTTCTATCCTGGGCCTTTTCCTGGCCACTAGGGGGCCAGGAACAATATGAAACGAGCACACTTAAAAATGAGCACAATTAAAAATTAACGACGTGTATTTGTCTTTCAACTTAAACGCTACACCAAGTTCTCGAGCCTCGAGCTACGACGACCACGGAAGCTCCTGACGGTGGCCTGCGACCGGCGCACCAACCGCTGCTGATCAGCCGCCGCCTGACGCTCGCTTGTGTGCACCTCCAGACGACGCTGACAGAAGCCTGGTCGTCCCCCTCCTCCTCCCCCTCCCCTTCCCCTTCCCCTCCTCCTCCTCCTCCTCCTCCTCCTCCGATCTGCAAGGGCAGACATCCCAAACGGTTTAAGACCCACGGCATCACAGTGGAAACTGGTCCCTGGTCCGCTCTGTGATTGCTGTGGCCTTTCGGTTTCTCTTTCGTGCCGCTGTATAGGCGAGTGAAGGGGACCTGGGGTTTTAACGCTTAGCTGCATTGACCGTCCAGGCCGCTGGAGCTCGTGCTTGCAGTTTCTCCGCTTTGGTGTCTCTTCGCGCCGCTGTATAGGCGAGTTAAAGGGACCTGGGGTTTTAACGCTTAGCTGCATTGACCGTCCAGGCCGCTGGAGCTCGTGCTTGCAGTTTAAGCCGCTGTTTCGTTGGCGGGGGAGGTCCTGCTTACCCGTCGCTGGGGTGAGCAAGGCCGAGCCCGTCCTGGAGGGCAGAGCATTCCTTGCTCGGCCCTCCACCTTCGCTCGTCCTGGATCGGTCTGTCTCTGCCCATCCAGGCCTTTCAGCAGCAGCTCCGACAACTGGGCTGCTGAGCGCCAAGGAGCGCCCTCAGACGATTGCCAGTCGTCTGTTGAAGTCAGGCAGAGGTCCTTGTTAAATCCTTCATCCTCCTCCTCCTCCTCCTCCTCCTCCTCCTCCTCCTCCTCCTCCTCCTCCTCCTCCCCCCTCCCCCTCCCCCTCCCCCCTCCTCCTCCCCCTTCTCCTCCTCCTCCTCCTCCTCCTCCTCCTCCGCCTCCTCCTCCCCCACCTCCACCTCCTCCTCCTCCTCCTCCTCCTCCTCCCTCCTCCTCCTCCTCCTCCTCCTCTCGAAGCGTCCTGAAAGCTCCCCCCCCCGGGCTGCGGTCTCTCGCCGGCTGGCGCCGGCGCCAGCCCAGTGCAGGAGTGGTGCTTCCAGTACTACGAGGACACGTGGGAGGACCCCGTCACTTCGGGGGTGAACAGGTGCCGCCCGCGGAGGAGAGCCCCGCGCCCGGGCGGAGGGAGGGGGGAGGTAGAAGGAGTACGGAGGGGAGGAGGAGGAGGAGGAGGAGGAGGAGGAGGAGAGAGGAGGAGGAGGAGGAGGAGGAGGGGGCAGCAGGAGGGAGAGGGAGGGACGAGGAACAAGGAGGATGGAGGGGAGGACAAAGCAGGGAGGAGGGGGAAGAAAAAACAGACGAGGATGCGGGCACGTGGGGGGGGGACCAGTCACCTCGGGCGTGAAACGGCGCCGCCCGCCGAGGCTTCGAGACGGGGATGTTTCCAGAGCCACCTGCCTGGAGGAGGAGGAGGAGGAGGAGGAGGAGGAGGAGGAGGAGGGGCGAGGAGGAGGAGAGGGAGCAGGAGGAGGAGAAGGAGGAGGAGTCCCTCACATATCGATGCGCCTCGAAACAAGCATCAGAAAGATGGGGTCTGGGCGTCGTCACGTTTTTCGATGCTGCATTTGTTCGTGACGTCGGATCTCAAGGTTCGGGGACCTCGGCAGGCGGTGGATCTTGGTATAGCCAAGCACTGGGGGTGGGAGAATGTATTCATACCCTGCTGCCTGCCGACGTCCTCGAAGATCGCCCCTAGGCGATGGTTCTGGATAAATGCCCGCTTCGCAGAACCGCCTTGTGGGAGAGTGGGCCTCAGGCAGCCCAGCTCCCATAAGTTGGGTGCGAGTTGATGTGGTCCGAAGATCGCGCCGCGTCGCCGATGCAACGGCGATGCGTCGCGATTCAGAGTGTCCGATGTTCTCCATCCCGCCGTGGCCGATGCATCGACGATGCGGCGAGATCCCCCGACTCCATCTACTCTGGCCCCATGCTGGGAGGCTTCCAGACAGAGGAGTCCTGAGGATGTTCGCCGTCGAGGGGGAAGAAGCGGAGGAGGTGGGGGATAGGAAGGAGATGGGGATGGTGATGCCTCTGAGAAGAGCTAGAAGAGGGGTAGGAGGTGGAGGAGGAGGAGGAGGAGGAACAGCGGGAGGACGCGAAAGAGGAGAAACAGCAGAAGCAGGAACCAGAGCAGGATAATAATAATAATCATGATCAGGAACCATGTGCAAGAGGACGACGAGAACGAGAAACGGGAGGAGGAGGAGGAGGAGGAGGAGGAGGAGGAGGAGGAGGAGGAGGAGGAGGAGGAGGGCCGGCTCCCTTCGATTGCCGTGCTGCCCATCGAGGCGCCGCCGTGGCGGCTGACGCCATCAGAGTGCCATGGTTTGACGCCTGACGGGGTACCTTTTCCTTGTCGCCGCCGCGGTCGGGATCGGCACAAGGATGCTGGTCGGTGGCCTGCGGGCGTCCGAAACAGCGAGCGTGCGCAGGGTCAGTCTGGTCGAAAGGCTTCGCCGTTGTTCAGAGAGCGTTGGATAGAAGAGCCGTGCCGATTCGAACGGGAGCAGCGGGCGCTGCTCGAGGCGGAGCTGCGCTCCGTCTTCGCGGTGGATCCGAAGGGCCCTGTGGCCCGCGTGTTGCAGCCCCTGCGGCCTCTGCTCCAGCTCCCCTGCCCCATGTCCCCCTCCCGCCTCCCCATCCTCATCCGCCGCGCCTTGTCCTCCGCCGCTTCCTCCCCGCTTCTCCTCCTCTCGCCCCCCCCCTTCCCTCCCTTCCAGTCTCCCCGTCCGCCTCCGAGCCGGGTTGGCCCTGCTGCTCACAGCGCGTAGGGGCGCGGTGCGCCTTTGCGGCCACCGACAATCACCACGCGATTTCGGTTGGGATCCGCTCTCTCTCTCTCTCTCTCTTTCTCTCTCTCTCTCTTTTTCTCTTTTTCTCTCTCTCTCTCTCTCTCTCTTTCTCTCTCTGGTGGGGCCACGAAACGCTGTACTGGATGGGCGAACTTGCTAGATTGGGTGTGTGGGACGCATGCGGGCGGTCCCACTGGGGGCTTCGGCGCAGCTCCCGATGGGGCCACGAAGCGCTGTACTGGGTGGGTGAAAATGCCAAATTGGGCGTGTGGGACGCATGCGGGCGGTCCCACTGAGGCTTCGGTGGAGCTCCCCATGGGGCCACGACGCGCTGTACTGGGTGGGTGAAACGCAGGGAGGAGGGAGGAGGGGGGGGAAGAGGAGGAGGAGGAGGAGGAGGACGAGAACGTGCGGACCCTTATTTCAAAACGAGGACCCAACACCATATGATGGTTGGGAAAAATCGTCTGGGGACGATGTTTCGACTATCTTTAGCTCTGCTTCCGTTTGTTTGGAAGTTGTCTCACGTTTTCTCCCAAATCCGCGGTTGTAGGAGGGCATGCCCGACCCAAATGCTGTGCCAACGCCCTTGGGCTGTCCACCCCGTGCTGCAGCGTCAGGCGCTGTACCACTCAGGCTCTGCCGCGAGGTAGGAGGAGGAGGAGGAGGAGGAGGAGGGAGGAGGAGAGAGGAGGAGGAGGAGGAGGAGGAGGAAGGAGAGGAGCGAGGAGGAGGCGGAGGAGAGGAGGAGGAGGAGGAGGAGGAGGAGAGGAGGGGAGAGGAGGAGAGGAGGAGGGGGGGGGAGGCAAGGGCGGAAGGAGGGGGACGAAGGCGAAGGAGGAGGATGAGGAGGATGAAGGAGAATCGAGTGGTACAGGCGCGGCTGCTTGCCGAGATGTCACGCGCGACGCTGCGGCCTCCCAGAGCCCTTCGGAAGGACTGGCGCGAAGGACGTCTTCGGCTCTCGCAGCTGGGCTGCAACGCACACCTTCGGTGGCCCGAGCGGGGCGCCCAGCTGCAGACCCGACAGCTCAGATAGCAGCCAAAATGAAGCACTGCAACCGCAACGCAGGACTGAACCATAGGAGGAGGAGGCGGAGGAGGAGGAGGAGGAGGAGGCGGAGGCGGAGGAGGAGGAGCGAGGAGGAGGAGGAGGAGGAGGAGGAGGAGGAGGAGGAAGAGCGAGGAGGGACAGGAGGAGGCGGAGGAGGAGGAGGAGGAGGAGAAGGCCGAGGAGAAAGAGGAGGAGCAGGATCCTTGCCCAGGCTGTGCTGCTTTGTGCTGCCTCCCTCCCCGCCCGGGCGGCGCGCGCGAGGATGCCGGGCTACGACTACGCGGGCGCCCCGGATGCCCTCCGCGCCGGTGGAGGGTCGCGGAGTCGAACCGCGGCTCGGCATCCGTCGGGGCATCGTCGGCGGGGCGGCCATCAGCCACCGCCCACCAAGCCACCCCAACCCAACCCGAAGGCCCCGATGTGCCCTCCATTTCCGGTGGGCGGGGGGTCAGTAAACAGTTTTGAGGAGAAAAAAAAGAAATGAAGCCCGCACGCCCCCCACGGCCGAAATTACAGCCTTCAGGTTTGGTTGGGGTGGTCTGGCAGGCAGTCCATCCGCGCTCACTGCTGCCCCGATTCTGCAGGTGTCCGATCCGATACGCGCCATGCGCCGTCCACACGGTGTGGAAGGAAAAAGCTCTGCACCAACAGCGCTCCGACGACCAGAGACCAGCGACCGACAACCAAGCTCTGCACCTCCAGCCCCCGTCTTTACTATTTCAGGAGAGGCAAAAACACACAGACACAATTAATCTTCGATTCCTCATAAAATATTGGAAAATATGGGAAGTGGGGGGAAGACAGAAACCCAGAAAATATGGGAAAATATGGTGAATGATTTTATTTGTGTGTATTTGTTTGTGCGTCCTGGGGCCCCTTCACTATCGGAATGCGTTGCGATCGAGATCTTGGGTGCAGATTTTTCCGGCCGCTCGTCTCCGGGACCAACTGCTCAATATTTATACCGCTGCATCACTACGAAATTGATTTACCCAAGAATTGAAACGCCAAGTAAAATTTTACTGGATTTTTTGTAATTGCGCGGGTCATAGGGGGGTAGGCTGAGTGGACGGGTGTAGAGGCATTCCAATGTTCGACCCGTACGACACTGCGATAATGATACACACGCCCAGCATGCGTAGCCAGTTCGGGGTCGGCTTCTGTTTTGCGTTGTCGGCCCTCGCCGCGCTCCCAGCTACAGGCCGCATGCATCGCCACCACTGGTGCGCGGGTCGTGGAGCAGGACAAGAACTGTGAAAGGCGACTCAAGGGTGGGCGAATCCTACCCACCCGCAATGTCACGGAATCTGCGCCGCAGGTTCTGAATTGCAAGTGGCGGGGCCCGCCCACAGACAACGTGAAACGCGACCACGACGGACGCGGTCGCCCACCGTGCAATCAAAGGTGGTGCCACCAGGAAATTTGGCCCACTAACGCGGTTAAGGCGCCCCAAGCCATAAGACGTCAAGCCATCATCCTTTCCCGGCATCCTTGGCTGCTGCCTCGTCCGTCCAAGGGTACCCTTGGCGGCGCATTCATCCTTGCCGTTTGGGGTTGAAGCCCGTTGCACGGCGGCGTCGCAGGGATGGGGGAGGCAAGGGTACCCTTGGGGATCCCTCCGTATCCTTGCCCATGTTCTCGTTTGGGCGGGCGCATCCCCGCGCGTTTCTTGCCGCGTAATGGCGTTGCACGGCCCCTCGGGCATCCTTGCAGATTTTTGGGTTGTCGCCTTCTCCCCGATCTTGGGTCAGTTTTGACCCGGCAACGGTATATCTTCATGTTCCCCACGCCCCCTTCTTTGCCTCCCCCCTCCTCCCCCGCGGGAGCTTGTCACCCGCTGCTCTTCTGAGGCGCCCTTGGCCCATGATGGCATCCAGATTCAAAAATGTACCATTGGCTTTCCTCAAGCGGTTTCCGTGGTGACACGTGTCACCTGCTTTTCTTCTGAAGATTCCCTGGCTCCCGTTGGCGCCGAGAATCAAACGATTACGTTTGGTTTTCTCCAAGCGGTTTCCGCGGTGACACGTATCGCCCGTTGTTTTTCTGAGGCTTCCTTGGATCATGGCGGCGTCCAGAATCAAAAATGCACCGCTGGCTTTCCTCTAGCGGTTTCCTCGGTGACACGTGTCACGAGTTGCCTTTCTGAGGCTTCCTTGGTTCATGTTGGCGCCCAGTCAAAAATGCACAGTTGGTTTTCTCCATGGGGCTTCCGCCGTGGCACGTGCCATCCAGACGGTCACATCCAGTTCGTCATTTGATGTCGTGTTTGCCTGTCATGCCTTTTCTCCCGTGACACTTTTCCACGCTAGTCGGCGGCGTGCGGTTAACAACTTTTCACTAAGTAACCTTTGTCGATTTTCCTGTTCCCTGCTCCTCCCCTTCCGCCAACGAGCAGCTCACCAGAAGAGATCTTATAACAAATTGTGTGTGCATGCTTTCCACGCCACGCTACCCCAGCCCATGTCGTACTCAACGGGATCCTGCCCTCCATTTTCGCTGGAGGCACTAGGTTCTAGCACATCCAATTTTATTTAGACACTACGCTGGCTTCGTTTTATGCATATTTAGAGCGTTGAAAATCTACTCTGCACTAACGTGCCTTACCGCGCCCTTTCCAACCCCTACTCCTACACATGCTGTGATCAAGGTCAACCGCATCTCTGCAACTATCCTGCGCCGTGCGATTCGTAGCATTAGCGTGGTCCGCAAACCTACCCCGCAGCTCATCCCACCTCACCCTGGCATATTCAAACGCCAGCCAGACGCTATCCACATGTAACGGTGGTGCACAGGGCGGCAAGACCGAGTTCGACGCGGGCGTCTCCTCAGGGTTCGACGCGTAGATTTCGTAACACACGCGGCCGCCATGGCGGCGTCCACGACGCAAATGTCACCGCGGTAGCACAGCGCAACTCACCGCCCAATCCGCATGCGCAGACCACGTGCACATTTCCTGCCCAATCTATCCAATGCCCGCTCCCCCCATCAGGCTTTGCTCTACGCGGGCTCCTGCAACTAATCACAACTCTTGGGTACCAGTGCAATATACCTCCTTACCTTGTCCAATGCACAGCCAGCGCTGCTCTTCTTCGTTTGCCGCGACTGTTAAGGCGTCGTTGCTATTTTGATGTGGATCGCCATATGCTTTAATGTATTCATCCTACGCGAACTTTACGGCGCGCCTGCATCGCGCAATTTTAGCCCCCCCGCCGCTCCCCCTCCCGCCCCTACCGCCGCCCCTCATCCCACCCGACCCCACTCCATCGCGACCCCGCTCTGTTCGCGCCCTTCCCCCCCACCCACCCCCCCCCCGCGTCCGCGCGCAACGCCCGTGCGCAGCAGCGCCCGCGCGTGGCATCCGTGCGCGAATGTCCATGCGCCACGTCGGTGTGCCACGCGCGCGCGCGACGCCTGCGCACAAGTCCCGCGCGCCGCATCCGCGCCACAACGCTGCGCCCTTCCCATGGTTCATGGCCACTTATGGAATTGCACCCAAGGCCCCAGTAGAGACGCTTACATGCGTCCGCGCCGCGCATCATGCCGCACCCTCGCACGGACCGTGGCCCCATAGGGGGCTCCATCTGAGCCCCCTGTGGCGACGTGGACATGCGTCCGCGCCACCGATTACGGCGCGCCCCATCACGCGGTTCGCGGCCTCACATGGTGCTGCACTTAAAGCACCCGTGGCGACGGTCGCACGCTCCTGGGCCACCCATCGCGGCGCGCCCTCGCGCGGTTCGTGGCCCCAGAAGGATCTCGACGAAAAGCTGCCCAACCATTGCGACGCTCTCCATCGCGCGGCCCGTCGCCTCAGAAAGAGTTCCACCCAGGGCCCCAGTGGCGAAGTTCGCACGCGCGCGCGCAACCCATTGCGGCGCACCCCTCGCACGGTCCGTGGCTGCATCGGGGTTTTCACTTGAGGCGGCGTCGTACAAGCGTCCGTGCCGCCCATTACGGCACGCCCCATCACGCGGCCCGTGGCCACATGAGGAGCCCCACATAAAGTCCAAATGGCGACTTTTGCCCGCGCCATTCGCGGGCCCATATGGAGCTCCAAGCGACGTGTACTGCGTTTGGCCGCCTATGACGGCACGTGCACGTGCGGTTGCGCCGCCCATGGCGCTTGCGCCGCCCATGGCCCGCCCACCCACCCAGAGACCCCCGCCCAGCTCCACCCCCGCCACCACCAACCCACCACGACCACCGCCACCCCCACGCACGCCCCCCCCCACCCCCACACACACCACCACCGCCACCACCAACCGTCAACCACCACCACACAAACACGACACACACACACACGACCGGCACCACAGACACACACACACACACCACGCACCACACACATCACGGCGCATCTATCGCACGGTTCGTGGCCCCATAGGGAGCCCCACCGAACGCCCCAGTGACGCGCGCATTTGCGTGTCCACAATCGCGGTCCTCGCCATTGCACACGATTGAGCTCATGCCCAAGATGCAGTCGGAGTCCATTAGTAGGTCGGGCCTGCCAAATCAAGGGTACTCTCGTGTCCTGTGCATCGCGCTTCGTGTCCTCTGCATTCCCCGGGCAAGGGTGCCCTTGTGTCCTGTGCTTTCCGCGGGTGTCGGCGGCTTGGCCCGCGGCGTTCTGGGCGCGTCGCGCCTCGGGGAGGTCGCGGCCCTGGTCAAGGGTACCCTTGTGTCCTCTCAGATTTGGGGGTTCGGTTCGCTTCGATGTAAGATTGCGGTTTCAGCGCCGCGCCGCCGGCGCCGCGGCGAAGGGTATACTCTGCGATGTCCTCTGAGTGCGGCCGCGCCGCCAGTGAACCAACGACGCGTTCACTCGAGGTCGCCCCCGCGCAGCAGGGTTCTCCTGTGTCCTGTACTTGCCCAGCCCTGCAAGTTCATTCATCGTCGCGTTCGGGCAGGTCGCGGGGCGCGCAAAGGATACCCTGCCGTCCTGTGCATTGGCTTCTCTTCGGCGGGCCCCTGGGAACAGCAGTGGAGGCGCGCTTTTGGCGGAGTCGCGCGGGCGCTCAGCCTAAGTCTCATAGAGCGCTCCGTATTGTTCCGAATAGAGAAGACGCCGTGTTGGCTTGCAAGCTAGAGCGCGCGCGCGCGGACGCGCGCTGGCGCGCGCGTGAGGAGTTCTGTATGGTCCACAACAGAAAAGCTACCATGGAATTCCAAAAACTGAATTTGAAATTTCTGTGGCCCTTGAAGGACGCCGACGGACGCACCGACTTTCCATTGTGGACAATACAGAAGTCCCCACGCGCGCGCGCGCGTGAGGAGTTCTGTATTGTCAACAATACAAAGGCCGCCATGTAAGTCCAAAAGCTGAATTTGAAATTTCTGTGGCCCTTTAAGGAGGCCAACGGAAATGTCGACTTTTCTATTGTGGACAATACAGAAGTCCCCACGCGCGCGCGTGCGCGCGTGAGGAGTTCTGTATTGTCCACAATAGAAAAGCCGCCATGTAATTCCAAACGCTGAATTTGAAATTTCTGTGGCCCTCTAAGGCGGCCGACGGAAATGTCGAATTTTATATTGTGGACAATACAGAAGTCCCCACGCGCGCGTGCGCGCGTGAGGAGTTCTGTCTTCTGCACAATAGAGAAGCCGCCCTGTAATTCCAAAAACTGAATTTGGAATTTCCGTGGCCTTTTAAGGAGGCCGACGGAAATGTCGATTTGTCTATTGTGAACAATACAGAAGTCCCGGCGCGCGCGCGTCCGCGCGCGCGCGCGCGTGAGGAGTTCTATATTGTCCACAATAGAAAAGCCGCCATGTAATTCCAAAAACTGAATTTGAAATTTCTGTGGCCATTTCAGCAGGCCGACGGAAATGTCGACTTTTCTAATGTGAACAGTACCGAAGTCCCCACGCGCGCGCGTGAGGAGTTCTGTATTGTCCACAATAGGGAAGCCGCCATGTAATTCCAAAAGCTGATTTTGAAATTTCTGTGGCCAGTTAAGGAGGCCGACTGACATGTCGATTGTTCTGTTGTGAACAATACAGAAGTCCGCACGCGCGCGCGCGTGAGGAGTTCTGTGTTGTCCACAACAGAAAAGCCGCCATGTAATTCCAAAATCTGATTTTGAAATTTCTGTGGCCCGTTAAGGAGGCCGACGGAAATGTCGACTTTTCTAGTGTGGACAATACAGAAGTCCCCACGCGCGCGCGTGCGCGGACGCGCGCCAGTCCGCGCGCGCGCGCGCGAGGAGTTGTGTATTGTCCACAATAGAGAAGTCGCCATGTAATTCCAAAAACTGAATTTGAAATTTCTGTGGCCCTGAAGGTCGCCGACGGAAATGTCGACTTGTCTATTGTGGACACTACAGAAGTCCCCGCGCGCGCGGACGCGCGCGCGTCGCGCGCGCGCGCGTGAGGAGTTTGGTATTGTCCACAATAGAAAAGTCACTCTGTAATTCCAAAAACTGAATTTGAAATTTCTGTGGCCCTTTAAGGAGACCGACGGAAAAGCTAACTTTTCTATTGTGGACAATACAGAAATGCCCACACGCGCGCGTGAGGAGTGCTGTATTGTGCACAATAGAAAAACTACCACTTAATTTCAGAAACTGAATTTGAAATTTCTCTGGCCCTCTAAGGAGGCCGACAGAAATGTCGACTCTTCTATTGTGAACAATACAGACGTCCCCACGCGCGCGCGCGCGCGTCAGCCCGCGCGTCAGCGCGTGCGCGTGAGGAGATTTCTGGATGTCCAGAATAGAACAAGTTTGCCATTCAGCGACAAGCTGTATTGGAAATTTCGTGGCATTTAAGGAGGCCGACGGAAATGCCGAACTTTTTCTATTGTTGGCCAATACAGAAGTCCCACGCGCGCGCGCGCGCGTCCGCGCGCGCGCGCGCGCGTGAGGAGTTCTGTATTGTCCACAATAGAAAAGCCGCAATGTAATTCCAAAAACTGAATTTGAAATTTCTGTGGCCCTTTAAGGCGGCCGACGGAAATCTCGACTTTTCGATTGTGAATCATACAGAAGTCCCCGCGCGCGCGCGCGTGAGGAGTTCTGTATTGTCCACAATAGAGAAGCCGCCATGTAATTCCAAAAACTGGGTTGGAAATTTCTGTGGCCCTTAAGGGGGCCGACGAAAATATAGACTTTTCCATTGTGGACAATACAAAAGGCCCCACGCGCGCGCGCGCGTGAGGAGTTCTGTATTGTCCACAATAGAAAAGCCGCCATGGAATCCAAAAGATGAATTTGAAATTTCTGTGGCCCGTTAAGGAGGCCGACGGAAATGTCGACTTTTCTAGTGTGGGCAATACAGAAGTCCCCACGCGCGCGCGCGCGTGAGGAGTTCTGTATTGTCCACAATAGAAAAGCGTATGTAATTCCAAAAACTGAATTTGAAATTTCTGTGGCCCGTTAAGGAGGCCGACGGAAATGTCTACTTTTTGATTGTGGACAATGCGGAAGTCCCCACGCGCGCGCGCGCGTCCGCGCGCGCGCGCGAGAAGTTCTGTATTGTCCACAATAGAAAAGCCGCCATGTAATTCCAAAAACTGAATTTGAAATTTCTGTGGCCCCTTAGGGAGGCCGACGGAAATGTCGATTTGTCTATTGTGGACAATACAGAAGTCCCCCGCGCGCGGACGCGCGCGCGTCCGCGCGCGCGCGCGTGAGGGGTTCTGTACTGTCCACAATAGAAAAGTCACTTTGTAATTTCCAAAAACTGGATTTGAAATTTCTGTGGCCCTTTAAGGAGGCCGTGGAAATGCCGACTTGTCTATTGTGGGCAATACAGAAGTCCCCACGCGCGCGCGCGCGGACGCGCGCGCGTCCGCGCGCGCGTGAGGAGTTCTGTTTTGTGCACAATAGAGAAGCCGCCATTTAATTCCAAAAACCGAATTTGAAATTTCTGTTGCCCCTTAAGGAGGCAGACGAAAACGTCCACTTCTCGATTGTCAACCATACAGAAGTCCCCACGCGCGCGCGCGTCAGCGCGCGCGTCAGCGCGCGCGCGCGCGTGAGGTCTGTATTGTCCACAATGGAAAAGCCGCCATGTAATTCCAAAAACTGAGTTTGAAATTTCTGTGGGCCCTTTAAGGGACCGACGGAAATGCCGATTTTTTTTATTGTGGACAGTATAGAAGTCCCCGCGCGCGCGCGTCCGCGCGCGCGCGCGTGAGGAGTTCTGCATTGCCACAAATACAAAAAAACCTTCATGTAATTCCAAAAAATGAATTTGAAATTTAAGGAGGCCGACGGACATGTCGACTTTTTCCATTGTGAACCATACATAAGTCCCCGCGCGCGCGGACGCGCGCGCGTCCGTTCGCGCGCGCGCGCGTGAGGAGTTCTGTCTTGTCCACAATAGAAAAGCCGCCATGTAATTCCAAAAACTGAATTTGAAATTTCTGTGGGTCTTGAAAGAGGCCGACGGAAATGTCGACTTTTCTATTGTGGATAATACAGAAGTCCCCACGCGCGCGCGCGTGAGTTCTGTATTGTCCACAATAGAAAAGCCGCCATGTAATTCCAAAAACTGAATTTGAAATTTTTGTGGCCCTGTCAGGAGGCCGACGGAAATGTCGACTTGTCTATTGTGAACGATACAAAGTCCCCACGAGCGCGCGCGCGCGCGTGAGGAGTTCTGTATTGTCCACAATAGAGAAGCCGCCATGTAATTCCAAAAACTGAATTTGAAATTTCTGTGGGCCTTTACAGAGGCCGACGGAAATGCCGACTTTTCTTTCGTGAACAATGCAGAAGTCCCCACGCGCGTCCTCTCGTTTGCGCCGTCCGCGTCCGCGCCCATGTTCTCTGGTCTTCTGCCATGGCGACAAGTCGCTCTCCCGCGGAAGGGTGGTCTGCGCCTCCTCTCGTTTGCGCCGTCCGCGTCCGCGCCCATGTTCTCTGGTCTCCTGCCATGGAGACAGGTCGCTCTCCCGCGGAAGGGTGGTCTGCGCGTCCTCTCGTTTGCGCCGTCCGCGTCCGCGCCCATGTTCTCTGGTCTTCTGCCATGGCGACAGGTCGCTCTCCCGCGGGAGGGTGGTCTGCGCGTCCTCTCGTTTGCGCCGTCCGCGTCCGCGCCCATGTTCCTGCCATGGCGACAGGTCGCTCTCCCGCGAGAGGGTGGTCTGCGCGTCCTCTCGTTTGCGCCGCCCGCGTCCGCGCCCGTGTTCTCTGGTCTTCTGCCATGGCGACAGGTCGCGTGACCGCCCCCAGAGGGAGGTGGGCGCGTGCGGCGCATCATGATTTACTTTTCTGCGCGGTGGGCGGCGCGGCCTGTCGGACACCCCTGGTGTCCTGTCCGACGTTGGCCCCCCGTCGCGGGGGCGCGGGTCGGCCGCGGGTGACCGCGGTCGCGGCCCCGAGAGGGTACCCTTGTGTCCTGTGGTTCTGGGAGGTCATGTTGCCGCCGGAAGAGTATTGTGTCCTGTCGCGTGTCCTGGGCAATGGACTCTGCCTGTGCGTCAAACTCCAGCCCCGCGCCTTTCCTCTTCCCCTCCCCCTCTCCCGCCCCCCCCCCCTCCGCCCCTCCCCCAACCCGTCCCTCGCCCGTCTAATATGGGCGGGCAGGAGGAGAATTGAGTACGGCAGAGCAAGGCAGAGTCGGGGGCAAAGGATGGGGAGTCATAGGTCACGAGATAGCGCGCCGTGCCAACGTGGGATGATCTGTGGGCGCATGCAGTATGAGGCGCAGGTATCTGAGTTCCACTCGCCCACGTTTTGCGATCCCACGGGTGCCCTCGAGCACGCGCCTCTGCCATCCTGGCCGTGCGCGTGCGATCTCCAGTGGTGGGCCACCCTCTGGGAGGGCAGCCCTTGGCCTCTTCGCGCACGCCCTGGCCCATGTTGGGGCATCGCGCGCGCGCCCGCAGAACGGGGCGCCCCGTGTGCCCAAGCATTCCGCGGCCGCGCCGCCTGGTACTTGCGGCGGTATCCTACTCGTGGCGGGGGAAAAAGAGGGGAGAGGCTCTGTCCGTCGGGGCCGCTGGTGGCGTTCAGCGTTAAGCGGCACTCGGCCACCGGCAACGAGGGGCGCCGTGTCCGAATGCGTTTCTGGCGCATTTGCCCATGTCTTCGAGGGGGGGGGCGGGGGGGTTAGGTCGCCCGCGTGCCGACAGGTGGCGTCCACCCGAGAATGCGACAGTGGAGCGCTCGGTGGCACAGGGCAGCGCATCGCGGCTGCGCGAGCGTTGCGCTGCGGCTGGGGCGCTGGGCCCGCCCGCCAAAGTTTCGAAGGGGGGGCGGCGTTCCTCAATCGAAGATGCGAGCGAGCAAGGTGCGTCGCGGCGGAGAGAATCGCAGGGGCGTCGTCATGGGCGTTCTGTCCACCTACGTCGCCCGAGCACCTCGGGCCGCGCGCCTGGCGCGTGCATCCCGCCAGCGGTTGGCGAGGGGGGAGGGGGGGGGGGGCTGGTCGGGCGCCCGCACCGCATGCGCCGCCGCAGCCATCAGCGCCGCCAGATGACGACGAAGCGCGCCGCAGCGCATGGCGCGCCTCGACGCCGCGCGACCGCGCGCGACGGCGCACGACGGCGTACGACGGTGTACGATGGCGTACGACGGAACGAATTCAAGCAACATTTTGCTTAAATTTGTTTGAATTTTGCTTGAATTCTGCTTGAATTTTACTTGGGGAAGCATTTTGCTGAACAAATGCTTTCCGATAGTAGAATTTTGAAAATTTGCTTGAATTTTACTTTGCAAGCAAAATTTTGCTTGAATTTTGCTTGGCAAGCAAACTTTTGCTTGAATTTTGCTTGGCAAGCCAAATTTTGCTTGAATTTTGCTTGGCGCGGCCCACTAAGCAAACTTCGAAGCAAATTTTGCTTGGTCGGCTGCGCCAAGCATCGATGGCGGTCGTGGTCTTATGTGGCCACTACCGCCATCGATGCGAACGGACAGCTAGTGGAAGGGGCGTAGCAACAACAAATGCTTGGATATTACTTGGGGGCAGCGCAAAGCAAATTTTATTTAAGCAAATTTCTAGCAAAATTCTGTTTCGCGCCTTCCACATCTCACCCGCTCACATCGACTGCGGTCGTGGTCCTATATGACCACTGCCGCCATCACTGCGCACGGAAAACGTAGCGGAAACGGGCGTCGCAACACTTTGCGTTTTACTTGGGGGAGGGGGGAAGTGTGGCAGCGCCAAGCAAATTTTAAGCAAATTTCTAGTACAATTTTGCTACGCGAAGGAAAATTTAAGCAAATGTCTAGCAAACTTTTGCTTCGCCCCTTCCACATCTTACTCGTTCACAGCGATGGTGGTCGCATCTTAGTTGCGCGGGGGGACGGGGGTGGCAGCGCCAAGCAACATTTAAGCACATTTCTAGCAACATTTTGCTACGCGAAGCAAAATTTAAGTAATTGTCTAGCAAAATTTTGCTACACGAAGCAAAATTTAAGCATTTTTCTAGCAAAATTCTGCTACGCCAAGCAAACAAGCAAGTTGTCTAGTAAGCTGTTGCTACGAATTGCGATTCGAACGCGCCCAATATTTCGCAAAGCACCCCCTCCTTTTGTTTTGTTCGCAAAGGCCACCCCCCTTCCCCCGTCCTCCCGATTTCTGCAAAAGTCCTCACCCCACCTCCCCATGCCGATTTGTGCAAGGTCCCCCCCGCCCCCCGCCCCCGTCCTTCTGATTTTTGCAAAAGCCCCCCACCCCCCTTTCCCCCCGTCCTTCCGATTTTTGCAAAGCCCCTCCTCCCCCGTCCTTCCGATTTCTGCAAAGCCCCCCCCCCTTATTCCGATGTGTGACTCCCGATCTTTGCAAAGTCCCCCCCCCCCGTGCCGTCGGAGTCCATTAGTAGGTCGGGCCTGCCAAATCAAGGGTACTCTCGTGTCCTGTGCATCGCGCTTCGTGTCCTCTGCATTCCCCGGGCAAGGGGGCCCTTGTGTCCTGTGCTTTCCGCGGGCGTCGGCGGCTTGGCCCGCGGCGTTCTGGGCGCGTCGCGCCTCGGGGAGGTCGCGGCCCTGGTCACGGGTGCCCTTGTGTCCTGGCAGATCTGGGGGTTCGGTTCGCTTCGATGTAAGATTGTGGTTTTAGCGCCGCGCCGCCGGCGCCGCGGCGAAGGGCATGCTCTGCGATGTCCTCTGAGTGCGGCCGCGCCGCCAGTGAACCAACGGCGCGTTCTCTCGAGGTCGCCCCCGCGCAGCAGGGTACTTAGTACTCCTGTGTCCGGTACTTGCCCAGCCCTGCAAGTTCGTTCATCGTCGCGTTCGGGCAGGTCGCGGGGCGCGCAAAGGGCACCCTGCCGTCCTGTGCATTGGCTTCACTTCGGCGGGCTCCTGGGAACAGCAGTGGAGGCGCGCTTTTGGCGGAGTCACGCGGGCGCTCAGCCTGAGCCTCATAGAGCGCTCTGGATTGTTCCGAATAGAAAAGACGCCGTGTTGGCTTGCAAACTAGAGCGCGCGCGCGCGGACGCGCGCTGGCGCGCGCGCGAGGAGTTCTGTATGGTCCACAACAGAAAAGCTGCCATGTACTTCCAAAAACTGAATTTGAAATTTCTGTGGCCCTTTAAGAAGGCCGACGGACGCGCCCACTTTTCCATTGTGGACAATACAGAAGTCCCCACGCGCGCGGGCGCGTGCGGACGCGCGCGCGTCCGCGCGCGCGCGCGTGAGGAGTTCTGTATTGTCCACAATAGAAAAGCCGCCATGTAATTCCAAAAACTGAGTTTGAAATTTCTGTGGCCCTTTAAGGAGGCCGACGGAAATGTCGACTTGTCTATTGTGGACAATACAGAGGTCCCCACGCGCGCGCGCGCGCGTGAGGAGTTCTGTATTGTCAACAATAGAAAAGCCGCCATGTAATTCCAAAAACTGAATTTGAAATTTCTGTGGCCCTTCTAATGAGGCCGACGGAAATGTCGACTTTTCTATTGTGGACAATACAGCAATCCCCACGCGCGCGCGCGCGCGTGAGGAGTTCTGTATTGTCGGCAATAGAAAAGCCGCCATGTAATTCCAAAAACTGAATTTGAAATTTCTGTGGCCCTTTAAGGAGGCCGACGGAAATGCCGACTTTTCTATTGTGAACAATACATGCGTCCCCACGCGCGCGCGTGAGGAGTTCTGTATTGTCCGCAATAGAAAAGCCGCCATGTCATTTCCAAAACTGAATTTGAAATTTCTTTGGGCTTTTAAGGAGGCCGACGGGAATGTCGACTTCTCAATTGTGAACAATACCGAAGTCCCCAAGCGCAAGCGCGCGCGGACGCGCGCGCGTCCGCGCGCGCGCGCGTGAGGAGTTCTGTATTGTCCAATGGAAAAGCCGCCATGCAATTCCAAACGCTGAATTTGAAATTTGTGTGGCCCTGTAAGGAGGCCGACGGAAATGTCGACTTTTCTTTTGTGAACAATACAGAAAGTCCGCACGCGCGCGCGCGTGAGAAGCTCTGTATTGTCCACAATAGAAAAGCAGCCATGTAATTCCAAAAACTGAATTTGAAATTTCTGTTGCCCGTTAAGGAGGCCGACGGAAATGTCGACTTCTTTATTGTGGACACTACAGAAGTCCCCACGCGCGCGCGTGCGCGGACGCGCGCCCGTCCGCGCGCGCGCGCGCGAGGAGTTCTGTATTGTCCAACAGAAAAGCCGCCATGCAATTCCAAACACTGAATGTGAAATTTTTGTGGCCCTCTAAGGAGGCCGACGGAAATGTCGACTTTTCTATTGTGGACAATGCAGAAGTCCCCGCGCGCGCGGGCGCGGGCGGACACGCGCGCGTCCGCGCGCGCACGTGCGTGAGGAGTTCTTCTGTATTGTCCACAATAGAAAAGCAAACTTGTAATTCCAAAAACTGTATTTGAAATTTCCGTGGCCCTTTAAGGAGGCCAACGGAAATGTCGACTTTTCTATTGTGGACAGTACAGAAGTCCCCACGCGCGCGCGCGTGAGGAGTTCTGTATTGTGCACAATAGAAAAGCCGCCACTTAATTCCAAAAACTGAATGTGAAATTTCTGTGGCCTTTTCAAGATGCCGACGAAAATTTCGACTTCTCTATTCTGAACAATACAGAAGTCCCCACGCGCGCGCGCGCGTCAGCGCGCGCGTCAGCGCGCGCGCGTGAGGAGTTCTGTATCGTCAACAATAGAAGAAGCCGCCATGTAATTCCAAAAACTGAATTTGAAATTCCTGTGGGCCTTTAAGGAGGCCGACGGAAATGTCGATTTTTTCTATTGTGGACAATACAGAAGTCCCCACGCGCGCGCGCGTGAGGAGTTCTGTATTGTACAATAGAAAAGCCGCCATGTAATTCCAAAAACTGAATTTGAGATTTCTGTGGCCATTTAAGGAGGCCGACGGACATGCCGACTTTTCTATTGTGAACCATGCGGAAGTCCCCGCGCGCGCGTGAGGAGTTCTGTATTGTCAACAATAGAGAAGCCGCAATGTAATTCCAAAAATTGAATTTGAGAATTTGCTGTGGGCCTTTAAGGAGGCCGACGGACATGTCGACTTTTCTATTGTGAATAATACAGAAGTCCGCGCGCGCGCGTGAGGAGTTCTGTATTGTCCACAGTAGTAAAGCCGCCATGTATTTCCAAAAACTGAATTTGAAAGTTCTGTGGCCCTTTAAGGAGGTCGTCGGAAATGTCGACTTTTCTTTTGTGAACCATACAGAAGTCCCCGCGCGCGCGCGTGAGGACTTCTGTATTGTCCACAATAGAGAAGCCGCCATGTAATTCCAAAAACTGAATTTGAAAATGTAGATTTTTCGATTGTGAACAATACAGAACTCCCCATGCGCGCGCGCGCGTGAGGAGTTCTGTATAGTCCCTAGTAGAAAAGCCGCCATGTATTTCCAAAAACTGAATTTGAAATTTCTGTGGCTCTTTGAGGAGGCCGACGGACATGTCGATTTTTCTATTGCGGACAATGCAGAAGTCCCCACGCGCGCGCGCGGACGCGCGCGCGTCCACGCGCACGCGCGCGCGTGGAGTTCTGTATTGTCCACAATAGAAAAGCAAACTTGTAATTCCAAAAAGAAGCTGAATTTGAAATTTCTGTGGCCCGTTAAGGAGGCCGACGGAAACGTGGACTTTTCTATTCTGGACAATACAGAAGTCCCCACGCGCGCGCGCGCGTGAGGAGTTCTGTATTGTTAACAATAGAAAAGCCGCCATGTAATTCGAAAAACTGAATTTGAAGTTTCTGTTGCCTTTGAGAAGGCCGACGGAAATGTCGACTTTTCTATTGTGGACAATACAGAAGTCCCCGCGCGCGCGGGCGCGTGAGGAGTTCTGTATTGCCCACAACAGAAAAGCCATTTTGTAATTGCAAAAACTGAATTTGAAATTTCTGTGGGCTTGTAAGGAGGCCGACGGAAATGTCGACTTTTCTATTGTGGACAATACAGAAGTCCCCACGCGCGCGCGCGCGGACGCGCGCGCGTCCGCGCGCGCGCGTGAGGAATTCTGTATTGTGCACAATAGAGAAGCCGCCATTTTATTCCAAAAACTGAATTTGAAATTTCTGTGGCCCCTTAAGGAGGCAGACGACAATCTCGACTTTTCTATTGTCAACCATACAGAATTCCCCCGTCAGCGCGCGCGCGTCAGCGCGCGCGCGCGTGAGGAGTTCTGTATTGTCCACAATAGAAAAGCCGCCATGTAATTCCAAAAACTGAATTTGAAATTTCTGTGGCCCTTTAGGGAGGCCGACGGAAATGTCGATTTTTCTATTGTGGACAATACAGAAAGTCCGCACGCGCCTGCGCGCGCGGACGCGCGCGCGTCCGCGCGCGCGTGCGAGCGCGCGCGCGTGAGGAGTTCTGTATTGTCCACAATAAAGAAGCCGCCATGTAATTGCAAAAACTGAATTTGAAATTTCTGTGGGCCTTTAAGGAGGCCGACGGAAATGCCGACTTTTCTACTGCGAACAATACAGAAGTCCCCGCACGCGCGCGCGCGTGAGGAGTTCTGTATTGTCCACAATAGAGAAGCCGCCATGTAATTCCAGAAACTGAATTTGAAATTTCTGTGGGCCATTAAGGAGGCCGACGGACATGTCAACTTTTCTATTGTGAACAATACAGAAGTCCCCACGCGCGCGCGCGTGAGGAGTTCGGTATTGTCCACAATAGAAAAGCCGCCATGTAATTCGAAAAACTGAGATTGAAATTTCTGTGGCCCTTTAAAGAGGCCGACGGAAATGTCGACTTTGCTATTGCGAACAATACAGAAGTCCCCACGCGCGCGCGCGTGAGGAGTTCTGTATTGTCCACAATAAAGAAGCCGCCATGTAATTGCAAAAACTGAATTTGAAATTTCTGTGGGCCTTTAAGGAGGCCGACGGAAATGCCGACTTTTCTACTGTGAACAAGACAGAAGTCCCCACGCGCGTCCTCTCGTTTGTTCCGTCCGCGTCCGCGCCAATGTTCTCTGGTCTTCTGCCATGGCGACAGGTCGCTCTCCCGCGGAAAGGTGGTCTGCGCGTCCTCTCGTTTGCGCCGTCCGCGTCCGCGCCCATGTTCTCTGGTCTCCTGCCATGGAGGCAGGTCGCTCTCCCGCTCCCGCCGCGGGTTCTCTGGTCTGCCATGGCGACAGGTCGCTCTCCCGCGGGAGGGTGGTCTGCGCGTCCTCTCGTTTGCGCCGTCCGCGTCCGCGCCCATGTTCTCTGGTCTTCTGCCATGGCGACAGGTCGCTCTCCCGCGGGAGGGTGGTCTGCGCGTCCTCTCGTTTGCGCCGTCCGCGTCCGCGCCCATGTTCTCTGGTCTTCTGCCATGGCGACAGGTCGCGTGACCGCCCCCAGAAGGTGGGCGCGCGCGGCGCATCATGATTTACTTTTCTGCGCGGTGGGCGGCGCGGCCTGTCGGACACCCTTGGTGTCCTGTCCGACGTTGGCCCCCCGTCGCGGGGGCGCGGGTCGGCCGCGGGTGACCGCGGTCGCGGCCCCGAGAGGGTACCCTTGTGTCCTGTGGTTCTGGGAGGTCATGTTGCCGTCGGAAGAGTCTTGTGTCCTGTCGCGTGTCCTGTGCAATGGACTCTGCCTGTAGTCCGATTTGCGCAAAGTCCCCGCTCACCCCCGTCCTGTAGATTTTTGCGAAATCCCCGCCGTCTCCAATATGTGCAAAATCCCCCCCCATCGCCCCCCCCTCGCCGTCCTTCTTATTTTTGCAAAAAGCCCCCCCCCGCCCGCCCCCCTTTCCCCCCCCCTTCCCCGTCCTTCCAGTTTTTGCAGAGCCCCCCCCTTTCCCACCCCCGTCCTTCAGATTTTTGCCCCCCCCCCCCCCCCCCCCCCCCCCGGCTTTTCGATTTAACGACGCCCCCCTCCCCCCCCCGCCCCTTCGCGATCGTTATCCCCCCCTCCCTCCCCCCCCCCCTCCGCCGATTGCGGAGCGGGCCTTTCCGTATTATATTTCGGTGCGAACCTTGGCGGCACATCAGGCGTGTGCGCCTTGGCACCCGGTGCCCCCCCCCCCTCCCAGGCGGGCGAGCGGGCGGCTGCGGCGGGCAAGCGGTTGCGCATGTTGCGCCGGGGTGATTGGTCGAGGGCGCGGGGCCTTTCGGGGCGGTGACGCCGTCCGATGGCCGACCCCGAGCATGCCCGACGTGGAAGTGCAGAGGCGGGCGGCGAGCGATTGCAAGGCGCACCGCGGATACGGGCGGGCGCCGTGGGCGAGCGGCAGGGGGCGATAAGGGGGATGGTTGGGCTTGGCTTGTGGCCGACAGGGCCTGATGGCGCGCGGGCTTGGCAGCGCGCGGGAAAGCGGCGGTGGGCTGCCGGGGGGAAGCGGGGCAGCGGCGGGCGGGGCGTTGCGAACGGGAAGGGGGGAGGGGGGGGACATGCGGGAGGGGGAAGGAGGCGGGGGGGGTTCTAGTTTGGTTTTGCCCTGCCAGTGCAATCCATATTCCGATCGGACGCTCCTCCCGCTCTACTTTCGCCATTCTTCGCCGACGGGCTCTGATTGCAATTGCCATGCTGGAAGACGTCGTTGACGCGCCGCGGCGCAGCATCCTACAGCGTTGCCCCGTTGCCTGGGAAGCGTCGGGTTGCTTGTCGGCCCACAAGGCCTACGTCGCGATCGCGCGAGCCCAGGGCCGCGGTGCGTCTGCCCAACCCCGTCCCTTGTTCCAACAGGTTTGTGCACTTCTGCTATGCCCTCTGCTTTCCTGCTTTCCTAACACCGCTGTAACCCCCACTGCATCAGTTCCCAAAGCGATTCTGCGTTGGGGCCCTCGGTCTGAAGCGACGGCGCCACGCGTCACCTTACTTCCCGCCCTCCCCCTCTCCCCAATCATCCCGCCCCTGTCCTGCGCTCCGTGCGTCAATGTCGGCGCGCCCCTCCACGCGCCTCGTGACCGCGCAGGGAATTTCATGCGAGTTCCCAGTGGCGACGTCTGCGCGCGTCCGCGCCGCCCATTACGGCGCACCCATCACGCGCTTCATGGCCCCGTACGGATCCCCGCGTAGAGCCCCCGCGGCGACGTTGACATACGTCGGCGCCACCCATGGCGACGCGCCCCTCACACGGTCCGCAGCCCCATGGGGGGCTCCGCCAAATCCACCCAGCGGCGACGTCCACATGCGTCCGCGCCGCCCGTAACGGCGCACCCCTCAAACGTTTCGCGCCGTCATGGGGGGCTCCACCCAAGACCGCAGTGGCGATGTTACATGCGCCAACGCTCCATAGGGTGCCCCACCGAAGGCCTCAGCGGCGGCGTTTACATGCGCCCGCGCAGCCCATGACAGCGCACCCGCGCGCCGTTCGTGGCCACGCAGCGAGCTCCCTGCACGGCACCACCGGCGATGTTTGCATGCGCTTGCGCCGCCCATGACGGCGCGCCTGTCGCAGTGTTCATGGCCCCAAAGCGCGCGCCGCCGAAGGCCCCAATGGCGACGTGCACATGCGCCCGCGCCATTCATTACGGCGCGCACTTCGCGCGGTCCGCGGCCCCATAGGGAGGCCCACGTAAGGCCCCAGTGCCGACGCATGCACGCGCCCGCGCCCCCAAGAAGGGCACACCGCTCACGCGGTTCGTGGCCGCGTAGGGAGCTCCGCCAATAGCTCCACTGGCGACCTCTGCGTGCACCCGCGCCACGCATCACGGCGCACCGCTAACGCGTCCCGTGGCCCCACGGGGAGCCTCGCTTGAAGCCCCGACGGCGACGTTTACGCGCGCCCGCGTCGCCCGTTACGACGCGCCCCTCAGACGGCTCGTGGCCCATGAGGAGCCCCATCTAAGGCCCAAGTGACGACGTTAGCATGCCCCCCCCCTCCCCGCCCCCTCCCCCCACACCCTCCCATTCACTCCGCCCGCCCACCCACCGCGACCACCAGCATCAACACACACACACACACGCACGCACACACACGCGCACACACACATACCACCACCACCACCACCACCACCATCGCCACCACCACCACCACCCACCACCACCAGCACCACACTTATACACACCACACACACCAACACACACACAGACACGCGCACGCACGCACACACACACACACCAACACACACATACCACACACACACGCATCGTGGCGCACCCCGCGCGCGCTTCGTAGCCGCATGTGGAGCTGAAAGGGACGCGCCAGTGACACTTGCCGATGCGTTGCCCCGTAGGACGTTTCACCGAGGAGGGTGTTCACAAGTGCTGCGCTCCCAATTGCACATGGTATGGCTTTTCGTCACGATGAGTATATACCAGCTCTACGTCGTCCTACTACCACATGCCACACACTGGTTTCACATGACTCTTTCCTGTTCTGGAGTACTCGTCGGTGCTCATGTGGGTTCCGAGCTTCGTTGCTCAGGAGCCAGTCGTACTCGATTCACCTTCCGCATTACTGGGACAATCTTGCTCGACGCATACACTAACTCTCGTGTTTTCTCTGGTCTATTCCTACCCTATGGAGATTACGTCCAGTCTGCTGCTCTGTGACGCGTATCGGTACCCTGCTTTATTTCTATAATGTGCATGCTCTAGCGGCGATGCGCTCGTTGTCTACTCCTCTCTTACTTAGGGAGGGGGAATAAGGAGGTGCCCGCGCCCATGTTATTGCTGTTTTGTTTTGTTTTTCGCAGCCAACGACATGTTCAGGATTGTGGCCTCACACAAAGTTCAAAATCTCACGGACGAGCCTCAACCACATGCAGCCTCGACGGGCGACGTTGCCGCAGTTGCTTGCTGCGACGTGAGGCGGGCGTGGTTCCCACGCGCCACTCCAGCCATGCCGACCGTCGGCGCCGTCCTTCTCTACTCTTCTAATGTCCCTCTGGCACATCATCATTCTCAATCGTATCCTCCCTGGTTCGATCCCGCCTCGCATGTCTTCGGATCTCTCACATCGCCCACCCCCATTCATCAGCATCATATTTTCCAGCCTTCCCCATCGTGAGCAAAAAACACCAAGTAATTTTTTACTTGATTTTTCAGTTCGTATGTAATTCCATTATGTAGTCGTTGAGCTATATGAATGTTGACCCAATGTGTCTGCGCCAAAGGGCTTCCGCGTCTTCGTGCAAAAGTGGGGTAACTCGGTTTCCCGAAACAGCTTTGCAATCTCTTCCGGGGCCCTACCGTCTCCAGTGCGGGCCCAGTGGCTCCTGGCGGAGGCCGCGCCTGGAGGGGAGGGCTCGCGAACCCCATGGTCCGTCTCCCTGATGTACTCAGCGGGCCGAGGCAACCAACGTGGGGATGCTCGTGTGGAGCCTACAAAAACTGGGCGCCCAGACTGCGGTGCCGCTGTGGACGCAGCGCCACAGCTTGCATCATCGACCGAGCCAGGTGGCGCACGCCAAGGCAGAAATGAACACGGGGAAGTCAGCCCAACAGGAAGATGGTCGGCGCCGTGCGACCCCGGCTCCGCGGGCGCAGAACCGTGATGATGCATCCGAGTTCCGCAGGCAGATCGGTGAGATCCGCAAGAAGCTTGCGGATGAGAAGGCGGGCAAGCAGCCAGTTGATGTTACAGTCGGTGACGATGGCGAGAAAGGAATCAACCGTGCTGAGTTGCTCACCGCCATCCACTACCATGAGAAGGCCATATATGATCCAACAATACCAGCCATGGCCATGCAGACGCACTCGGTCGAGCTGGAGACGTTGCGGGTCTTTTTTGAGAGCCTCTAGACGCCTGGGGCCGCCCACCGCCGTGCCCAGGACAACCTCAAGAATGCGCAGCTCCAGCCTAGCAAGTTGGAGAGTGATGCGGAGAAGATGGCCAAGCAACTGGGGGGCTTCAAGGTGGCGCTCGAGAGTCAGAAGGCAGCCATCCTCACCGAGCAGGCGGGGGTCGAGGCCTTTCGCAAGTCCTTTGCGGAGTCGGCCAAAACAATGGCCCCAGAGAGCAGAGGTGGAGCGCCGCCCGAGAGAACGTTCACCAAGGAAGAGCTGCCAGGCGACATCCGCCAGGCCGTCACCACTCTAGGCGACAATGCCGTCACCAAGTTCCTCAATTGTCTCGAGGAGCAGGTCCGCAAGGCTGCCATGGCCCAGCCTCAGCTCATGCAGCAAAATGAGCCTGGCCCTCAGGATGCTGCTGCTGATGCTGCTGTTGAGCACGGGAATTAGCCTGCAGGTGCTGGATTCGGACGCGACGACGAGGCTGAACATATTTCCAAAGAGCACTTGCAAGAACTCATCGAGTTGGCAGCCACAGGCGGCGCAGATGCCGACGAATATGGCAGCGCGCTCTTGCGGCAATTCAGTGACAAGCCCCTTGGATTCCACCGCGACAAAAAACAAGCTCCGGCTGCCCCCTCCTCCCTGTGCGACGAGGACAGGTCCGTCCGCCACCTGGCCTTGGTTATTGCAGCGCGTTCTTTCTCGAGCCCTTGAATGCCACTTGTGGTGCGCGCGCTGGCTGGAGAAGAAGGTCCAGGCTTCCAATGCGACGGTCTCTGTTGCCCGGGATGTCGGCTTCACGGACGGAGAGGCGGGCGATGTTGCGGCGCGGGCCGGTCGCCGCGGTTGGGAATGTTCGGCTCGCCTTGGCGCGGCGTCAAGAAGGGCCAACCCTTCCCAGGGAGTGGCCATTTTGGCCCCTGACCACGCTGGCCTCCGCGGACCAGACATTGGCAGCATGATTGGCCACCCCGGGAGGGCCCGAGCGCATGTGCCTGGATGGCCACAGATGCCCAATGTCGTTTTCTACTTGAGGCGTTCGTGGCAGGAGCGCGCGCGTGTTGTTTCGAATTGGCGCGCGTGCGTCTGGTAATTCTGACCCTGCAGTGCATGCGTGCAACTTGAACGTGACCCCTCGAGATATAGAAGACTCGGGGTGCCCTCGCGAGGCCGCGTCGGTCCGAGTCGCCCCTGCGCTGCCGGCGCGCATCGCTCCGAAGGTGAACTGGATGCTTCGCGAGTCAGCGAATGTGGATGCCGGTTTGACGAAGAGGCCCCCTAACCCCATCTCGCTGGGCCTTTCCATCGAGGGCCTGAGGCAGCAATGCCTTCCCTTTTTATTTCGTTGCCGAGAAGCATCGCTCCGAGGGCGTCACTGGCTTTGTCCGTCCTGGGCCTGATTGGAGTCATTCTACAGCACATGCGCTAGCTGCAGTCCATGCTGGTCATGGTCGACCGATTCGCACTGCCCCGTGCCTGTCGTCGCGTGCTTGGGCTGAGTTCGCGCGCTCTGCCGGGCAGGAGGTGCGATCTACAGCCGGCGCGCTGTCAGGTCGCTCCACTCGGGGTGGCTCCGTCCATGGCGCGCTGGGTCGATTGCAGCTACCGCCCAGAGTCAGTTTCTGACGCGAAGGCGACCGCTCGTGTTTAGGCGTGGCATAGCCAGCCAGTCGAGAATGTCGTCAAGATGCCCAGGCACAATTACACGACCCTGCCGCGCCGGGAGGCAGAGGTGGACATCTGCACGAAGACGGCGCATTTTGGCCAAGGCCTCTGCGCCAGACTTGACGCGAGCGTGCTGGAAGCTAGAGTTGCAGCGGGGCATGCCGCTGCCCGAGCTGCAGGCGCTGGGGGGCCGACGCCAGCCCCATCGAAAGCACATCTTGCTGAGGCCAGCATCCAGATTGTTCGGGGGGATGGCGCTGCCGTGCACATTGGTCCTGCTAGGTCGGATCCCCTCTGCGCTCAGTTTGAGGATTCTGGCATTGACGTTGACGAGTTCTTGGGCGCCACTGACGCCCCGCAGTTGAGCGGCGATGGCGCAGGCTCTGGCGCCTTAAGGTCATTGGCCAACAATGGTGATGCGCTAGCAGACATGGGGCCCCCACCTCCGACAGTGCCCCGACGTGACCAAGCAGTGCGCGACTACCGTGACATGCGGCAGGATATTCGGGATTGGGGCTGCTGTGTGCTTTGCTTGTCAAGCTGTTCTGGCTCGAGATCAGCGCGATTGGAATGATTGGCGCGCTGCCTTTCAAGGCGCCGTGCTTGGGGGAGGCGACGGCCAACCGCTGCGTGAGCTGGCGATGATGCTCCCAGGTCGTGCCTTGGAATCGGCAATGGCAGAGCTCCGCGCGAACGCATGGTGGCGGAGCGATGGCAGACTCGCTGCATGCATCACCAGAGTGGCCGAGGCTATGCCAGGAGAGCTCCAGCGCCTCGGGCCTCAGCGTAGACGTGCACTGGATGCCCGAGCTATGTCTCGCGAGGTCTGACGATGGGGATCGACGTGATGGCCTCAGGTCTTGCGGAACATTTCAGCTGCAGTGGGTTCGTACCTCAGATGCGCCGCCGTTATCCATTGGGGCGCTGCAGTCTGGCGGCCCTAACATCGGAGCCAGGCCGCGCGCCTTTCCGCCCCCCCTTGAGTGCCTGGGACGATATTGCTTCGCCTCGTTTAGCAAGGGAGTTGGGCCCCAGACATATCGCCCTGGATGAGGGCACATCGAGTCGACGGCCGCCGAATTGTAACGATCTGTTGTTGGAGGGTGATGATGCTGAGGCAAACGTGGCCCCGCGTCTCCACGCTGCGTTATGGAACAGTTTTGTAGAGGCACTGCTGGTGATGCGCGCCGTTCCGAGCTTGGGTGGCAAGATTGGCGCGGTTCAGCGGCAGCAGGTGGCAGCCGCGGTCTCAATCGCACAGCCAAAGTTCCTGATGCCCACAACCTTAGGTCTGTTGGGGAGGAGGGTGGACTGCCGCCCCATCCTCATGACGTGTTTTGGCGGAGGTCGGCAAGTGGCAGGGACTGCGGAATTCCAGTCAGTATCCTAGCTCACCAGCTCGGCCAGCGTTGCCAAGTGCCAAGCGGCCAGCGTCGACCAGTCAGTATCCTGGCAAGTGGCAGAGCCTAGCCACCAGCTCGGTCAGCGTTGCCACGGGTCAGCTGTGATGTCGCACGCGAGGTGGCCAACAGTTTCCCGCGTGCCACAGCGCCAGGTCTTGATCGCATCCACCCTCGGCATTCCGGCCTGCAATAACCGCGGCTGCGTTCTGCTAGGCATGCGATCGAAGTTGTCTTTTGCCGAGGCAGTTGCTTTTCTATTTATGATGATGATGGTTATGCCCGACCAGGGATATCGCCTCATCATGCTGTATTCCGAATCGTACCGAGTGCGACGGAGAGTACGACGTCGTGATCTTGTTGCACTGCGTCGTTGTGCCGCCCGTATTGGGCCGCATGTGCTGTCAGAGGCGCCCTTGACCTTTCGCGGCTCTTGGCGGCTCGTTGTGCGTCTGAGGTGAGCGAGGGCAGGCGCATCTTACTGCTGCTGATGGGTGATAGCAAGTTCTATGACGGCATGCCCCTCGCTGACCTTAGGGATTGGATGATGATGCAAGGGGCGCCCATGCCCCCGTCCCATGGCGGGCCTGCAACGCGTGGACAGCCCCTCGTATCATCCGACTTGGGCTTCGCCACCGTGGTCGAGTTCTGTCTGCTACTTGTGGCCGACCAGCTGGTTGCGGGTTTGCCGATGTGGCTGCCCGCGCGTTCGCCATCTTTGCGCGCGATGCATTTGTGCAGCGAAATTCGCAAGTGGATTTCCTAAGATACATCGATGACGCTGGTATTCTTATTCATGGCAAAGGTCGTGACATTGTTACATGAGCTGCTGTCAAGGCTGGTATCTGATTTCAGGTGCCCCCGAAGAGGTTCGAGGCGACCCTCAACTACAAGGTCGCCACCGCGGCAAGCGGCTCGCACGTAAAGCAGGAGACGGCGGACAGTATTGGCATTCCCATGGGCAAGTCCGAAGTGACCGCCTCATACTCGGGCACGGATTTTGCTTGCGGTCGTCGCCGTGCTCACCCACATGTTGCTCGGAAGAGGCGCACTCGGCCGCGCGAGTCCTCGCGGCGTCTGGTGGCGAAGCAAAAGTGCATGAGGAAAGTTGATGAGCGACCCGGGCGAGTTGACGCGACGGGCATCAAGATGGCTGCGCAGCACGGCGTGGAGATCAACGGAGTTGATGACATGGAGCTGCTCGCCATCCGCCGTCGGGCCATGTCCTACCCGGCGCCGCCTGGCGCCAGCCGCGCGATTTGCCAGCCCCCGCCCAAGCTTGCCCTGCATGGTGAGCGCCGGCCGCGCGCGAGGCCATGGCGCCTGCACTTCAGCGGCTGCAAATGGTATGTCAAGCGGTTTCTATTCCCGGGGCCGCCCAGGCTAGCGCGCCAAATATTGTTCGCATGTTGGGCCATGTTTCTGCCTGCGAAGGAGCTGATTTCACGTGGGCCCAGGCGCGTGGCCCGATGTCCAGGGCGCCGCCATGCCTCGCCTGCCTCAGCCACTGCGTGGGCGAGCCGGGGCGGAATCCCGATTCAGGTCGCTCAGTGCTCCCCCGCCATGCTAATTAGGATGTTCAGCATTGCTCTCCAGGGTGCCAATGAGAAGGCGCTTGGCTGGTGGAGGGGTGGGGAATGCTTGTTGGGGCGAGGGCTAACCTCGAAGTGGTCGAGAACTGTTCGAGGGCCGGGTCGGCCAAGTACACGAAGTTTCAGTTGTCCACGCTGCCGCTTGCGATTGCCTCTGGACCGAGCAGTTGGCCCATGCCAGTGGGTGCTCCACCGCCAGGGCGGGACTTCGTGCATGCGGAGTGCCTGGCACTGCGCACCGCCGTTTCTGCCGTCGCGCCCTCCCCGCTGCTTCGCAGGTCAGGCCCGGCCCGGAAGTCCCCGCGCCTTTCATTGAGGAATCCCGTTGAGGACCCTGGGGGTTCGATCTTTAGTTAAGGTGTGGTTTCGGCGTTACCAGGGGGCCCCGTGCTCGGCGCTCCGATTGCCCTCGCGCCGAATAGTGAAGAGGGGCTGCCCCCGACCTCGAGCCCGAGGAAGCCGCGGCCTTTGCCGGGCCAGGCGCCAAACTACATCTAGCTGTGGTCGGCCGCAGCTCGATGCCAGTCTGTTGCTTTCAGTGAGCTGCCTTTGCCGCGGTTTTGTCTTTCTTTCGCCGTCGCCTCGCAGCGCGAGCATCCTCGCGGTCAGCGAGGCTGCCATGACCCAAGCTCTGTCGCCCGAGCACGAACAGCTTCGCGCCAGCCGGGCGTTCGCAGGAGCCCTAGCGTTCGCCGGGTCTTTAGAGGGCCAGGGACACGTAGAGTCCATCCAGCATGTCAAAGCCCATCGGTGCGGGGGCGCGCTAGATAACTCACCGCCTGCGGAGCGTGGCCCAGCGAAGGTTCACCGCGCTGCCGACATCCACGCCGAAGAGGAGCTTAAGTTGCATGAGCCTGCTGGCCCAGAGGTTGCCAGCAGGCTGGGCAATGAGGTCAAGGAGGCTTCCCTGTTTGTCAAACTGACTGCTGCTGTGCTTCGGCGTGCCATCGGTCTGTCAGGCGTTCTCCTGGCTGGCATGATCGGGGGAAGGGCCAGCTGGGAGCGCAAGGCAAGCGCCTCTTGATTGTTGACGACGGGGCTCCCCCGACGGAGGCCACGGGTTGCTCTGGGGCCCCCGAGTCCGTTCGTCAGGCCGCCCGTCGCTACTTTGGAGGCCTCGTCGTTGGTGAGACCATCGCGGGAGATCCACCCTTTGGCCCCAGCGCCTCCCGAAGCCGAGACTCACCGTTTACAGTTGCTGTGGATGTGTTGCGGTTGCTGGGCCCAGCGTTGCTCTCGCAACATCGAGGAGGTCTGCCTGAGACCCGCGAGGATGGTCCGCGAGGTGCTTAACAAGTGCGCCAAGGGTCTGGGCCTGAGCAACCGTGTCAGGCAGCATGTTGGTAGAGCTGCTGCGGTGCCAGCGTTGCACGTGCAGGCTACGCCGCGTTGTAATACTCTTGCCCGTACGTCGGTTCCCTCCGCCCATGTCAGTGCCCCCTCCGTTCCCGATTGCGAGAACTGGCTGGCGGCACTTCAGGAGCGCGAGCCAGCCATATTTGCTCGCAGGGCGGAGGAATAGTTTTGCACTTGGCACCTTTTCGTGGCCCTGGTCAGATTGTTGTGAGTTCTGTCCTCCAGGGTAACACCGATTTCGGACGGGCTCCGTGACCCCAGCTTCAGACTTGCGAGTGCCCCCCCCTCGGGGTTGCCGTAAGCTCGCCTCGCACGCTTCGTGACCCCATTGAAACTTCCACCGAAAGCCCCAGAGGCGACGTTTGCATGCGTCTTCCCCCCCACCCCCACCGCCACACAATACGGCACTTCGTGACCCCATACGGATCTCCACCGAAGGCCCTAGTAGCCGAGGCCGCATGCGTTTCCCCCACTAAGGACAGCACTTCGTGGCCCCATAGGGAGTTCCACCGAAGGCCTGGTAGCCGAGGCCGCATACGTCTCCCCCACCAGGTATACCGCTTTGTGGCCACATAAAAAGCTCCACCGAAGGCTCCACAAACGACGTTCGCATGCGTCCCCCCGACCACTACAGCACTTCGTGGCCCCATTGGAAGCTCCACCGAAGGCCCCCGGGGCGACGTTCGCATGCGTCGCCCCCACCCAATACAGAGCTTCGTGCCCACAATCGGGAGACCCACCGGCGGCCTCAGAGGCGACGTTCGCATGCGTTGCACCCGCGCAGAACAGCGCTTCGTGACCTCACATGGCGTTCCACTGAAGGCCCCACAGGCGATGTTCGCATGCGTCTCCCCCACACAGTACAGAGTTTCATGCCCCCAGAGGGGGAGCTCCACCGAAGGCCCTAGTGACGGAGACCGCATGATTCCCCCCCACGTACTGCAGCGCTTCGTGGCGCCGCAGGGACCTCGTTGAAAACGCCAGAGGCGACGTTTGCATGCGTTTCCCCCGCACAGCGCAACGCTCCGTGGCCCTACAGGGAGCCCGTTGAACGCTCCAGTAGCAGCCGCATTCGCCACCCCCACGCCGTACAGCTTTTCGTAGAATCGCAGGGAACCCCAGCGACGACCCAACTGGCCGCGGCCGTACGCGCTTCGCCACCCATTACGGCACACCGCTCGCGGGTTTCGTGGCGTCATGAGGAGCCCCACTGGAAGCGCTATCCACAACGCAGTATTCACAGTTGCATATGGTCGGGCCATTCGCTTGGGTAAGAGTAGCACACCCGTGGGTGGACGAAGGGGCAGAGAGATATAGAGAAAGCGGGATATCGATACATGTCTACGTACATATATACATATTTACACACGTTAATTCCCCAATCAGAACTTGCCTCTGTAGGGGTCCTAGCTCATTCGTATGGTTAGGTTGGGTTTGCCGCCGATTTTCGCCGCACGCCCAGGTGCCCGGGGGTGCCCGGGGGTGCCAGGGTGCCCAGGTGCCTGGGTGCCCGGGCGTGCCCGGGGATACCCGGGTGCCCGGGGGTGCCTTGTAGCCCTATAGCCCTACAACTCTATAGCCCTACAGCTCTATAGCCCTCTAGCTCAATAGCCCTATAGCCCCCTAGCCCCTAGCCCTATAGCCCTGATCGGTTTTTTTTCTCCGGTATCATGCTTATGATTATATGATTCGTGATTTCGTGCTTCGTACAGTTTCAGAAAGGGAGAGAGAGAAAGCAACAACAAAAAGAGAAGGGCAGAGACAGTGAGAGAGAGAGAGAGAGTGAGAAGTATAGACAAAGACAATCAACAAGGAAGGAAGCAAGCGGGAAATGGGAGTTGTGTTGCGTTGCAAGCTAGAGGCTCACAGGAAGAGTGCGCATTTGGTTTTATCATAAGGTGGCTTCGACCCAGCGCCTATATGAGTAGTTGATGATGTGTTGCCTGCGTGCCCGGAGGAAGACAAGCCGCTGCCAGAGGGCGCGTTGACTCCAACGGATGTTCTTGCCGCGCAGGGGGGGAGAGGGGAAAGTGGAGACAGCCAGGCATCAGGACATCATGGCTTGTGTGTTATCTTGCTTGCTCTTGGGAAGCAGGTGGGGAGAAGCGAAACAGCCAAGCAACAGGACATCAGGATACATCTTTTGTCATGCCTGCCCATGGGCGATCCAGCCATGCTAGCGAGGGTTCTACGGGCGTCTCTCTGATCGGAGGGTGCGCAACAGCAGTGCTTCGCTCACCTTTAAATTTGATTGAGCTTCCTGAGTCTTGATGCGCACCTGGAGCCAAGAGGGGCCTCTCACCCTCGGGCACTGCATGGGGCATAGTCAGCCAGCGGGCTGCTCGTTTGTCCGATTTGTTCGTTCATTCGCCGATATATTTTCATTCCTTCTCGCATGCTCCGATGTCTACTCGTCTTCAACCTCACGTGGAAGTAGTTGCTTGGTGTCGCTGGTGAAGGATGCTCCTGCTTGTGACACTTCGCGTTGATAGCGCAAGTTCTTCAAACGCATCATGCTGAGGGTGTCGCTTCTAACAGCTGAAGTTCAGACCGGTCTTGTTGAAACCAGCTGGAGTGGCCGCAGTTCATGCAGCCGTACCCAGTCGACACGCCCTGGGCACGAAAGGAGAAGTCACAGTACCCAAATCAGTGCTCACACGAGTCGTCTGATCTGTCCGTATTGGACGACGTTGGCTTCTGCGATGCGAGGCCCTCCGCCGGCCAAGGTGCAACTCCTTGGAGGTTGTTCTGGATCGGCGCTGGCGTATCCCTGGCCGAAAACTGCCCGAATGTGGCTGGATCCAGGTTGATCTCGCTTGATCGGAGGTGAGGGGGTGAGATCGAAGTGGAACGGAGAGCCCCCCTACCGGGAAATCGGTTTCGGTTTCGTGTTCGTGCGTGCCGTGCGTGCGGGCGAGGCGAAGCTGCGTGTGCGGGCGAGAAATAAGTCCCCTGTAGCTGAGGCGCGGCCGGAACAAAAGTCTCCGTTCCGGCAACTGGTGCACCGCGGTGTCCCGCCGGTGTCCCGCTCGGGGGCCGGTGGCGCGCGGTGTCCCGCCGGTGTCCCGCCGGTGTCCCGTCGGTGTCCCGATGATGATGATGATGATGATGATGATGATGATGATGATGATGATGATGATGATGATGATGATGATGATGATGATGATGATGATGATGATGATGATGATGATGATGATGATGATGATGATGATGATGATGATGATGATGATGATGATGATGATGATGATGATGATGATGATGGTGGTGATGGTGGTGATGATGGTGTCCCGATGACGATGGTGTCCCGATGATGATGACGATGATGATGATGATGATGAAAATGATGATGATGATGATGTTGATGTTGACGATGTTGATGATGATGATGCTGGTGATGGTGGTGATGATGATGATGCTCCCCGATGATGATGGTGTTGATGATGATGATGTTGCTGATGATGATGGTGCCCCGATTATGATGATGATGTTTATCCTGATGATGATGATGATGATCATATGATTTGATGATGATGATGGTGTCCCGACGATGATGATGATTCTGATGCTGATGAGGTTGATGCTGATGCTCTTGATGATGATGATTACGGTGTCCCGATGATGATGATGTTGATGATGATAATGATGATGATAATGACGCTGATGGTGTCCCGATGACGATGATGATGATGTTGTTGATGAGGATGACGATGAGGTGATGATGATGTTGATGATTGTGACCCAATGATGGTGATGATGATGATGATGTTGATGATGATGATGGTGTCCCGATGATGTTGGTGATGATGATGGTGATGATGATGATGATGGTGGCGATGATGATGATGATGATGATGATGATGATGATGGTCTTCCGATGATGATGTTGATGATGACGATGTTGCTAATGATCATGATGATGGTTTCCCGGTGATCATGATGTTGATGGTGTTGCCATTCTCATGAGATGATGATGATAATGGTGATGATGATGATGACGATGTTGATGATGATGATGATGATGCTGATGATGATGATGATGGTGATGGTGATGATGATGCTAGTGGCGTTCCGATAGTGATGATGATGGTGTCCCGATGATGGTGATGCTGATGATGATGATGATGATGGTGACGATGATGGTGTCTCTGTGACGATGATGGTGATGATAATGATGATGTTGATGATGATGGTGATGAAGTGATGATGATGATGATGATGGTGCCCCGATGATGCTGATGATGATGGTGATGTTGATGACGTTGATGACGATGATGTTGATGATGATGATGGCGTTGATAGTGATATCGATTGTACAGTGACATCGATAGTTTGACCGACTGTGAGATCGATTGTGAGATCGATAGTGAGATCGATAGTGAGATCGATCATGAGATCGATTGTCAGATCGATTGTGAGATCGATTGAATGAAATATATCGAGTGAGATCGATTGTATGATCGATCGAGTGAGATCGATCGAGCGAGACCGATAGTGAGATCGATAGTGAGATCGATAGTGAGACCGATCGAGTGAGACGTTGGTTCCTCCCCCCGAACCTCCTTATCACCCGAAGGGTGGTCGTATAGGTATAGGAATGACGTATAGGTATGACTTATTTTGGCTGGACCCAAACGTTGTTTTTGAAGATTTCGTCGGCCGTTTTCGTTTCGACTTCGTTTTGCGGTAAAGGCGGATTCTAGATAAAAGCGAGTGACAACGAAAACAAAACGAAAACGAACAACATCGCTTAGGTTCAGCCCTGTCCGGGGCTTCATCTGCCCTGGTCTGGCTCCATTGCTTCTCCACGGGCCTGTAGTAGCATTCTATATCGCTCTGCCGAAGACCCCCCGAGGAGCTGCCTCCTCACACGGGCCTGCCCAGGATCTTTGGAAATCAGTTTCGGCTAATCGACCCCGATCCCCATCCCTATCTCGGAGGAGGAACATGTACCCATACCTCCACCCTGCCCCCGTCTTCCCTTTTCGGGCCTTCGGGGAGGCCCTCGTCGCCACCGCTGGATTCGCCTCGAAATCCTTGTCAGAACGCACCCGCGACGAGGTCCAGGGAGTAGCGGTATCGGTACCTTTTGGTTTCCCCACTATCCCCATCCCGAGCCCGACGATCTCAGCACCCCAGTTGGGGATATACCCTTCGAATCCAGAAGGAAACGGCCTGTTCAATCTCCGAGGCGGGAATTTATCCATATCCCCCGCCTGGAGGGTCAGTTTTCGGAGCATCGGCAGGCGGTGGATATGGACATATTCGGACCCCCCGGGGGCCGAAATATATCATATCCACGGCTCGCTGGGGCACTGGGACGTCGGTTCCCGGGCGGTGGGTATGGATAAATCCCCGCCTCGCACAATCGGCCAGTGGGGCCCAGGCCGCGCCCATGGGGAAAGGGTTCGACTAAACGATGGTCAAACACAGCACGGCGGTGCAGGATGAGGAGGCACCCCATGGCTGGAGCACGCCCGCCTCCCTGCCCCAGCCCCCGCCTCCGCTGCGGCCGCTGCCCGAGGACCCCCTCCCCCCCAGGTTCTGGTGGCGCCCCCGCCTTTCCCCCACCTGCCTCGAAGCTCAGGTGCCGGCAAGATGTTCATCAATACTTATACAACCACCCTTCGGGTGAGAAGGAGGCTCGGGGGGAGAGGAAACAACGTTTCTCTCAATCGATTTCACTATCGATCTTACTATCATTCTCGCCCACCCGCGCAGCTTCGCCTCGCCCGCACGCACGACATGAAGACGAAACCGAAACTGGGATTTCGGGTTCCCTCCCCCAAACACCCGAGGCGCAATTGGCATGGGTCAAACAAATGCCCCTATTGAGGCTAGATGTTTATCCATGTCTACTGCGCCTTGGCCAAGTCTTGCCCGTATCACGGGCAGGATTCTCGACGAAGCAACGATTGCATAGGCATATACTTTCGGAGGTCCGCGCAGATTTCTTGGATCGGTGATGGGCCCCCCTAGCGCGCTCCACGCGCCAGGGAGGGGGGTCCAGCGCCGATCCAAGAACTTAACGAGGACCTGCCACAGTTTATGTTAGTGTAATTGTTTGTTCATCCAGGGATAGGCTCAGGATGCATCGACCCCCAATCGCCCATTCATCACGAGATGGGCCAGATAGCTCACCCCGCCAAGGAGCGCGCGGGACCCCTATCGGGGGCCTGTCGCCGATCCATCGGCGACGCATCGCGCCGATTCCAGGTCGGTGTTTCCCCTCAGCCCGGTCCCCGCCTAACCAACGTTGCCCCTCACAGGCAGGCTCTCTCCCGCGCGCGCCGCGCGCGCGCCGCCGCGGGCGGCGGGGGTTGCAGCGACGCCATGGGCTGCGGCGGAGACGGGCTGCCCGGGGACCACTGCGCGCCAGGGGAGGGCGACGCCCTCCTGCAGTCTGCGCGGGGCCACGAGCACGAGGTCGGCGGCACCGCCCGTTGGGGTGCGCTTTGAGCTGGTATCTGTTGGAAGTTTCGACGCGTATTCGACGCGGATTGGGCCCGGAGTCGACGCGGATTCGACGCGGATTCGATGCGGATGCAACTCGAATTCGAGGCGGATTCGGCGTAGATTCGTCGCGGGTAGCGGTACCCGAAAGATGCCAGATAATTTGCTGTCAGCACAGACATGCGATGTCTTGTTTCTTGCTATGCGAGGGGCGGTTTTTCATCCCGAGTCGTTCTTTGACGGTCCCCGGGCCCAGCGAGGGCCTCTGGAGGCCGGAAACGGCCACCATTTCTACGACGCGAGCATGTTTGGGAGTGGAGCCCGCGCAAAGCCGCGTAAGCGCCCTCGTTTCCTTTGTTGCAGGCCGCGCTGGTGGCCTTCGTAAGCCACCGCGTGAGGTCGCTATGTTCTCGCGCGTGAGGCCCCTTTCTTTTCGTCGCTCACCTAGGGTCAGTGAAGTCCCCGCCAGGCTGCCGCGCAGGCGGCGGTGGCGGCGGCGGCGGCGGCGGCGATGACGACGACGAGGACGACGACGACGACGACGACGACGACGACGGAGCGGAGCGGAGCCCCCACCAGGCGGGCGCCGACGAGGGCCCCGCCACGCCGCCGCGGGCGCCCACCGCGCCCCGGGCCGCGGGGTGCCTCCGGCGCTGCGGGCCGCGCGGCGCGCTGGTGGCGGCGGCCGCCCTCGGCGCGGGGGCGCTGCTCCTGCGCACGGCCGGGGCAAAGCACCCGGGGGCGGGCGTGGGCGGCCGCGCGGCGGGGGGCGGCGCGGGGGCTCCCAATGTACACCGATGGTCCCTCGGACGTGTGCCAGCCCGAGCTCCGAGCGTGCGCTTGCCGCATCCAGATCCGCCCATAGCGCACAGCCTGCGTCGGCCATGGTTGCGCCGCCTGCGTCGTATTGAAGGGCCCCGGTGGGCAGGCACACGTTGGCGCTAGCACGCCTTCTGAGGATCATCGGGTATACACCACCTTGGATCTTTGGGCCTCTCAAATTGAGTCTGTCGGAAAATGGCGCCGCATCGCCGATGCATCTGCGATGCGGCTCGATGTAGGGACCGATTGTCTACACGCGGACGGGGCCGATGCATCGCCGACGTCGCCGGTACATCGCCAACGCGTCGGAGATGCATTGGCGATGCAGCGCGATCCTCCGACCCCATCTGCTCCAATTCGATTTTAGAGGCCTCTTACCTTGGAGCGGCCTGGGGGTTTGAGCTTGCCCAGCACTGGTTTCGGCCAACAGGAATGTGTTGCGAGGTACGAGGGTCTGGGTGCGAGAAGGTGTTGTTTATGTTTTTGGCCTCCAGGTACCGTCTCCGGTCCCCCGGACAGTCCAAGACGGAACCGGGGCGACAAATTGCGCCATGCAGATGGGCCCTGGCAGGGGTCTTGGGACCGATTTAGAGCGGATTTGGCCTCGTGCCCCCCACCTGATCGATTTTCTGGGGCCCCATCCAGTCCAGGCCCCTGGCCGCCTCCCAACACCGCGTCGTTTGGTCGGCCAGGGAGCCAATGCATTCGGCAAGGGAATCCCACAGAACGCAGCGGGGGTGTCTGTACTCCAGGCTGGTGTAGTGGGGGTAGCGCAGATGGGGAGACCAGAGTAATTAGGTGCAAACGTATTTGCAGTAGACGATGTTGCATGGGTACAAGCGTCTGCGGCCTGGACGCAATAGTTGCGCCAGCAGCAGTTCGCGCAAGAGCTCGCGCAACAGCTCGCGCAAGCGAGCTACTGCACCTCCCAGCGCCCCCCCACTTGCGTTTCCCCCATCGCTCCAGTCTGAGTATGAGACTATTTTGTTTTCGGGTCTGGCGATAACCCGGGGGTTATCGGGCTTGCCCCCCCTCCTCCCCACCAGGATGACCTAACCTTGCCAGTTGTGCAGGTCCGAGGTGGGGTGGCGCCGGCATATGCAGGGCTGCCCACAGCGAGGAGGTTAGGTTATCGGCCGGCCTCCTCCTCCCCCCCCCTCTAGATAACCCGGGTTAATCGCCGATTCAACAAAAGGTCTCTACATGCACCGAGCTCCTCGGCCGACCAGCTGACGTGGTGCACACATCCAGCCCCTCCCACAGGCGGGCGAGGAGCGAGCTCCCCGCTGCCCGCTCGGGACGAGCTGCTCCGGCTGCAGCAGCATCCGGGGGGCGCCGAGAGCAAACGCTGCCTACCCTAAGTCGGGCCTGTCACTCTACAGGAGGAATATTCAAAAATTATCAAAGAAATCAGGGGACGATTTTTACTTACTATTTAGTATCATTATGGCGTATTGTTAGGTTTTTTATTTTTCGCCCCAAATCTGCCTGTAGGGAGACATGCCCGACCTACCGCAAACGCTGCCAACCCTCAGATCCCGGCGTCGCCCTCTTTCCACAACGGGTGATTTTGCCTCGCCTCGGGCCCGGGGCCCTCGCACGCGGCTCGAAGAATGGCGCAGAAAGGTGGAGTCCATAAGCCTCTGGTCGTGATCTATTTGCGATGCTTCCATTTGTTCGCGCCGTCGGACGCTGGATCTCGGGATGCGCACCTGCTGCACCGTGCGGCCTCGGCCGCTGGCTGGGGGCCGGGCCTGGGTCCAGGGCCCGCGCGCACTCCCCAGACAGCGCTCGCGCCGTCGCGGAAGTCGCGACGACGGCGTTTGGCCGTTCTCGGCCTCCCGATCGCCAGGACCCGGGACCGTCCGAGACGCTTCCGGTTGAGCAGCTGGCCCTGCATGGGCAAGGGTCGGGGCGTCCAGGAGCTCTTATTGCGTATGTGGGACATAACGTCGAGACACGAGGCCACGTGTGCGTGGAGGGCGCCCGTCGCCAGGGTCCGCCTGGCGAGGCTCGGCGCCAGCGTGCGCAGTCGGCGCCCTCCAGCAGCAGCAGCTCGGGGGCGGCGGCTCCGCGGGCCACTTCCTGTGCGCAGCCCCGGGGCAGTGCGAGCCCGAGCTGCAGCAATGGCGGCAGCAGCCCTCGGCGCTGGCGGCCAGCGTGAGCGGCTCGCTCGACCAGGTTCGGATGTAACTCCTGGGAGGTCAGATTCGGATCTTGCCCTAAGTCCAAAGTCCAGCTTAATCTGGATTAATCCTGCTTGATCCGGCTTCACCCCACTTAATCCCGGTTAGTCTAAGGCCCATTCCAGCGTAACAGCCCCCCAATGGGGCTTAATCATCCTTACTCCTTCCGACGGAGACCTCCCAGTAGTTGCCTCCTAAACCAGGTGCCTGGCGTTGCCGCCCAGGCGTGGACTCCGGTCGCGCAGGCTTGGCAGGCTGCGCCGCCCGCGTTCCAAGGCCGGCCGGTGGGGCTCGGCGACGTCGCCGGCTTCATGCGGGAGGTGCTCTCGTCGGACCCCTTCGGCACCGGGCAGGGCCAGCCGTACGTTCGCTTCAGCAAGCCGGGGCCGAAGTCGGAGCCGAAGGTTCGGAGAACAGATAGTTGCGTAAACGCGCATAACCTTTCGGAGTTCCGCGCGGATTTCTCGGATCGGCGCGGGAGCCCCCAGGCGGCGCCTCCGGCGCCGCCCCAAAGCGGTGGTTCCAAGCGCCGATCCGAGATCCCTACGGCGAATCACCGCCGCCCCCTGCCTTGTGGATTCGCCCATGTGGCCGAGCGTTGTCGCAAGAGCTCTGCCAAGCTATCGGACCAGGTGTTCCCCCAGCCGTTGTGGCAACCCCTCGGGAACTACTTGGGGGAGGATGGCAGGGAAGATCAAGAGCAGGAGGACGAGGAGGAGGAGGAGGAGGCATCTTGGGAGCCTCTGGGGGCTCTTTTGGGTCCTCCTGGGAGCTTCCTTGGGGCCTCTTGGAGGCATCTTGAGGACCTCCTTGGGCCTCTTGGGAGCCTTTGGAGGCTTCTCTGGGGCCTCTTTGGCCATCTCAGGGCAGTCCTGGCCCGTTTGACTCCGTCGGGAGCCGTCTGGGGGGGGCCTCTTTGGGCCGATTGGGGGTCCTCTTGGGTGCTCCAGGGCCGTCTTGGAGGCCATCTTGGTTTTCTTGGAGGCCTCTTGGGCCATCTTGGGGTTCCTTGTGGCCGTCTTGGGGGCCTCTTCGGCAATTCTGGTGCCATCTTGAAGGCCTCTTGGCCGATCTTGGGGCTATCTTCGAGGGCGTGAGCCGTCTCGGGCCGTCGGAAGGCCGAAGAGAAGTACATGCCAAATTGTTCAAGACCTAACTCATGGATTCTGGCCTCTGAGGACCTTCCTGGAGGTCCTCTTGGAGGCCTCTTGGGCCGTCTTGGAGACCTCGTCGGGACCTCTTGAACCGTCTTGGGCCATCTTTGAATTATCTTGGGCGTTTGGGTGGCCTCCTGGCCCGCCTGACGCCGTCGGGAGCCGTTTGGGAGGACGCTCTGGGCCGTCTTGGGAACCTCTTGGGGTGCTCCAAGGCAGTCTTAGAGGAGGCCATCTTGGGCGTCTTGGAGGCCTCTTGGGGCGCTTTTGGGGCCCTCTTGGGGCCGTCTTGAGGGCCTCTTCGGCAGTTCTGGTCGTGCCATCTTGGGGGCCTCTTGGGAGATCTTGGGGCGTTCTTTGGGGCTCTTGGGTCGTCGGAAGGCCAAAAAGAAGCAGATGCTACATTCCTTCAAAACCTAAGGAAAATCAATGATTTGGCCGTCTTCGGGCCTTCTGGAGGGCCTCTTGGATGCCTCTCGGGCCGTCTTGAGCTATCTTAAAACCATCTTGGGCCGTCTTGAGCCATCTTAAAGTCATCTTGGGCCGTCCCGGAAGCTTCTTGGGCACATTTGGAGGCATTTTGAACCCTCTCGGGCCGTCTTGGAGACCATCTCGGACCATCGTGGGCGAACTTGGAGGCTACCTTCGGCGTTTTGGCGGCCATCTTGAGCCAACGTGACCATCTCAGAAGGCACCTTCATGCTCGTTTGGGGGCCTTCCGCGTGGCCAGCGCACTGGGTTGGAGCCCCAGGGGAGAGTTCGTTTGGACCAAAAATCACAACCAAACCAATAAGATCTAGCACGCCGCCTGGCACTCCTGTGGCAAGACCACAGAGGGCGGCGGATCGAATGGCCTTCGGCGCATCCCGCCACCGTGCTTGGATCGTGGGGATGGGCCTCTTGGGGGTCTCTCGGGGGCCTCGTGGGTCCTCCTGGGCGCCTCTTGAGGCCTCCTGGGGGCCTCTTGTGGCGGAAGGGTCGGATTTGTCGGTTCGTGTCTCCTCGTTTGGGCTCCTTTTGCGGCCGTCTTGTGGCCCTCTTGGGCCGTTTTGGGCGCCTCTTGGGCAGTCTCGGGGCCCTCTTGGTTCGTTTGGGGCCACCCCTGGAGGCCTCCTGGGGCGGTCTTGGAGGCCTCTGGGCCGTCTGGGAGCGGCGGGAAGCCGAAAAGGCGAGAACGACAAAATCCTTCAAAAACCTTTTGGGGCCCTCTTGATTTTGGCCTCTTGGGGCCCTCTTGGGAGGCCTCTATTGGTGGTATTTTTGGAGGCCTCTTGGGCCGTCTGAGGGCCATCTTGAGCGTCTTGGAGCGATCGTTCGGCGACTCAAGGCCTCCTTGGACCGTCTTGGGGGCTTCTTGGGGCCCTCTTGGCCCGTCTCGGGGCCCTCTTGGGTCCGAAACAGTCGGGCGACAAGACTCGCGGGAACCTCGGGCCGACGCAGGCCGCCGCGCAGGAGTTGGCCCGAGAGGCTCCGAACCCTTTGAGAATACCTCGGGAGTGACGACTGAGGCTCAGGGGTAGTGCAAGGACCTGAGGACACGCCCGCTCCGTGCCCAGCGGCACGGCGACTGGTGCGTATACCATTGTTCGTTCCCCGAAAGGTGGTGGCGGTCACGCAGCGCCAGCTCGCGTTTCTGGTCGCCAACGTGCTCATGGGCAACGACATCTCCTCGGGGAACGGCCTGACCACCACGCTCTCCCGCTGTGCGAGCAAGGGCGCGACGGGCTACCTGTACTCGCTGCTCTCCCTGCTCGCCGTGCTCTCGCAGGAGCTGTCCGGGGGGCAGCAGGGGAAGATGCTCGTGGGCGCCACGCCCAGGGACAAGGACGACAGCTGGAAGCTGCGGCTGGAGAACTACCTGAGCGCCCCCGAGACGTGTGTGTCCCAGGGCGAGGGCTCGAGCTGCCCAGACTTCATGGCCGGTGGCACCCAAGGCCAGGCCCTGACGGACATCGCCGGCGACGTGGTCGGTGGCGGTGGCGGCCTGTGCGACCTCGCGAACAGCCAGGACGAGTCTCTGATGATCTTCTACCCTGAGGTCCTCGCGTACGTGTTCTTCGCTGGGCCCGGAGACTTCGTGCCTGTGCCCTGGACGCTGCTGGGCGCGCGGCGCTACCTCAACGACCTGGTCGGGAACTCCGAGCGGAAGCCAGGGCCGACCGAGAACAAGTGCGGGTGGGTCCGCGAGCAGGATGTGATGACGCCCGAAGATATATCGATACCGCTGCCCACCGTACTATGGTAGCAAATCGTAGGAGCGTTGTATGTCCTCGATATTCCGCCGTCAGAGTGCAATCGCGTGCGCTACCGTCTGGACATCGAAGAGAAGACGCAGATCTAGCGTCGATTAACGTCGCCTTAGTACCTCTCCGGGGTGCGTCCGGGCCAGAACGTCGATGCGAATCTAGCCGTGGCGACGAGGGTCTTCCAAGAGGCCCACAGCGGCGAAAACGAGGCAAGGGCACTTCTGTACAATCGGTGTACTGTCGCCTCCTCCTCAGGACTGGCTCAACCAGGGGATCCCGTCGGCGGAGGTGCAGGTGCCCCTCAACGGCGGCACGGTGAGCGTCCCCGCGAGCGCCTTCGTGGCCGTGGCCTCGAAGTCTTCGCAGGCGGTGGGCGGGTGCCCCCTGCAGCAGGCCGTGAACAACAACTGCGACTCGCAGCGCCACCACGTGGACGAGGACCTGGCGCTGTGGTACCAGGCGTTCGAGCCCTCCATTCGGAGGAGGGCCAGGCGAGACAGCGGCGGGGCTCCCTGAGCTTTTTTCGGCCCTGCGGCGCCTCCCCTTGAGGTTTCCCGTCCCCGCGGCTGAATCCGCTGATGGGCTTGTTTTCCACCACCACCACCACCACAGGTTGGAGGGGAAGGGGGTCCTCCTCCTCCTGCTGCTCCTCCTCCTCCTCCTCTTCGTCGTCCTCCTCCTCCTCCTCCTCGTCCTCCACCTCCTCCCCTCCTCCAACTTATGGTGGTGGTGGTGGAAAATCAGCCCATCATCCGCGTCAAAAAGCGGACCAGGACGGACCTGGGAGGGGTCGGGGGCATGATTTTGGGTCGGACGGGAGGGCCGCGGTTGTCTCAATGGGCCCGCCTCCGATCCATGTACCCAGAGGAGGTCCAGGACGCCTTCTCCAGTGCCATCTCGCGTGTGGGCACCGGGCCCTGGGGCGCGGGGGTCTGGTACGGCGACAGCCAGCAGTATTTCCTCGCGGTCTGGCTGGCTACTGCGCTCCTCGGTGGGGTAGGCTTGGACTACTACGTGTACGACCACTTTTGCGAGAACCCTGGCAATCAGTGCTTCGTGCTCGGCGCCGCCGGCTGCGCGGCGTGCATCGCGAGCTCTGGGGTGCAGAACGTCAACGCCGACCGCTGTGGCAGCGCCAGCATGCAGGACATGATCTCGAAGTTCACCGGCAAGACGGCCAAGGAGCTGTACCTTGGCCTTGCCAGTGTGGGCGGGCCGCCTTCCCAGGTGGGTAACGCAGAATACGTAAGGGGTTCGACTACGCGGGCACTCGCGCGTAAGCTGTTTACGTAAGACGGCTCGTGAGCGCCCTCGCTTCCAATGTAGCGTTCTGCGCTTGCGGCCCGCGTAAGCCGCGGCGTGAGGTCGCCATGTCTGCTTGCGTAAGACCCGTTTCTCTTCATCGCTCAGGTGTTCGACTTGCTGGCGCCGTGGCAGCCCACTGCCGCCGAGATGGCCGCGCCCGTCCCGGGCGAGGCGGAGGCTGCCGCGCAGGCTGCCGCGCAGGCGTCGCCGCCGTCGCTGCCGCCGCAGGCGCAGCCGACGCCGGCGCCGCTGTCGCCAACCGCGGCGCCGGCGCCGACCCCGCCCGGCGGCCAGGGCACGGCCGACGGAGCGTCGCAGGGGGCGGGCAGCCTGCTGCCCCCAACGGGCCTGACGCCGCCACCGCCGATTCCGACGCTCGAGCCCGTGGTGGCGGAGCCTCTCGGGAGGTGTTTGCCCTTCCCCTTGTTCGGCAAGGCGATTTGCTTCAAGATGCCCCGGTGAGCAGAGGGCTGTTTTGTGTCGTAGGAGCAGCAAGGAGCAGCGACACCACCGCCAGCGCGACGACCCAGGGGGGTTCTCCTGGCCGGTGCTCTTGAGATCGGTCGTTTATATCGGTCGAGCGAAAGGCGTCCTCCGATGATCCCGAGTTCGAGAATTCCAAGGACGGAAGTATGTTTTGGTCTCTGCTGGATGCCTTCAGGGCCGAGCCAAGCCAAGTCAAGCCCTAACTCGAGGAGGCCTCGTGGGCCCCCGCGCTGGAGGTCGCACCCCTGGTGGTGGTGGTGGTGGTGCCGCTTTTCTTTCCTCCGATGTGGGGGGCGGCCCGGCGCGTCGAGGCCGTGGTGTGGCAGCCCCCAAGGAGGCGCCAGCCCTTCACACTCTGTTTGGGGCAGGGCGCTCCGTTTCAGCATGCCCCAGTGCGCAGGATGAGGCGATGAGGCTGGCCGATGTCACCTCACCGACCCTGCGTTATTCTTCAGCGCGCGCCGCGTAGACCATGCAGCGACGCGCTCGTCAGCCTCATGCAGATCCCAAAACAACCTTCAAGTCATCCTCCCGTATCCGTTGAAGCGACAGAGCAGATTCTCCCCAGCCCTAATCTCGCAGTCGATGATGCCTACTATTACGTTCAGATTGCGGGGGGGAGTGATGGAGCGCAACACCCTAACGAAATTGGAGTATGCGCAGGGTGATGGTCACCTCGCAGTAGCAGGCCCAGCCCTTCTCGATGGAAGACGTCGAGGCTCGTGCAACACCTCTTCAGGTCCCGCCTTGAGGATACCAACGCCCACGATGTTGAAAAAACAATTTTGCGACGCCAGCGGGATGCGTCAGGTGTCGATGGGCCTTGGCGAAACTTCTAGACAAGCCAGGTCTCTCGGCGGCGCTCCGCGGGGGAAGTGATGGGGGCAGGCCTTCTCAGAAGGCAGCCTGGCTTCGGCCAAGGCTTAAGTCGGGCATGTCCTTCTACAGGATGAATATTGAAACATCCTGGAAGCATGGTCATGTGGCGATTTTTCCTGCTATGTTCAAAATACACCAAAAGTAGAGTGTGGACATAGTTTCTTGATACTGGCTAGGCGAATGTAAGATGCACCCGGTTGGAAAACCCGATGCGCCGCGCGGCGCCATCACTATTTGTTTCGCCGCATTTGGTCGCGGCAGCGCGCGCTTTCGACGTCTTAGCCAAGGCGCGCGTCGATAGCGATTCGGTTTGTGCAGCGTGCACATTGAGGGTGGACCGCGCGCTGCCATCGTGGACCAGGTGGCGCGCTGCTGCGATTTAATTTGCGCGCGGTGCGAGCAACTCGACGAGTACCCTTTGGGCAGCCGACAGCGGCTCTGCAGATTTGGATCCCTGCTCTTTACTCATTTTGTGACGCGCGTCCGCCAAATCCGCCCGATCAGTCTTTCCGGCCGCTGGCATTCAAGTTTCGCTGCAAAGCCACAGTCTTCTCCCCTCCTTACCCCGTCGCTCCTGCGCGCCATCCTTGTGCATCCTCCCCATCCTACTGCCTCTCAATAAGGGTGGCGCGTATAGGCCGGCGCTGCTCACGTTCGGCCACTGGGTCTCGTTCGGGAATCGCGCGGGGTATAATGCTCGAGAAGCAGTCCTGCCCCGACAAGGCATACACCCATTCATGCCATCATCGAGTATATATGACTGGAGTAGGAGTTGAGTTGGAGCACGGTAGGAGTGGATTGGGGGTTGTCCGTGAATCAGGTTGACTGCAATAGGGCGCAGGATAAGATGAGGGCCGGTTCCGAATGCGGCAGAACCGGAGTCGGCGTAGAAATGTCATGTCGAAAACCACCCTTTCTTCCATAAGGTAAAAGAGGAGCCTTGCGTGTGCCGTTGTAGTGGGGTAGAGTAAATAGGGGTCAATCAGGCGTGCGATGGGGCAAAGTACGATTAGGGCTACGCGTGCACTTTTGCACTTAAATGTACAAGCGCAGCGAAGTTCATCTTATCCATTGGGTCGGCAAGGTGGTCGCGCGGATCGCGCGGGGCCGAGTGCAGGGCGCGTTCGACCAGGGCGGACCAATACGCCAATTTGCATATTTGTGCGCGTCTATATACATATACTCATGCGCAGAGATCGGCGCCCAGTGCGTGCGCAGTAAAGCAGGACCGGGAGTCTGCGGCGCGCCCCAGTCATCGACGGCGCCTTCGGCGCATCCAGAGCGACGGCAGGCATCGTCGCCGGCGCAGCAGTAGCGCCTCGGACACCCGTGTCCGACATGCCCCGTTGTTATTAGAGTACCCCAGCGAGGGATGTTGCGCGCTCGCCGATCACGCAAAGGCTCCACTGGAGGATTTCGCGCGCAACGCGCGCGCAACGTGCTCCAACAATGCACCCCGCAGATTTCAAACGCTCACAAAATTCCCACCCCTAGATTTCCAACCTTTACAACAATTTCAAAAACACACAGGCAGATTCTACGTGCTCAAAGAATACGCCAAACGTATTCCAAAGTTACCCAAACTTTTTACACAGAGATTTTTGTGCCATTTGTGAAATTTCAAAATACTCCAAGGATGCGCCGGTGCCATCTGCGAACCTTCCAAACACTCCGCATATGTTCCAGTACCATGCGCGCAGTCTCAGAATATTTGAAGGATAAGCCAGTGTCATGTGCGAATTTTTGAAATACCCAAAGCACCAGCTCGCGACTTTGGTAATACTCCAAAGAGATTCCCTTGCCATTTGCGAAGGTTCGAAATACTCCAGAGATGCCCCCGCGGGGACCTCTGCGATGTCAGAATACCGCAGGAGACGCTCACCGACCTTTTGCGAGACCTGAAAACACCCCATAACGCAGCGAGTTGCCGTCTTCGTCAGGTCTTTTTAAGTTTTTGAGAAGATGCCCCATCGTTTTTTTTTTTTTTTTTTTTTTTTTTTTTGTTTTTTTTTTTTTCAGACAGCGCTATCTTGAGGTGGGCCCCGTGGCCTTTCCCCGAGAACGCGAAAATCTCGTGGCAATGCCCCGCCCCCCGCCCCCTTCGTTTTAAATCGCGCCGCAGCGGCATAGAATGCTGTGGGCTCGCTAGCGGTCCAGATGCCCTGCGTCAGGGTTGCCAAACGTTCGAGGCGCACTGCTGATGCGGTGCCTTCGTGGGCTGGACACCGTGCCGCTATGTTGCCGAGCGCGTGTCGTTCCGCTCCGCAGAAGCGTCGCGGCCTCATTCTGCGCGCCCGAGCCCGCTGGGGAACTAACTCTCAGAGCGCGCGCGCATCGAACATATGATGCGTTCTACGGGCGTTGCGCAGTTTCCAGACAGATGAAGGTACATTGCGCCCATTTTTGGATCCAGTTTTCCCGCGCCCCCGCCTTCGATTTTATGGGCGATAATTGCAAATTGGGACGGGGGGAGGATGGGGACCTGGGGGAGGGGGACCGGTCGATGGGTCGATCGGAAGATTGATCGACCGACCGGCCGATAAAAAGACGAGTTTGTGGCGTTCCGCCAGCCCCCGCGGACCCTTCTGTTTATTTTGCGGTGCTTGCCGTTTGCCATTTGCACGCGTTGCGATCAGCGGTTGCCTCTGGATCGTCTACACGTTTGGATTGGTTGTTGTTTGGTGGCTCCCCTCGCGTGCCCACAAAGCGCATTATGCGCCTGTCGCTTGTCACGAAGGTGACCCCAGTGGCAACGGGCCGCGTGGAGCCGGCTGAGCGCGCAGCAGGATCGCTTTGCTCTGGGTCGAACGTGAAGCCACTGAATGTGCATCGAGTTTTTCTTGTTGCGACATAAATGCGATCGTAGCTTACGCGGAAAACCATTTTTTGCTTGGTGCGCAGGGCGTTGCGTATTTTACTCGCCGAAACGCGAAGGGGAACATCACGAAAACAAGGCAATGTTCAAGCAGGGTTTGTGGCGTTTTGTGAAGTATGTTTGCGGTATCCCCCGAATATTTTTCAACGCGCTTGTATAGTCAACGAACAACATGTTTTGATTCATATACATATATATATAATCATATAATTGTATATGTATATATATACACATCGGCCAGCCATCGCCTGTAGGAGGACATGCCCGAAATGAGCCAAGGCTTTGAGCGTTTCTTAATCGGTCGGAGGCCTTTTTGCCCCCTTCTGCCTTCCCAGACCAGCGACGTTCTTTCCCCAACCAGCATCCTGTGGTGTTGGGTCTTCGTTTTGAAGAGACAGCGCCCTGCGTTTCCTTCCCCTCCTCTCCTTTCTTCTCCTCGTCCTCCCCCTCCCCCCTCCCCCTCCTTGCCCCTGCCCACCATTTCGGCATACCCAATACAGCGTTTCGTCGCCCCGTGGGAAACTCCACCGGGGGCCCCGACGGCAGGGTTCGCATGCAGTTACACCCTCATGCCCGAGCACCCCTCACACGGCTTGTGGCCCCATAGGGAGCTCCACCGAAAGCCCCAGTGGCAGGCTTCGCATGCAGTTCCAACCTTCATTTCGGCACACCCCTCACACGGTTCGTGGCCCCATCGCCCATAGCGAGCTCCACCGAAGGCCCCTGAGACAGGTTTCGCAAACAGTTCCACCTTCATTTCGGCGCAACCTTCACACGGTTCGTGGCCCAATAGGGAGCTCAACCGAAGGCCCCAGTGGCAGGGTTCGCATGCAGTTGCACCCTCATGTCTGCGCACCCCTCACACGGCTTGTGGCCCCATAGGGAGCTCCACCGAAAGCACCAGTGGCAGGCTTCGCATGCAGTTCCAACCTTCATTACGGCGCACCCCTCACACGGTTCGTGGCCCCATAGCGAGCTCCACCGAAGGCCCTTGAGACAGGTTTCGCAAACACTTCCACCTTCATTTCGGCGCAACCTTCACACGGTTCGTGGCCCAATAGGGAGCTCAACCGAAGGCCCCAGTGGCAGGGTTCGCATGCAGTTACACCCTCATGTCTGCGCACCCCTCACACGGCTTGTGGCCCCATAGGGAGCTCCACCGAAAGCACCAGTGGCAGGCTTCGCATGCAGTTCCAACCTTCATTTCGGCACACCCCTCACACGGTTCGTGGCCCCATAGCGAGCTCCACCGAAGGCCCCTGAGACAGGTTTCGCAAACAGTTCCACCTTCATTTCGGCGCAACCTTCACACGGTTCGTGGCCCAATAGGGAGCTCAACCGAAGGCCCCAGTGGCAGGGTTCGCATGCAGTTACACCCTCATGTCTGCGCACCCCTCACACGGCTTGTGGCCCCATAGGGAGCTCCACCGAAAGCACCAGTGGCAGGCTTCGCATGCAGTTCCAACCTTCATTTCGGCGCACCCCTCACACGGTTCGTGGCCCCATAGCGAGCTCCACCGTAGGCCCCTGAGACAGGTTTCGCAAACCGTTCCACCTTCATTTCGGCGCAACCTTCACACGGTAATAGGGAGCTCCACCGAAAGCCCCAGCGGCAGGGTTCGCATGCAGTTCCGCCCATATTTCGGTGCCGTTCTCACACGGTTCGTGGCCCCATGGGGAGCTCCACCAGAGGCCCCGATGGCAGGGTTCGCATGCAGTTCCCTTTCTATTTCGGTGCCGTTCTCACACGGTTCGTGGCCCCATAGGGAGCTCCATCGAAGGCCACAATGGCACGGCTCGCATACAGTTCCACCCTCCTCTCGGCGCACCTCTCACACGGTTCGTGGCCCCATGGGGAGCTCCACCGAAGGCCCCAGTGGCAGGCTTCGCATGCAGTTCCAACCTTCATTTCGGCGCACCCCTCACACGGTGTGTTGCCCCATAGGGAGTTCCACCGAATGCCTCAGCGGCAGGGTTCGCATGCAGTTCTGACCTTCATCCCGGCGCACCTCTCACACCGTTCGTGGCCCCATAGGGAGCTTCATCGAAGGCCTCAGTGGCAGGCTTCGCATGCAGTTCCATTTTCATTTCGGCGCACCCCTCACACGGTTCGTGGCCCCATAATTAGGGTGTTCCACCGATGGCCCCAGAGGCAGGGTTCGCATGCACTTCGAAAGTCATTTCGGCGCACCTCTCACACGGTTCGTGGCCTCATGGGGAGCTCCACCGAAGGCCCCAGTGGCAGGGTTCGCATGCGGTTCCCCGCCCCATTTCGGCACACCCCTCATGCGTTTCGTGGCCCCATAGGAAGCTCCAAAGACGGCCTCCGTGGCAAAGTTCGCATGCGGTTCCCTGCCCCACCCCTTACACGTTTCGTGGCCCCACAGGGAGCTCCACCGAAGGCCCCAGTGGCAAAGTTCGCATGCGGTTTCCTGCCCCATTTCGGCACACCCCTCACACGGTTCGTGGCCCCATAGGGAGTTCCACCGAAGACTCCAAGCCAGGGATCGCATGGCGGCCCCGCCCCATTTCGGCGCACCCCTCACACGTTTCGTGGCCCCATGGGGGACTCCACCGAAGGCCCCGGTAGCAGGGTTCGCATGGCGGCCCCGCCTCATTTCGTCACACACCCCGCACGCTTCGTGGCCCCATAGGGAGCTCCACTGCAGGCCTCAGTGGCAGGCTTCGCACGGCGGCGTCACCTGCATTTCGGCACACCCCTCACACGCCTCGCGGCCCCATATAGAGCTCCTCCGAAGGCTCCAGTGGCAGGGTTCGCATGCCTTCCTCTGCCTATGTTGACACGCTCCTCACATGTTTTGTAGCCCATAGGGAGCTCCATCGAAGGCCCCAGTGGCATTGCCCGCATGCGTCCCCCAGCCCACTTCGGCACACCCCGCACACGTTTCGGGGCTTCCATCCGCGTTGCCCCGTGCTCCATCCCTCTCGCGGCGCGCTAGGTGATGTCCTACGTTGCTCGCAGCCGCATGTGGTTGGGTCCTTCGCCAGGCTAATTTTGAACAGCGTGGACCCCCAGAGGTCTAGGCCCTTTCCCCGGGACCAGTTTTTTATCCCGAGTCTTTCTTTGATTCTCTCAGGGCCCGGAGAGGGCCCCAAGGGGCTGAAAGGTGGCTACGAATCCGCGCGCGAAGGAGGTCCGGGCCAGGGGCAGCTCGCCCGTAGGCTCGTGGAGGCTTTCAAGGTACAAGCCGCCAGAGTACAGTGCAGGTCCGCCGCCTCGGGGTCGTGTCTGGGGATCTCGGGGCCGCGACTATGGCTACTTATGTGCTCATTTGGATCGGCCTGTTTTCCACCACCACCACCACCATAAGTTGGGGGGAAGGAGATGGAGGAGGAGGAGGAGGGGGAGGAGGAGGAGGAGGGGGAGGAGGAAGAGGAGGAGGAGGAAGAGGATCAACTTATGGTGGTGGTGGTGGTGGTGGAAAACAGGCCCATCACATTTGCCGTCCGCCCACATCGATGCCGACTAGCCCGACTTCAATTCCAGCATCCTCATTTTCCTGCCGAAGAAAGCTGCCGGAGTTACGGGCGACGGGGAAGAGCTCTTCAACCAGGGGGGCGTGCGTCCGCTCAATATCACACATGGTTCAAGGTGTATTTTTGGCTCAAGGTGGTTTGGATCAAGCGAGCGTACAGGTAACGTTTTTGTCTTGCGCGAGCCCTACAACGTGCTCCAATTTCTCTCATCATGCATATCCCATTGCTCTTGTCTCTCAGCGCGATGGCTTCAGCTGCGACCGGAGCGGCGAAGGCAGCGTCAGCCCGTTTTCTCATTACCTTGACTCGTCCAAGTACGCGGAAAGCTGGGACGCCGCTCGGAGGGGAGCGCAACCAACGTCAGCGCCTTCATTGTCTTTCGCGGGAAATGGATGGTTTCGATGATGCTTCGCCGCCCCGTCCAGAGGTGCATCCCACTGCATCGCCTAGCGCTCCAGATCGTGACGACATATTGCTCGAAAAGTTCGCCAAACTTCTGGACACTAAGCTGAAAGCGTAGCTCAGCCCCATCACGAATTCCGTGAAGATGTTGGAAAACGGGGTGAAGACGTTGCGCGAATCGCCGGAGGTGCAGCAGGCGTCAATTTCATCATTGGAGTCTTAGGTGAAGAACGCCGAGAAAGACGTGAAGAAAGAAGAGCGTTTTTAGGAGTCACGTTGACGCAGTCATGTCGTCTTTTTCGGGTGGGATTGCTCCACCTCCACGTTTTTCCGGCCATGGGGCATATATCACGACAGTATTCATCGGGGCCTCAGCAGTTTCCACAACAAGAACGATGCAGACCATTGGATTTTGACATGTTTTTGACGTCATATATCCCTGCACCTTTGGAGACATATGTAAAGGGAGAGGTGTTTCAAGGTAAGCTTTTTGCAACATGTGCAACTCCTGGGGAAGCACGGGCTGTCATGGGCAAGACGAAGGCCACATATACGAATTGCAAGGGCACAGAGAGTTTCGCAAAGCTGGGCCTCCCTTTCGGGGCAAGGGTGCTGAGATCTTTCCTGTTCAGTGGTAAGCAATCGCTGACGCACACAGGGTTTCATCGGAAAGGCTTATGGATTGAACTTGTTTATCATGCTTTCCTTTGCGGTACCGAGGTCGTTTTCACACCGAGTGTCGACGAGGCGAAACTAGTCGCAAAGCTCAGTGATGGAAGGTCCGAGTACTTGGAGAACAGCGATGACTTCAAGAAAGACCGCAGCGACCTTGAGGAGAAGCTGAAGACGCGTAGGGCACCAACTAAGGGACTGGGAAAGACAAGGGTCAACGCCCAGAGTAGGAAACGCTCCGTCGAGCATTATGTTTCACCCGCCACTGGAGGCAAGGACCTTCTGCAAAATGCACGCATCCACACCGGCGCAAGATTGGTCAACATGCTGACTGAGTTGCACGGTCTGTCTTGGGATTTTGTTCGCTTTAGTGAGACGAGGTCCACTTCTGCAGATCATGTCTTCCATGGCGGACGTCGGTTCTTCCCTCGTCGTGGCGAGGCCCATGGTGGCGTGGGTATGCTAATTCATGAGCGCTGGGCGTGCTCAGTCACTTCGCAGCGAAACTTCGGAGATGGAGTTGTCGGGCGCCGTCTCGTTATGGATGGAGTCAAGGTCGCGGTGGCATCATGCTACCTCCCACATGCAGGGTACAATGCAGCAGCACTTTGCGAGACATAACGCCATCTTGGTGAAGCAACGCGATGGGCATCGATGTTCAGCGCCAGCTTTATCCTCGGCGGGGACTTCAACGCGCGCGTGCATCGAGGGGCGCGCTCAGACGAACTATGACATTTTGCAGGCCATTCCAATCTGCAAATTAGCAACAAAGAAGAGGAAGGCAGCCGAGACGACGCGCGCGCATTGAGGGCAGCATCGGCAGTAGAGGACAAATGTATTATATCCTTGTCGGCCCTGGGCGGCGAGTCTTGGAAGCAGCTGCAACGAATGTTTTGGATTTAGGTTCCGACCGCAGAGTGGTCAGAGCAGTTCCTGTCCAAAGCGGGCGTTGTGGAAGGCGTTGCCTGGCCCAGGAGAGGACGCCCAACCGGCGAATTTTCATGCCGACGCCGCAGTTCCGATCGCCGATGGCCGAGGCGCTGGCCCGCGCGCGCCCCGGGGCCGCGGGTCAGATCTAGAAGATTACCGTTGCAGATGCTGCGCGCTGCGGGGCTGTTTCTCCGGCTCCGGGTCGCATCAGAAGCAGTGCGTTGTTGGCCCAGCTCCGGCGCGAACGAAAATCGCGCAGAGACGAGGCGAGCCGAAGCCAACTCTCCAAGGAGATCCAGAAAGAAGCTCAAAACATTGACGCGTCAATTCAAAGCGGCGCGAACAGAAGAGATCTTAGAAAAGTCCCCGCGGTGTCTCGGAGCTGGGGTCGCTGCGTCAACGCCCTATTGAACGGCGGGCGCCAGCGAGCGAACGGCCGGGGGCCATGGCAGATTTCATAAGGAACTCACATTGGCACGATCTTTCAAATCAGCCCATGGGAGCTGCAACTTGCCGCTCGAAAGATGGCATGAGGAAGGTGCGAGGACGAAGCCGAGAGTTCGATGGAGACGATTGCGGGTGCCGGCCCAGAGTTGTTGCAGTACTTGACTTACGTCTTCAACAACATTCTACGAGGCGGTCGGATGCCGCGCCATTGGCGCGTCGCGTTCTTCGCGCTGCCCCCAAGAGCGGGGGGCGCGACGGATCCAGCGAGTTGGCGCCCGTTGGCCTTTTTGCGCGCGCCGCGCAAACTGTTCGCAAGAGTCTTGCGCGGCAGGTTGAAGCAAAGTATGCGAGAGCAGCACTCCGACGAACAAATGGGTTTCATGCCGGACAGGGGCGCGGAGGGCCCGCCGTTCATCCTGGGGGCAGCAATCGCGAGATCGATCGAATTCAACATGCCGCTGTTTCTCGCGAGCTCGCACCTGAAGACGGCGTTCGACAGAGTCAAATGGCCGCAGCTATTCGAAGCGCTTGAAGCGCGGGGCGCGTCTCGGCCATATCTCGCGCCCCTGGCAGAGATCTGAGGCGGACAGAGGGGCGAGCTGCAGCGCCGACGGCTCTTCGGCGTCCGGCGGGGGGGTCGACAAGGTGGCGTTTCGAGCCCTTCGCTTTTCAATGCTGCCTTGGACCTTGTTGTGAGAAGATGGTCAAATCGTTTGAGCACCCGCGGTGCTAAGACCGAGCACGGCGTTTCTGGTCGCCGTTTGACTCGCGCCAGGTTCGCCGATGACCTCATCGCACGCACCGCGAGCCTGAACGAACTGACGTTGATGCTGGTCTGTCTCGCCGAAGAGCTGCACCAGGTCGGCTTGGGGCTGGATGCAAGGAAGCGCAACATCTTCATTCTGGATGGAAATGTCGTTCAAAGTGGCAGCCCATGGTTTGTGGATGCAGCAGGCGGCCTCGTTGAGGTCTCGAGAGAAGGGTGCTTCCACGTGCATCTCGGTAACAAGTATCCGGGCGACCTGAAGAACAGGGGAAAGACAATCCTGGCCAACCGGCAACAAGGGGAGAGACAATTCTGGAACGCCGCAAGTTTCGCTCTGCCCTGGCCAGCTGGCACGTGGGTCTTCTTCTCAGATTTCGCCTCCTTGACAGTGTCGTCACGCCTACTGTGCTACATGGCTTCCCACAGCTCCCTTTACTTATGCCGACTTTGAGATGCCCGCTCCAATGCAGAGGCGCGTGATGAGATGCATGGCTGGCTTCAATAAGCACGGCGACGATGAGGTCGAACGTGCGCAGGCGCGCCCGAGACAACATGGAGCAAACTTTGCAGCGCTGGCCGATCATATCACGGGCCGAAAAGTTGCGCAAATTAGCGCAACATCTGCATTTCAAGCTGCAGAACCTCGGCCAGGACGAGTTGGCGCATATGGTTGCCAGGTGGGGCCCAGGCGACGCGGCTGATTCGAAGCTGCCTGCAAGGCCGAAGCATTCCAGAGGCAGGCCGTGCGTGGACAGTCGGCTCTTGGCTAGCGCATGTCGTTTCATGTTGGAACCAGTGCTCGGCCCCTTGACAATCGACGACCAGCGAGGCTTTATCCAAGGCCGCTCAATGATCAGCAATCTCATCGACGTGGACGAAGCCATGCTTGAGACGGCGGCGCAGACTGAAGGCGGAATTGCATTCTTCTTAAATTTCGCCGCGGCCTTCCCGTCGATCGAACACCAGCTGCTGATGAGCTTCTTTCGTCGTCTGGGATGGCCCGGCTGGCTGCTGAATTTCATTGGCGGCCTCTACAAGAATAACTACTGCGAGGTGGGCATTGCTGGTGGGCGTTGCCCTGGTTTCTGCTGATCCCGAGGAGTCCGCCAAGGCTGTCCGCCGTCGCCGTTGCTCTACGCTGCCTGCTCGGGCTTGCTTCTTCGCCAGCTTCGCCGATGTATGGAATCGCTTCACTCGTGCTGCCGGCCCATGTAGTCTCATCCCTGCCGTTTGCCCGAGGGATCGTTGTCAATGCGGCGCTTCTGGGGTCTCTTGGCAGTCGTTTCGGGGGTCTCTTAGAGGCAGTTTTGAAGCCTCTTGTGGTCTTTTGTGGGCCGTTTGGGGGCCTTGGGGGGGCTATTTTGGGGCATTTGGGGGTTTGGGGGGGGCCTCGCTGGGGTTTCTTGGGGGTTTGTTGGTGGTCTCGGAGTTGTACTTTAGGGCGGAAAACTCGAGGCGCGGATGCTGACTCAGGGGTTTGTCGATGAAGGGGGGGGCATCTGAACCGTGGCGGGCGCGCGCGCGCCCGCGGCCCGGAATCAGAGTCCGCTGCGGCGGCCGCGAGCTCCGTCGTTTGATGCCCATGTGGCGCCGCCGAGGAGGGGAAGGAATGGAATAACGAATGGAAATGACACGAGGAGGAATAAGGTGATCCAGGTAAGTAGGAGGAGGAAGAAGCGGAAGAGGAGGAAGCGGATATTGATAAATCAAGACGAGGAGGAGGGGGAGGAGGAGGAGGAGGTGGAGGAGGAGATGGAGGAGGAGGCGGAGGAGGAGGAGGAGGGGGAGGGGGAGGGGGAGGGGGAGGAGGAGTCTCTGGATGGCGTGCCGTGGCACGAGCGGAGTCGATGAAGGTCATCGTCAAAAGCTTTTGTGGGAGGCTTCGTGGGGCTGCGTGGTTGTGTGGGTATGAGGCCACTCGGATGGCTGATGGGGTTTCGTGGGAGGCTTTTCGGGAGCGTCTGGAGCGCAGTTGTTGGGCCTCTTGGGGGCCTCCCGGGGTCCTTTTGGGGGCCTCTTATGGCCTTTTGGGTTTTGTTCCCAACCCTCCTGCGTTGGGTTCTCGTTTTGAACAAAGCAGCTGCTGTCGCGACTCCTCTCCTCTCCTCTCTCCTTTCCTCTTCCCCCCTGCTTCCCACCTCGCTCGCTCCTGCGTGCCAGTTTGTCTCCTACCTCACCAACCCTGGGGGGCTGCGATCTGCGAAACTGTCGCCACTTTCGAAGGCTGCTGGGGGGACCAGCGGAGTGGGGTCATACGCAGATTCAGATTAGACCTCGCCATCCCTGGGGGGCTGCGATCTGCGAAACTGTCGTCACCCTCGAAGGCTGCTGGGGGGCCCAGCGGAGTGGGGTCATACGCAGGTTCAGATTCGACCTCGCCATCCCTGGGGGGCTGCGATTTGCGAAACTGTCGCCACTTTCGAGGGTTGCTGGGGGGCCCAGCGGCGTGGGGTCATGGGCAGATGCAGATTCGACCTCGCCATCCCTGGCGGGCTGCGATCTACGAAACTGTCACCACTGTCGAAGGCTACTGGGAGGGGGGGGCAACGGAGTGGGTCATACGCAGATTCAGATTAGACCTCGCCATCCCTGGGGGGCTGCGATTTGCGAAACTGTCGCCACTTTCGAAGGCTGCTGGGGGGCCCAGCGGAGTGGGGTCATACGCAGATTCAGATTCGACCTCGCCATCCCTGGGGGGCTGCGATCTGCGAAACTGTCCCCATTTTCGAGGACTGCTGGGGGACCCAGCGGAGTAGGGTCATACGCAGATTCAGATTCGACCTCGCCATCCCTGGGGGGCTGCGATCAGCGAAGCTGTCGCCACTTTCGAGGGCTGCTGGGGTGCCCAGCGGAGTGGGTTCATACGCAGATTCAGATTCGACCTCCCCATCCCTGGGGGGCTGCGATCTGCGAACCTGTCACCACTTTCGAAGGGCTACTGGGGGGCCCAGCGGAGTGACGCCATACGCAGATTCAGATTAGACCTCACCATCCCTGTGGGGCTGCGATCTGCGAAACTGTAGCCACTTTCGAGGGCTGCTGGGGGGCCCAGCGGAGTGAGGTCATACGCAGATTCAGATTCGACCTCACCATCCCTGGTGGGCTGCGATCTGTAAACCGGTCGCCACTTTCGAGGGCTGCCAGGGGGCCCAGCGGAGTGGGGTCATACGCAAATTCAGATTACCCCCCATTCCATCCTTCTCCTGCCTGCCCCTCGTTCCTGTCCCCGTTATTCTTCGAGCCTCGTGTTTGCGATCGTCGTCCTGTGAGTCGTGCAACGCATGCGCATCCCATGTAGTTTGCGCAGCAATTCACCGTGTCTACATTGTCGTTGTTCCTGCTAACGCTGGCCTATTCCTCTTGCCACTTGATGCACATGGGTTGGGTACGTCGCAGGGTAACTTTGGGGCTGAAGGCTCGAATTTTCGCATCGCGTTCCCCCTCTTGGGCGCCTCCTGGGCCGTCTTGGGGGCCCCTTGGGCCGTTTTGGGCGCCTCCGTGGTCCCCTCTTGGGGCCGTCTTGGGCTGTCCTGGGCGCCTCGTGGGCCGTGTTGGGGCCCTCTTCGGCCGTGCTCGGCCCATTTTGGGGCCTGTTGGGCCGTCTTGGGGCGATCTTGGGGGTCTATTGGGCAGTACTGGACGCTCTGAACCCCCAAGAGTCGCAAATGCGAAACTTGCACGTTTTCGTAAGGAACTGGTGCGATGTGTGGTTGTTGAGACTCTTGGGCGGCCTCTTGGGCTCTGTTGGGGCTTCGTGGCGGCGGCTTGGGCCGTCTGGAGGCCATCTTGGAGCGATCCTGCGGCGACCCAGGGCCTTTCGGACGGTTTCAGGCGCGTCTCGGGGCTTTCCTGGAGCGTTCCTGGGGCGTTCTGGAAAACCTGGAAGGCAGCGCCGAGGAGGAAGACCATCTCTGGGACCCACTTGGCCGGGACCTGCTCGGGGTATTTTTCGCCCGGGGGCCCCCAGGGGCCGCACCCAACCCGTGTGCATCAAGTGGCAAGAGGAGTAGGCCACCATTAACAGGAACAACGACAGTGTAGACGCGGTGAATTGCTGCGCACACTACATGGGATGCGCATGCGTTGCACGACTCACAGGACGACGATCGAAAGAACGAGGATTGAAGCCCCAGGCTCGAAGAATGACGGGGACAGGAACGAGGGGCAGGAGAAGGATGGAATGGGGGGTAATCTGAATCTGCGTATGACGTCACTCCGCTGGGCCCCCCAGCAGCCCTCGAAAGTGGCGACAGTTTCGCAGATCGCAGCCTCCCAGGGATGGTGAGGTCTAATCTGAATCTGCGTATGACCCCACTCCGCTGCCCCCCCATCCCCCCCCAACAGCCCTCAACAGTGGTGACAGTTTCGCAGATCGCAGCCCCGGGATGGCGAGGTCTAATCTGAATCTGCGTATGACCCTACTCCGCTGGGCTTCCAGCAGCCTTCGAAAGTAGCGACAGTTTCGCAGATCGCAGCCCCCCAGGGATGGCGAGGTCTAATCTGAATCTGCGTATGACCCCACTCCGCTGGGCCCCCCAGCAGCCTTCGAAAGTGGCGACAGTTTCGCTGATCGCAGCCCCCCAGGGATGGCGAGGTCTAATCTGAATCTGCGTATGACGTCACTCCGCCGGGCCTCCCAGCAGCCCTCGAAAGTGGTGACGGTTTCGCAGATCGCAGCCCCCCAGGGATGGCGAGGTCTAATCTGAATCTGCGTATGACCCTACTCCGCTGCCCCCCTCCCCAGCAGCCCTCGACAGCGGTGACAGTTTCGCAGATCGCAGCCCTCCAGGGATGGCGAGGTCTAGTCAGAATCTGTGCATGACCCCATTCCGCTGGGCCCTCCAGCAGCCCTCGACAGCGGTGACAGTTTCGCAGATCGCAGCCCCCCAGGGATGGCGAGGTCTAATCTGAATCTGGGGCGGCCTCCTGGGGCTCTGTTGGGGCTTCTTGGCTGCGGCTTGGGCCGTCTGGAGGCAATCTTGGGCGTCTTGGAGTGATCTTGCGGCGACCCAGTGCCTTTCGGACGGTTTCGGGCGCGTCTCGGGGCTTTCTTGGGGCGTTCCTGGGGCGTTCTGGAAAGCCCGGAAGGCAGCGCCGAGGAGGAAAACCATCTCTGGGATCAACTTGGCCGGGACCTGCCTGGGGGTATTTTTCGCCCGGGGGCCCCCAGGGGCCGCCCTGCGCGCGCGAACTAGGAGATTATTAACCAGTTGCCGGAGATCTTAGCACGCCTCTGGCCCGTTGGGCCTGCGAATTTCCGGGCGCCACCGCCTGGGCTTGCGCCGACGATCTCGCGTTGGTGCTGGCGAGCGCGCGGGCGCACCTCGGCCGTGCGCAGCACTTCTTCGACGAATTTCGCAAGATGTCGGGTTTGGGGCTGAATATACAGAATTCAGAAGTGGTCCCTTCCTCGTCCGGTCCTCGTGGTGCGTCGCGGTCGTCCCCTTCCTCGTCCTCCTCCTTCTCCCAAAATAGTCCGCTGGGGAAAAACATATCCCGGCAAAGCAACCTAACAGCGATGTGTAGGAGCATATCTGGAAGCATTCCCCTTAAGATTCAGATGAGAATCCAGTTGTAGAATTCTGCTGTTCTCGCAGTCGTAGTCGCATTCGCGATGACAGTCGCAGTGGCAACGGCAGTCGCAGTCACAGCCTCAGCCTCAGCCTGCCTCAGCCTCAGCCTCAGCCTGCCTCAGCCTCAGCCTGCCTCAGCCTCAGCCTCAGCCTGCTTCAGCCTCAGCCTCAGTCTGCCTTCAGCCTCGGCCTCAGCCTCAGCCTGCCTCAGCCTCAGCCTGCACCTCAGCCTCAGCCTGCCTCAGCCTCAGCTCAGCCTGCTTCAGCCTCAGCCTCAGTCTGCCTTCAGCCTCGGCCTCAGCCTCAGCCTGCCTCAGCCTGGCCTGCCTCAGCATTCAAAATGTGGCCCGGGAATGGAGTTCTGGGAACTCGAAGAACACGAAGTGGCCTACAGTTGGCTCCGGGCATTCAAAATCATGGCCCGGGAATGGAGTTCTGGGAACTCGAAGAGCACGAAGTGGCCTACAGTTGGCTCCGGGCATTCAAAATGTGGCCCGGGAATGGAGTTCTGGGAAGTCGAAGAGCACGAAGTGGCCTACAGTTGGCTCCGGGCATCCAAAATGTGGCCCGGGAATGGAGTTCTGGGAGGTCGAAGAGCACGAAGTGTGTGACTGTTGGCTCCGGTTATTCAAAATGTGGCCCGGGAATGGAGTTCTGGGAGGTCGAAGAGCACGAAGTGTGTGACTGTTGGCTTAAAACGAGCCCGGTACTGTTCCCTGTTCTCCTCCCCGGCACCCGCCCAGACCCCCCTGAGGAGTCATGATGCTCTCTTTTGACCCTACTAGAAACCTATCAGCAAACGCTGTTAGGTAAAATCAGAAGTGGTCCCTACGGATCCATGTGACGAGGAGCGAGCGCGGGCTGCAATCAGCGCTGGCGCGCCTGGCTGGGGAGGCGCCGTGGTGGCCGCGGCGGCGAAGAACCTGGGCGTCTACATCGGCCCCGGTCGTGGGCAGCTGTCCTGCGGGACCCCCATCAGTAAATATTTGACGCGAGTCAGCGGGGGCAAGTGGGCGCAGGCCTCCTTATTTCTCTGAAGGCGCACCGAGTGTACATTGCATCCGTCCTCTTATTCCTTCAGCAATTAGAAGTGCTGCCGCATGACTTCGCGCTCACAGAAGCCACAGTTTGCCGACGGTTAATCCGCGGCCCGATGGATTGGATCACCGCCGACGCCCCCCGTGAACTCCGCACTGTGGGCAGCGCAGACCAGCTTGTGCACGTGGAGTCGATTGTTTTTGCAACCAAGGCGCGTGTGGTCCGTTACGAATCCAACGGTTCCCTTGGGATCCGGCGGGGTGCGACGCATAATTATGCAGCGGCTCTCTTGCGCCTTCGTCTCTCGCGCGGGTGGCGTGGCTGAGCGAGTGGCACAACGGCAGCTTTTTGATGAACCTCAGCAGGGCCGACGAGCAGGTTGCGGCGGTCCGTCGCCAGCAACCGCACGCAGAGCATTTGGAGTAGCGTTCGGGTTGGCAACGGTTCGCAGTCAACCAGATCTACGGCCAACCGCGTGCACAAACAAGTGTTCACCTGCGTCGCACACTGGACCATTGGTCTCTGGATGTTTCGCCTGGCCGCCAGCTGGAGTCGCTCGTGCGCGTTCTGCGGATGGTGAGTGCCCGCTGTCTACCATGCGTCCGGGCTGCAGCGTTTCGCCTCTTCTGCAACGGTTGGTGCACGAGTGCCCGTTTTGGTGACCAGTGCCCATGCCGATTTGCATGCGGGGCAGGGGGAAACACTATCACGCACTTTGCACACTGCCGCGCTGTCCGGGACCTCTTCCACCAGAAAGCGGGAGTGGAATTTGCGCCAGGTGCGCTCGCATTGGATGATTTCCTTGGCTGAAGGGGGGGACATTCCACACGGAGGAAGCCACTATCAACTGGGCGGTGGCGGTGTACGCGCTGTACCGGGTGCACACCGGCCGGCGACACCACCTCTTCGAGACGAGCGAAATCTTGCGCGCCTTCTGCGAAAACTTGAGGGAGGGGCGCAGCGGCGAAGGCACGGACGCGTGAGTGAACGAGTTGTTTAAAATTCTCCGCGAGCCCCGCCAATGAGGTGGTTGTGCCCCGTCGCGGCTGGGCCGCGGCTGGGTGATTGCCACCTCGTTTGGGGAGCTCGGCCTGTGCGGGTGGCTGCAGGACCGTTGCGTCGGGAATCCTGCGCCCCCACCTGTTCCTTTCCTGTTTCCTGTCTCTGGATGTTTGCCGAGTTTGAATCCGCCAGAGAAACCTACCATGCTCAGTCAAAAAATGGTCGGTTTTCCTTTTTGGTGCTGTGTCGCTCTCTCTCTCTCTCTCTCTCTTTTTTTCCCCCTCCTCCCCTCCCCTCCTCTTTGTTTCAATCGTAGCGCAGTTTGTTCAAGCGGGCCTGAGGGCCCGCAGTGCAGCCAATTATGGTGGGATAGCGTAACCCCATTAGAGAAAGTAGCTACCGCGACACCAGGGCAATTATTGTCACTGGTGGATGTCCTTTCCCTCGCACGGGGTGGGAATCGCCAGCCCGCATTGTTTTTGTGCGGGCAGGCCGTCCACGCTGGCAAGACGGCCCTGTGCCGAGCGGCGGGGTTCGACTTGACATAGCCGCCTCCCCCCCTTTCCCTCCGTCCTTCCTTTTTTTCCATTTGCATGTGCATGTCTAGGGATACATCTTAGTTGTTGCATTTCGGTGATGTTCTTCACCAAGGGCTCGCTGGCCACACTTGGTCCGGCGCTAGGCAAAAGGCTGCATGTGTCGCTGCCTATTTGTGTTTTCCTCCTCCTTCCCCTTCCCTCTGGTTTTCTGCGTGTCGTTGGGCGATGTTGCTCGCGAGGGCTTTTGTGCGCGAGCCGCTCACCAATGCCGGTCTACGCGCGCGTGAGGTTCTGGATTGCCTCTTGCTTTGCTTTGTTTCTTCCCCTCTTCTCATAGCGGCTCTTTCTTTGGAAACGAAAGGGGCGCGCGCCGAAATGTATTCCAGACGAACTTGAGGTTTTTTTAAGCAAAGGTTTCAGTGTGCAGGCGCGCCCTGCCGCGCAGTGGTTTCCAGGCACACCTTAGAGCGTGCTGACGCGTAACGCGAGGCATCTAGTTTGCACGTTGCGGCCGCGGAAATGTTTGTTTCAAAAAGGGTGCTCTTCAGGGGGCATTGCAGGCTGGCCTACGCGCCCAGCACTGCATGCTTTCAAACAGGAAAAATGTTGCGCCACTCCTTCGGAATTCGGCGGCTATTTGGGGGGCCATGACGGCTCCAAAAGATTGTCCTCGGTGTTTTTTGCTGTTTCTTGCCCCTGTCTCCTCGTGCTCCCTGTTCGAACGGGGTCCAGATTTCGACTGGTAGGACTGGCATTTTTAAAATGGGGCGCGGCTCTGTTGGCCCAACATATCGCACGCTGTGTTTTGCTCTCCGCCGTCGGCTTCCTTCTGTCGGGACGGTTGCCACGGGAGCGTTGTCGTTCATTCGTTTTCGCCGCCCGGGGCCTTGAGCACTCAGACGGTCTCCAGAGATCTCGAACAACCCCCCCCAAGAAACAAACATTGCCGTTCGCCCACGCACGAGAAACAAGAAACACTGCTGCCTTCTCTCCACCGTGCGACGGCCTCGCTCGAGTCTCGAGTATGCCGGCTCGAACCCCCCCCCTTAGCGGGGAGGGCCCTTTCCCCTCGGCGTGAAGTTGGGCTTGTCCCTCTACAAGACGAAAGCGAATAGTAAAACAATATCCTGGGGATGATGTTTTCAATTATGTTTGGATATTTGTTGAATCTGTTTTGGGGTATTTACCATTTTTCGCCCAGAAGCCGCCTGTAGGGGGGGGCGCGCTCGACCTAACCTTCGCGGGGGGGGGGGACCCTTCCCCTCAGAAGGGGGCTGGCCAGGCGCCCGCGTCGCTGCGGCCGCGCCGCCCCCCCCCCCCCGGCCAGTGAGCGCCGTGGCTGCCGCCGCGGCCCGCCCGTCGGGCGATGACGGAGGTTCCGCAGGAGGACCCTGCGGGGCAGCGCAGAAGGGGCGCTCGGGAGCCTTGAGACGGGGGTCAATGCAAACGGGGTCAGCTAGAGCGCCCGATCTTGCAGGATCCTGCAGGGCCCGCATTGACCCGGGCTTGGGCGCAGGATCCTGCAGGATGTTGCAGGATCCTTCGCGTTGACCCGGGCTTGGGTGCAGGATCTCGCAGGATCGTGTAGGATTCTGCAAGGCCTGACTGGCCCGGGTCTGGATTAACCCGGGCCATGAGATCCCCGAGGCGCGGCCTTGGCTTCGGTGGCTTCGGGTTCCTCAAAACAGCGTGAATCCGCGCTTGGATCCCTTCCTATCTGTAGGCCCCCATCCTTCAAGACCCCATCTTTGAACCACCGACGGCTCAGGAGGGGAAGAGATACCCAGAGCGCGGCCTTGCCCTCGCCTCGAAGAGTAAAGGGCTACATGGGCATACACTTTCGGAGCTCCGGCCGGATTTCTTGGATCGGCGCTGAACCCCCCTGGCGGCACCTGCAGAGCTCCCTTGCTTGGCGCCCTCTGCGCGCCACGGAGGGGGTCCAGTGCTGATCCAAGGAATCCGCGCGGACCTCCCTCCGAAAGTGTATGGTTACGCCGCTTATTGCTCTTTCATGAGAGCAAGAGGTGCCCATGCCGCTGCCCTGTCCTCGTCACCACGGCTGGATTCGCCTCGGAGTTCTGGCCAGCACGCACCCCCGTATCTGTATCCGTTCACTCCCTCACTGGCGGGGGCGCTGCGGTCCAGGGGGTGTGGTTCGCCTCCCGTGTCTCTGCCTCTGTCGTCCTCTCCCCCTCCCGCCTTCCTCGCCCCGTCCCGCTGGAGCTCTTCCCTGGAGGAGGGGCCAGGAGACGCGGCAGCAGGAGGAGGAGGACTGGATGGGGGTTGGAGGGGACGAGTGGGGACAGCAGGAGCAGACGGAGGAGCGGGCGGGGGAGCAGGAGGACCGCCCTCTTCCGACCTTGGGGGGAGGGCCTTGGGAGCAGCCGTGGCCGCCTTGCGGGCGAGGGCCCGGGGAGGCCCCTCCAGCAGAGCCCCTGGGCGGACTTCGCAGTGGGTGCAGGGGCCGCCTGTCGAGCGCTCGCGACGCGTACCGCACCATCGTGATGTTGGACCCCCTTCGCGGCCGCGACGCCGAAGGGACGCATGGGGGACGGCGGGGCGTTCGAGGGCCCCAGGGGCGGTGGGGAGGGGGGAGGAGGAAGAGGAGGACAATTGCAAACCCAAGACTCATCAACGACGTTGCAATCAACCCTCCCGCCAAAGCTCCCTCTCCGCAGGCCCCCTACGAGGCTTCATGGCTCAAGCGATGTTGGCTGCGAGGTGCACATCCAGTGTCCCATCGCTTTACTCACATACATCCCTCTCTTGCTTCTCGCTGTGCACACATTGGGAATCGACTATGTCAACTCAAAAGCCCGGCACTCCCGTCAAGGACGGTTTGCAGCCACCATTTGATGGTTTTCAACCAGCAGTTGGAGCAAGGCCGAAACGTCAAGAACGGCCCGAAGCACATACTTTTGCCACAGTGCCGCCTAGAAGTGCACTCAAACAAGCATGTCTTGAAGTCCTGCTTCGCCCATGAAGGACGAAGCTGATCAAGGTGAAAGTCGCGTTCTACAACCCCAACAGTTACACTTTCCCCGCGGCGCCGCGTCTTCATGAGCCTGGTCGCTCAACCATGGCGACGAAAACGGCAACGAGCCGGTTTCGATGAAGGCTACGCGGACTATTTTCAAGAAACATTTTGAGCCCACGATGCGGGCGGGAGTCTTGGGGACCAGTTCAAATATCTTCAAGAAATTGTCAACACCGACATCCGCCATCTCAGAACGACAATGAAGGCAGATGAGGAGGAGAACAACACACATATTACAAGCATGGAAGATGATATGGAACAAGTATAAGACCACATTGACAGCCGCATCGAGGACACCCGAAAATAAATGGCAGCGCTAAACACAGGTATCCCACCGAGATCAAGTGGGGCATCTTCGGTGACAGGGGCACATTACATATCGACACTTGTACTTGGAGAGCTGACACACACATTACGCTCACCGATGCGGGAACAATTGTATCTAAAGTTTTGGAAGGCGCCGGATGCACTCATCCATCTAAAAGCTATAAAAACACCCCCCTCTGGCGAAGGATTCAAGGGCATGCTATTCGTCGAACGCCCGTCCCCAGAACTATACCAACAACTCTTGCCGATTCTGCAGACAGCGCGTGGACAACAACGCCCAAGGCAACGATCTCGCCGGGTATGGTGCGGCGATCACGCTCCTATTGAGGAGAGGACTATCACGTCATTGCTATCAGGCCTTCGCTATATGCTCACGCAGTGGGGCCTCATCACGAAGTATGTCAAGGTCGACGGGGGCGCTGCCGTCCACAGAGTTGGGAGATGACATGTACTCAAACTGAAGGGTGTTAGCCACGAGCTAAGCCTGGCATGGCTAGATACGGATATGGGGAAACTTCCAGCGACGTCCCCATATTGGTAAGAAAGGCCAGCAAGAGCTTCGGATCGTTCGGCGGCGAGCGCGGCCAAAGGGGCCAGTACAGGGAAACATCAGAATTGAAGGTGCCAAGTGCTCCGGGCTGTCTTTCCTTCTGGGTCCGCAAACCGTAGAATTTTTCCACATCCGAGAGGCCCCAACGGCAGACTTGACAAAGATGTCATCTATCTTGCTGGGCCGCATTGTCATGAACGCCATTTTGGACGACGGGGCACTTCGTGGAATGCGCACGGCGTGAATGAGCACGGCGTGACTCCTGCGAAATGCGCATGGAACCGCGCGACGTACATATTCGACGCGAACAGGAAGCACGGACAACAAAAGCCGAGGATTCTCGAAGATAACGGCGGCAGCCGCTTGCGCGCTGGTTCAGCATCCGCGCGCCAGGGCGCAGCGTCGCGCTGAACGGTTGGTTGTTTGATTCCAGCGTCATGCCCTGGTTTGCGCCAGGGGCGTCTGGGGTCATCGGGGGCGCCCGCAGGCCTTCGGCGGCGAGACGAGCGGCCCGCCGCATGAGCCAGTTCCGCAGGATGATAACCGCTGGTGCCCCCTTCCCGCACCGACACCAGTACTGGCATTGGTGTTCACAACTGGTACCGCAGCACCATGGAAAATTTCCACACGTACATCGCCACCGATGTCGGAAAGCACGATGTCGAAGACCGTCCAGCTGCCAGGGCCTATACCAGCGGGGCGGGGACCGACGCCGTGTTGCCATCCTGCGCCTGCGACGACACCGACATCCTCGACGCTTACGCGTGCATCGGCCACTACGACCAGCATTGCGAGCTGCCGACCTTAAGCCCCTACGACGAATACGGCCCCATACCCCACGACCCCCACGCCCCACAACCACCTGCCCCACGACGGACCCCACGACCCCCCAACCGAGCCCCGAATGGCCGCATGCCCTGAGAGGGAGCCCGTTGGGGGCAAACCCGGGGAAGCGGCCAGAAGGGCCGCGGACCAGCCCAAAGCTGTCGCCACTTCCGCGGGGGCTCGACATCCCGAGTGGCCGCGTGCTCTGAAAGGGACCCGCGAGGGAGGCATACCCTTGGAAGCGGCCATAAAAGCCGAAGCCACCCCCTGGACTCCCCCCGACCTGCCCCGACTGCCACACGACCCCACTCCCTACCCGAACGACCCCACAACCCGCCACCGAAACGGCACTCCACGACGGCCACGTGGGCCCCGCGACGGACCCTGCGCCAGCACACCGCGGCGGCCCCCCAGCCCCGCAGTGACAGCGACGAAGACGACGCCCGCCACGACGGCGACCACGACCAAAATGAAGTCCCTCCTGCCTGCGACGCCGACCCCAGCGGCCGCCAGGACGGGCGCGAAGACGGACCGAGAGAGGACCCAACCGACGCTCGTCCCCACGCCCTTCCCAACGATTTCCCGACGCCCTGACCGACGCCTCGCCCCGCTCCCAACCCGACCCTGCGCCCGACGGCCAGGCGGACGGCGAAGAGGACGACAACGCCCCTTACCTTGGACCCATCGCCCCGACGGCTCCCGCGATGACGCTGCGCCCTGCCGCGACGCCCTGCCCGATCCCCCCTTCGACGCCTCGCCCGCCCCCCTACCCGACGGCGTCCGCGAACCCCCACCCAACGACTCGCACGAAGGCCGGCACCCGAGAGGCCGCGGGCCTTGAGAAGGAGCCCGCGGGGGGGGCATGCCCTGGGAAACGGACAGGGGCCGCTGGCGCGCCGCCCCCCCCCGCGGCCCGCTCGACATCCCGGGCGGCCGCGCGCTCTGAGAGGGAACCCGCGGGGGGCATGCCCAGGGAAGTGGTCACGGGGACAGCCGACGACATCCCCTGGGCTCCCCCCGACCTCCCCCGACTACCACACGACCCCCCTCCCGACCCGAACGCCCCCGCAACCCGCCATCAAGGCGGTGCCCCACGACGGCCGCGCGGCGGCCCCCGCGACGGCCCTCCGACGCGGGCTCCACGACGGCCCCCGCGCCTGACCCAGGCGCCGCCCCCCGCGGCGGCCCCCGCGACGGCCACCGCAACGGCCCCGCCGTGACGGTGACGAAGAGGACGACCGCCACGAAGGCTACTCCGACCACAACGACACCCCTCCCAGCGACGCCGACGCCAGCGACTTCCAGGACGGGCGCGAGGACAGACCGACTGACGGCCCAACTGACCGCCTTCCCGACGCCCTCTCCGACTCTTTCCCCGACGCCCAGACTCACGCCCCGCCTCGCCCCCCACCCGACGCTGCGCCCAGCGGCCAGGATGACGGCGACGAGAGCGACGACGCTTCCCCCCGCGACCCCTCGCCCCGACAGCTCCCCTCGACCGTCGTCCGCCTGAACCTGCGAGCCCCGAACCAATGGCGCTCGCAACGCTCACCTGCGACCGCCCCACGCCCTCATGCGACTCCTCGCCACGACGACCCCGCACCCTGCCCGACTCCCCACCCGACGCCTTGCCCAGCGCCCACGCCCGACGCCCCCACTTTACTTTCAGCTCGTCTCCATACGGCCTCCCCACGCCCGACGACCTATTGTACCTACCTCGGCTACGCGGTCAGCGCCACCCACGCGGACGGCTTGGCGGCCCACAAGGAGGCCTTTCCAACCCGCCCCGAGCCTGCCGCGACGGACGACCCGAGGCTTCTCCCCCCGATGCTACCGACGACGACAACGACAATGGCGACGCGACGCCCCTCCCCACTACGACGCGCCTCTCTGCCGCGACGCCCCTCCCCGCGAACGCCCCGCCCCGCGCTCTGCCCTCCGACGACGGCTGATCACGACGACCCGCAGAAGACAACCTGCCCCGCGCCACGCCGCACCCCCCACCCGACGCTTCGCCCGACGATCACCCCGCGCCCGACGCTTTGCCGCTGCCCCGCCAAAACCTCCACCCCAACACGACGGGCCCTACGCTGGATTCCTGCACCGCAATGCCCGCGCACCCGACGCCCTACCCCACGCCCCACCCCGCGCCCCCAAGTAGATGACATCCATTATGTGGGACCTGGAGGCCCGCTGGATTCAGCGCGTCCTCGCCATCGTCAGCACCGCCGCCAGCGCGGGTATCGACGACGTCGCCGGCGCCAGATCCAGCATCTCCACGATGAGCGCCGACGGGTCAATGTGGCCCAGCAGCAACAGCTACGTAAGACTCACGGGATGGAGGTGGGACTCCAGCCGCTGGGCCGCTTGGCGGCCGACCTGACGCAAGCGACGACGCCCCTCCCGATCCCTCCCCACGACAGGCGCGTTTTGCCGACGCCTTGCCCGGCGCCCACGCCCCCGGCGACAACGACGACGACGAGCCTCCCGACAGCAGGCCCAGTCGGCGCGTGCGATTCGCCGACTCTCCCATATGCTGCACCAGCAACCCACCCACGCAGGATTGGATGGCTACCAAGGGCAGGGAGCAGCTGCACCCTGCAGCCACGACCCCTGCTCAATACTTAGTCAACTCCGACCCGTCCTTCCCTTCCCCCAACCACCTCATGGGCAGCCGGCCCGCGACGCGGGCGCCATCCATTCCTGGATCGCCACCTGGGCCCAGCCATGCGAAGACCTCCCCATCCCACCACCACTCCCCCACGCACCCGACGACCGACGACCTCCCCGCCACCACCGCCGACGGCAGCACCTCTGGGGAGCGCAGGCCTCGGCAGCGGCCAGACCTTGGACTTCGGCGACGCCCTCTTCTCCCTGTTCTGCGGCACCTCCAGGCACGCCTGGGCCCAACCTTCCCTTCCCTCACCCTTTCTTCTTGTAGCCCCCCTGCCCCCGTTTTTGCTCGCCCGCCAACCTGCCCTTCCCGCCCCGGCGCAGCAGGCCGCCACCGGCGGGGGGAGGGCGGGGGGCGGCACGGCCAGTGGCAACAGCATGCGGGGGGGGATTCCAGACGGCGCCGCATTCGGCACTGACCGCCGTGAAGGGGCACAGCCCTCACGGCGGCCGTGGACCAGGCAGCGGACACAGAAGAGCCACGCCGAGGGGGCCCTCGCCCTCCCCTCAGGGGGGCCCCGCTCGGGCCACCTCCCCTCCCCACCTGCCCACCTGATTCCCCAATCGTGCGCTCCCCCTATTTCGCTTCTGCAACATCCTGAGAGCACCCAGCCTTCTTCATCCAGCGCCACAGCGCACGCTCCACACCCCCCCAACCCACGCTGCCTACTCGGGCTGCGCCGCGTCGCTCCGTGTTGGTGGAGGAGGAGGAGGAGGAGGAGGAGGAGGAGGAGGAGGAGGAGGAGGAGCAGGAGGCCCCGACTCCAGGACAGGCGAGCCGAGGTGGGTTCCAGCTCCCATCCACATACGCCCCGCGCCGCCACCAACAGCTTCGCTTTCCCTCCTTCCCCTTCTTCCCCTCAGGTGCCTGCTTACCTTCTGGCCTCGTCCCGCCGATGGGTTGCTCCTTCGGTTACTTTCTCGCCTCTTTGTTTTTTGTTTCCCCTCCCGCCAGCGCTACCAGCAGGGGGGGGGAGGGCCGCAGCGTCCAGGAGACGAAGATCCGCAGCTCGAAGTCCAAAGGAGGAGCAGGAGGAGGAGGAGGAGGAGGAGGAGGAGGAGGAGGAGGAGGAGGCGGCACAGATCGCGTCGTGACAAACAATCACGACGCGTGGTTTCTGGCAGTTTTCTTTCCCGGGGGGGCCCTCGCTGGGCTCTGCATGGGGCAGTCAATGAAGCGGCTGGGTATGAGACGCCGGCCTTGGGGAAAGGGTCGGGAATTCGAGGAGACCCCGCACTCGACACATCTGGGCATCGGATGGCTTGGCGAGGAAGCGTGCGGGGCTAAGACCGGGAGAACTCGCTCCGGAACGCTTTCGGAGCGCTCCCAGAGCGGTCCACACCGCCGTGGAGCGCACCGTGGTCCGATTTTGTCCCAGTTCTGGCTTCGTCTTAGGGAAAGGAAGGGACGTCCTGGCCCGCAGGAGGAGCTGCAGGAGCTGGAGGACTTGCTGCGGCATGCATTCGTGCCGCGCGCGCCGGCCAAGCCCAAGGACAGCACCGCGGGCGCGCCCTCGCTCGTCCTTGGCCTCCCTCCATCGCTGCTCCCTCCTCTTCCTCCTCCTCCTCCTCCTGCTCACAGCCCTGCAAGACATGGAGCCTGTGGTGATCCGATGACAGCACATGCAACAGAGAGAGAAAGAGAGAGACAAGTAGAGAGGGCGTGGGGGCAGGCCTCCTCGCCACTGACAGCGGCGCTCCCGACTAACCCGCGTAATTAGGGGTCCACAGGCATGTACAGGGGAGCACGCACAATCTCAGGAGGTGTGAACTGGCCGAACGGACAACTTGGGGCCGAACGAGCAGCATGTACACACAGGCTTTCAGAAATGACACGGCACATGGCAGACGGCCTTTGGATGGATGAGGAAGCGAAACCACCCAAGCAATCAAAACCAGCCTTCACGTCATCACTGAGTGTGTACAGTCCTGAAACACACAACCTCATGGGCATGCGTTGGGAATCAGACAAGCAAAGTGTGAAGTCACAACATATAGATTGTGCAGCAGTCCAATCGAGCTCAGGTAGCATCCAGGGGGACGGGAGGTGCGGGGCGACTCTATGATCCACATGCAATAAAACCAATGGAATATGTACCATTGCACATGGTTGGGTCTTTCGCCAGGATAATGGTATGCAATCGCTCCTCGTTTGAGTGGTTCTTGGGGACGACCGGGTGGTGCTTCCCGTTTTCGTGCTGCAGTTTTTATCCGTTTCGGCGCCGTCTGTTTTTCCATGTCCTTCGCCTTGTGTTCTCCAATCCCGGTTCCAATTTCAATCCCGGAGCAGTTTTGCGTGACCTTTTCGGCGAACCGTTTTTTGCTGTTCTCATTTTCAAGAGCAAGCATGTCGGGAACGCTGGAACACATGCCTTGCCGTTTCCAGGACAGCTCCCTTTCATGAGGGGGACGCCCGGGACCCAGCGTCGCCAGCCAGAGGAGGTCGGCCTGAGCTCCACGCTGCAGTCGTTGCTGCGCGGCGTCGTGAGCGGGAACGCCGAGCAGGTGCAGGCCGCCATGGCCACGGCGCTGAACCCGCAGCCGCCGGGGTGCGCTGAGCTCGAGGACACGGCCCGCACGCTTGGGGATGGGAGGTTGGAGCCGGTTGGGCGTCCGAGGTGGCCCAGTACGGGCTCCAGCCAGCAGAAAGCTTGTGGAGGGGTTGTTAATTTCACTTTTTGAATGCACGTAGCTCGAAAAATTGGTGCGCTTGGACCCGGCAAGGGGTCCCGGGACCGATTTTGAGCGGATTCGGTCACCCTAGGCCTCCTAGATGGGGCCGGAGTAGATGGGGTCGGATGATCGCGCCGCATCGCCGATGCATCGCCGATGCGGCTCGATGTGCAGCCCACTTTGCTTCACGTCGACGTCGCCGGCGCATCGTCGACGTCGCCGATTCATCGCCAGTGCATCGCCGATGCATCGCCGATGTATCGCCGAAGCATCGGCGATGCGGCGCGATCCTTCGACCCCATCTACTCCGACCCCTTCTTGGAGGTAATTAGCGGCGTGCCATTATTGTTGTTTTTGTTCCGCGAGGTAGGCAGGGAGCGATGGGGGGGGAGGGAGGGGGGAGGGGAAGGGAAGGAGGAGGCAGGGAAGGAGGAGGGAGGGAAGGAGAAGGGGAGGGGAGGGAAGGGAGGAGGAACGGGGGGAAGTAATGTGGGAGGGAGGAGGGAAGAAGAGAGGGTCCTACCACACATGGTCCTCATCGTGTTTTTAGCTAACCAGTGGAGCCCCAGAGAAGGTGGACCATAACTTGAGTTGTGACCAGACCCACGCACACGCGCAGCGACACAACCACGGGGTATTGGTTGAATCGGCCGGGATCTGCTCTCCACTCTTCGATTGATGCCAGCGCCCTGGTACCGCCGCCTGGCTCAAGAGGCGGGGGTCAATGCAAACGGGGGCGCTCGATCGATCTTACAGGATCATGCAGAGGCCAGGGTCGCACTGACCCAGGTTTGGGTGCAGGATCCTGCAGGATTTTGCCGGATTCTTCGCATTGACCCGGGTTTGGGTGCAGAATGTTGCAGGATTTTGCAGGATTCTGCAAGGCTTGATTGATCTGGGTCTGGATTGACCCGGGTCAGCAGGTCCCCGACGCGTATAACGCCGCCCCTCGTGACGATATAGAAGCAGCTTCCAGTCCTTAGCCTCCTTTTTACTCCTCTCGCCCCTCCTGGCGCCCGCGCAGGAGGAGGTGCGCTGCCTGGAGCATCAGAGTGCGGCCGCGACGGAGTTGCTGGACCGCGTGGAGGCGCAGGTTGGCTGGGCAGGCGCAGGAGGGAAACGGGATGGGGCGGCAGGCCGATGGGTGTGAGACGCACGTGGCGGCGTGCAGAAACGGCAGGAAGAAGACAGCCATGGGAGCAGGAGGTCACGATAATGATACGTTCTAGGACTTGCAGGAAGTCTAGCTTTCCCTGATGATCCACGCGGGCTGCAGAAATCAGGGCCGTCAGATATTCTGGAGATCGTGGAACGTGTCTCGAGCCAATCTCATCATGAGTTTGTTCCCGTCCTCCACGAAGCTACGTGCACAAAAACTATCGGAACTCCGCGCGGATTCCTTGGATCGGCGTTGGGCCCCCCTGGTGGCGCCTCTGTCGCCGCCCTTGGCGCTTTCCGCGCGCCAGAGGGGGTCAACGGCGGTCCAAGAATTCAGCGCGGAGCGCCTTTATGCTTATGCTGCTTGTCTTCGTCTAAGGAGCGAGCGGTCGACGAAGCGCGGAGGTGCGAGCAGTAAGAGGAGGTGATTGGCCACAGTTGCCATCGGCCTCAATCGAACCCAAGGTTTGCAGTCTCTCGACCGACAGTTGGCTGTTACATTGGTGCTGTGCGACTCGGACGCAGCAGAGATACATTCGCGCTATCTCTGTTTCGGGAGCGTTTTTTTGCCGTGACAGCCTTGTGATCGCGACGATGCGCTTGGCTCTGAGAGGTTGATGCGCAACGGCTCAGAAGGGGTTAACCAATCCGGCCCGAGGGGAGCACGCGAGCTGGCGCTTGATCGCCTCTGTCGAGGCTACAGCCTGGCAGAGCCCAGCAGGAAGGTGCCGAAGACTTCAGGCTCACACAGGGTGGCAGGCCCCTCGTTGCGGATTGTTTGCCCCGCCTCTGCCCTTCCATTCCTCGTCTTCGGGACATGTCCAGACCGAGACATTCGACGCCTTGATCGTGTTCAATGTGGGGTCCCGAAAGTCCCCGCCCTTTCCCTGGGGCCAGTGTTTCGTCCCGAGCCGATGTCCGGCAGTCCCGGGGCCCGTCGAGGGTCATCCAGGGGGCGAAAATGGCCAGGCGGCTCCCGTCGTGAGCCTTGCCACGACGCGAAGGCGTCTGGGGACCCAGACACTTTTTTTACAGACACGCCCAGAGCCCCGCGGCAGAGGAAGAGGAGGGGAGGGGGGGGGGAGGGAGGGAGGGAGGACGAGGGAGGGGGAAAAACCTGCAACCGAGGGAGGACGAGGGAGGGAGGGAGGACGAGGGAGGACGAGGGAGGGAGGACGAGGGAGGGGGACCCAGGCACGCCTTCGCCGTGCCAGCCGCGGAGCGAAGAGCGCGGGCGGTGTTACGGCGCCCTCCGGCGGGCGAGGTCGGCCACACGGCGAGCTCGCTGCAGGACAAGCGGGAGGCGCTGCGCGCGCTCAGGCGTCCTTTTATTTTTGCCTGTTTCGTCGCTCTGCTTGATGGGCCTGTTTGCCAACTCAACCAGCACCATAAGTTGGAGGGGGGAAGGAGGTGGAGGGTGAGGAGGAAGAAAAAGAAGAAGAAGAAGAAGAGGGGGAGGAGGGCCCCCTCCCCCCTCCAACTTCGGGCTGTGGTGGTGGAAAACAGGCCCATCAGGGGCCAGGACACTGTGAAGAGTGCACTCCCCTGCCCCTCTGCCGCCCGTGCCACCGTGTGCGTATGATGTGTACAGGGCCATGCCCAGCACTTCTTATATTCATGTTTGTGGCATGCACGCTGCCCGCCGCTGTTTTGGCCCTAGTCCTAGGGCCCTGGGACTGCACCGCAGTTTCGACCGCCGCGCGGTCCGCGAGGAAAACAACTGCACTGACATTGGTAGCGGAGCTTGTAAGCTCCAGCGGACGCACTGCGTGCTCTGCTTCGGTGGTCGTGACCACCTGCGTGGGCCGCCATGGCTGCCAGCCAAGACGGCTCAGACGCGGAGGCTGCGTCCTCCGCTGGCACAGGTCCCCCGGACCTGCATGCGGTCCTGCGCGTGATGGCCGAGACCCAGCGGGAGCTCTTGGCCTTGCATCGGGATCGTGGTGGCGACGGCGGTCCCAGACGTACACGTCTACTGCTGTCGCAGGTGAAGCTCCCAGAGTTCGATGGTGCAGTCGGTACGAGTACCAAGAAGTACCGAGAGTGGCGCAAGGAGGTTGAAGTCATCCGCAACCTCAACCAGCTCTCCGACGTGGAGCTGGGCCTGATCATCTACAGTCAGGTGACAGGTCGAGCCAAGGAGCTCATCGAAGTACTTGACGCGTCGGACCTCCGACGCGAGGACACGCTCGAGACCATCTTTGCTATCTACGACGACGCCTTCGAGAAAATTGATCACGAGCGCCTCGATCAGGTGCATCAGGAGTGGGAGCGAGCACATCGTCGAGCTGGGCAGCCCATCGTGGATTGGACAACGTACTTGCGCAAGAAGCGCATGGAGTGGCAGCTCGAGGATCCCACTTCAGCGATTAGCGATCGCGCGCTGGCGAGCAAGATGCTCCGTGGCGCTGGGCTGTCGCAGAAGGAGCGAGCGCAGGTGCTCTTCAACTGTGGCGGCATCTACGACTCGAAGCGGATGGAGGTCGTGCTGAAGGCAGCCTACTCGAAGGTGCACGACACCGAGAAGCGCTCGGTGCCCCCTCGCCGCTCGCCGTTTGTGGCGCAGCGTGAGCACGGGCACTCCTCCGGGAGCTCGGGCGGTCGCTATCCGCACCCTCCCATGGCTCGCAGGCCATGCGTGCTGCGAGGGCGCCCTGGCCAGCATATGTACGAGGTGGAGAACGGTGAAGACTACGATGAACACCACGGCGACTTGGAGGAGGCGCAGCACGACGAAGATGAAGCAGATGAACAGGACGATGGAGACCCCGGAGCTGGCGAGGGGATCATCTTCGAGGACGGCGCCGAGGTCGAAGAGGAGCTGGCGTCGGACAACGACGGGCCTGATGACGAGGAGTACGAGGCACCGGAGGATCTTCAGGAAGCGTTCTTGGCCGGCTGGAGGGCCAAGCAGAAGACGGCAGTACAGCGTCAGAAGCGCGGGTTCGTTGCCCCTCGGCAGCGGGACCCCGAGAAGATCAACGCCAGCGGCTCCTTTCAGGCTGGTCGGAAGCCGACGGACCAGCGCAAGGCTAACAGCCGGTGTGCTGACTGCGATCAGCCCGGCCATTGGCGTGGCGACCCGGAGTGCCCCAAGGTGAAGAGTGGCGAGCGCGAGCCGTGCAACAAGATCGGGCCAAAGAGTGGCCAGCCAGCGCCGCCCAACCAGCGGAGCTCTGTGAAGCCGCCGGCTCCAAGGCAGGTGCGTGGACCGATCATCCACTGGGTTGGCATGGCAGGCAGTGCCGAGGAGCGTCGTGGCCGCGCTCCATGGCGCCGTGCTCCCCAGTCGGTGCCTGCCGAGAGGCATCCGGTGGAGGGCCGAGCCGATGCTCCAGGGCGGATCGTCATGAATCCCAGACCCAAGAGCATGCCTGCGCCGAGCCTACGCCGGGACGCCGACGATGGCCCAGGGCCCGCACAGAGCAGCGATGAACGCGCGCGCGCCCGTGCCAGGCGCGGGGAGGATCAGGAGGACGAGGATGCATGCGTGCGTTGCCATCGCATTCTGGCCAACACCCACCCAAAGGGGCACAGCGTGGAGTTGGAGTTTCCTGACCTTGCCACGGTCCATCACATCGTGGAGCGCGTGACGAACAAGAAGCCTATCTTCTTCAAGCAAGGCCGCTTCGAGAGCCTCGACTTCGTCCAGGGTCGGCTCATGCGTCTGCAGCTGACCACGTCGAAGCCTTGCACGGCGGCTGAGGTGGATCTCGACGAGATCACGGCAACTATGTTCAAGATCGTGATGGGCGGCAATCGCGATACCGAGCCCCGTGACGATCGGCGCGGTGAAGGCGGGAGTCGTGACACCAAGCGTCGTGAAGATCATCGAGATCGTCGTGACGACCGCCAGCGTGATCGGGGAGCTGTTCTCCGTGAGCATCGTGCCCCTCCTCCGCCCGAGGCGGGGGCCTCCTCGCGTTCAAGGTCGCGGAGTACACCGGAAGGCCGCGGTGAGAAGGAAGAGAAGCGGAGTCCACCCGGAGACCGCGGTGAGAAGGAAGAGAAGGAAGAAAATAAAGAGAAGAAGAAGAAGAAGGCGAGGAGCAGTAAAGAAGAGAAGAAAGAGAGAAATAAGGCAAGAAGCAGCAGGGAAGTGAAGAAGGAGGCCGAGGTGAAGAAGGAGGATGAGGCCAGCGAGGAGGATGAGGCCAGCGAGGACGACCGCGATCAGCGGCGCGAGGATAAGGAGGTGCCGTTCACGCCGGAGGAGATGGATGAGATCTTCTGCAGCTGGCATCCGCGTCAGGACATCTTTAGGGATTACCTGACGCCGCCGGCAACCATCCACTTCATCACGAAGAACGACCGCATCGTGCGCCTCAACCTCTACACGCGCCGCTGCGAGAAGCCGGACTTCTCTCCAGCCAGTGGCCCTGCGAGGGCCTATCCTGTATTCGTGGTGGATACCGCAGCGGCGGCGTCGGCGAAGGGAGCGTCGAAGACTAAAGGATCCCCAGACGGAGCTGTGCCTGGACTAACGTCTGCCGCTCCGACTGGGGAGGCCGCCGCTGTTCCTAAGGACGAGGGGCCTCCGAGGACGTGAGAAAGAGCGAGGGGAAGAAACGGCTGGAGGTCTTGCAGCGCGACAAAGCCGAGTTACTGGACCGACTCGCGCTGATAGAGAAACAGGAGATGGAGATGCATGCCCGATTGAACCCAGGCGAGGTCTACGACGGCCTGCAGAAGCGACGTGAGCAGGCACCTCTGCCAGAGCGTGTCCTGCCTACATCTCCTGAGCTGCAGGGAGTCGGAAGCGTGTGGATGAACATGGAGGGAGTTCGACGACGTGTTCATCTTCCAGCGCCTCCAGGGGCCGCGAGCTCAGGTGCCCCTGCCGCTGCGACGGCATCTCCAGCTGCATCTGGAGCCCCGCGCGTAGTCACCGCCTCTGGACGGAGCTACGTCATGAGTGTCGGCGCCACGCAGAGCGACCTGGAGAAGCAGCAGATGCACCGAGCCATGTACGACTCGCAGTTCGACGGCGAGAGGCTGGTCCCAGGTCCGAAGGCGAAGTTCGACCCAGAGCTCATGCAGCAGCAGGCTGCGTGTGTTCATCCGGTGGGCGAGCTGAAGTGGCAGTCAAACGGCGCCGTGATCTTCGCGAAGTGCAAGAAGTGTTCGTTGAAGTCGGTGATCCATTACACGGTGGAGAAGCCCAAGACGGATGAAGGGGGACCTCCCAGGAACACCCCAGACGGAGCTGTGCCAGGACTAACGTCTGCCGCTCCGACTGGGGAGGCCGTCGCCGTTCAAAAGGGCGCGGACCCCTGGGCAGCAAAGCACGCGGACCCCTGGGCAGCAAAGGGCGCGGACCCTTGGGCAGCAAAGGGGGGATCTGCGGCCCACATGGTCACTACCGTGAGGAGTGCCCCCGCAAGGTGGTAGACGAGCAGCCCGTCATGCTTGTTGTCTTGCCCGCGGGGCTGGCTATGATTGACACGGGCTGCAAGCGGGCTGTCGGTGGGCGTCCGTGGCACGTCGAGCTGCAGAAGACTTTGGATGCCATGGGCGTGCCGTACCACAGCATCAACCAGCGCGAGTACTTCAAGTTCGGCCCAGGCGCGCCGCTCTTGTCAGAGCGTGCGTGGTGCTACACAGTCGGCATCAATGGTACGCAGGGCGAGGTTGTGATCTCCGAGGTCGATGTCGAGGTGCCAGGTCTCATCGGTCCTGATGAGATGGCAGAGTGGGACGCAGCAATCAGCTTCAGGAACGGTACTTTCACGGCGAACGGTGTGACCAAGCCGTTGGTTCCGGCTGCGTCCGGGCATCCGTGCGTGTCATTGCTGGATTTCCCGGCACCGGTCGCGAGTGCCTTCCCCGTCGGACAGTCAGAGGAGCAGGACGAGCTCGCAGACGAGATGTTCAGCGGAACTGTGAGCCACGAGGAGAAGGATGAGCGCAGCGTCGCTGAGACCGTCGAGGAGGAGGACACGCACGAGTCTGATAGCAACGACGGCCAGGACGCAGGCGACTCAGAGCTGAGCACATCCCACTACCACACCAGCGACCCAGATTCCGCGGAGACGGCATCGAGTGACGAGGAGGTTTTCATGGAAAACGCGGACAACGAGGTTTTCATGACGAAAGGTGCTCGCAGGCACGTCCGGAGCAACCTGAAGGAGCTGGAGGTTCTGATGACCGAGGAAATGGCGAACAGGAAGCTTCGGGCTGATCGGCAGGAGCAGGACGCCCTCAAGCACTACCAGGAGGAACGTGTACTACCCTTACAGAAGGGGACCCGGCGGCGACCGGGGCCCTGGAGGATCGTAGAGGTCTTCGCATGGGCTTGCCAACTCACGATCCTGGCGGCGAACATGGGATGGGACGCCCACCAGCCCATCGCAGCGCCAGAGTTCGACCTCCTGACGGTCCAGGGCAGGAACGAGGCACGGGCGTACCTGGTTGCAGTTGACCCAGACTTCGTGGCTTTGTCCCCGCCTCCTACGGCATGGAGTCGGCTGCAGAGTGTCGACCAGCGAAGGCCTATGCGAGTGCGCCGGCAACGCCGAGAGCGGACCGAGTACCGCATGTTGCTCTCGTTCACGGACGAGGTGATGCAGTGGCAAGCTGCAAGGGGACGCGCAGCCATGGTAATGGACCACGCGCAATCGACAATCTGGAGCCAGCCACCTGTGAGTGCAACGAAGTCGAACCCAGCATTCGAGGACGCGATCTGCCTCAAGGACACCACGAGAGTGTTGGCGAACCCTGGGGTTTGCACGGCTGTTCGCGGGAGCTGCGCAGAGGAGTTCGGCACGGCTGTGATGATCGGTGCCACGGATCATTTGGCTCGGCAGTTCGAGAACTCGAGTTTTCCTGCAGCGCAACTTCCGGACCCCACGGAGGAGCCCAGGAGTTATGGACCCGAGCCCGCGGAGCATGGTCATGGAGGGGTTCCCAGAGACGTTTCGGAGAGACCTGAGTGGGGCAAAACACCGCAGGAGATTCGAGCCGAGATTCGCGAGGCATTGCAGAAGACGGTGAAGGAGGAATCCATGCAGCACCCTGCGGAGGAGGAGGAGGTTGCAGCCTCCTGGTCAGAGATGGAGCTTCCGGAGGTGGTGCGGCAGGACATCATGACGAAGATTCCTCGGAGTACGCGACGTGCTGTGCGGAAGGCCCATCGCGGTCTCGGGCGCCCCAGCCGACCGACGTTCATCAAGATGCTGCGTCTCGGCGGTGCAACGCCCAACGCGTTGGCATACGCGAAGCATTGGCAGTGTCCGACTTGTGCTGAGTCGGAGGCGCCGCCCCGTCCAGTGCAAGGGACGGCGGATGCGCGACCATTTGGCTTCAATGTGACGGTTGTGATCGACGTGAAGTACCTACGGGACGCGGCCAAGGAGCAACTGGTGGTCCTCAGCATGGTGGACGCTGGTACGGGATGGCACTGCGCATGCCTTCTCAAGAATAGGACGGCCAAACACGTAGCACGCCAGATCATGAACGAGTGGTTCAAGCATTACGGCGTGCCAGAGAACATCGTGATCGACCAGGGCGGCGAGTTCGAGGGCTACTTCAACGCGCTGATGGAGCAGTTCGGCATTAATACGAAGACGACGGGAGCTCATGCAGCATGGCAGCATGGCCTGGCAGAGCGCCACGGAGGATTGCTCGGCACTATCTGGGGCAAGGTGGTGCACGAGTTCCACGTCCAGGGCAAGTCGATGTCTACTGTGGCCCTGGCTGCCGTCATCAATGCGAAGAACTCGACGATCAGCCGCAATGGATTGACCCCGGAGCAGGCTGTCTTCGGGCGGATCTTGAACTTTACGGAGGTGACTAACAGGGACGACGATGAGGTTCTCATGTCGGTTCTCGGCGCCAAGGGCATGGCTTGGCGTTCGTCTCAAATCCGCACCGCAGCCAAGATGATGTTGCTGGAGCGCGACGCGACGGACAAGGTGCGGAGGGCGCTGCTACGACAGGCGCCGACGGTCGTCGGCGATCTGCGCCCAGGATCGAGGGTGTATTTCTGGGCACCGAATCCGTTCAAGGGACGTCGTCGGCAAGATCCTGAAAGATGGCGGGGTCCTGCGACTGTGATCGCGAAGGAATCCAATAGCCGGTACTACGTATCATGGCGTGGTCACGTGCTACTTGTTGCTCGTGAGCAGCTCCGGCACGCCTCCTCCCAGGAGGCCGCGGCCGCGGAGTCCATCCAGACGGACGCGCGGCTGACGCAGCAGCGAGATGATCGCGCCTACCACGACATCGTGGACGTCACGCCCAAAGTGAAGGTTCAGAAGGTGAAGAAGACATTCCTGAAGAAGGAGCGTGACCGACATAGGGAGCTCGAGGGGTCCAGGCAGCCTCGTGTGGACTTGAGGGCCCTGGGCGCCATTGAGGCACAGGCTAAGGGGGAGGAGCCACCTGAGCAGCAGCAGCTGCCGCAGCTTCCCCCTCCGAGGAGGGCGCGGTCTCGTTCCCCTCCAGGCCGGATGTCCTCTGAGACGCACCCGAAGGCTTCTCCAGGAGCATCGGGCTCTGGCGGCCCTTCGGTGCCGCCGATTCCCAGAGATGATTTCGAGCTTGAGCGAAAGCGGAAGTTCCTGGTAGATGATGTGCCGAGTTGCATTAAGAAGACACGTCTGCAGGCTGCCCCTACGAGTGGCTTGCCGGCCCTCCGCGAGGTGGCCATGAACGCTGTTGTGCGCTCGGGGCCCCAGGAGTGGTTCGACCAGAATGCCTTGGATGGTGTCTCCACGCTCGTTCAGAAGGTCGTACGAGGAGTACGTGTACATCGAGAGCCACGGCGGAGACTCTATGATCACGACCGCCACCGGGAGTGCAATCGCCTGTCGGCGATGCTCTCCGCCACGGGCCAGTGTGCCTACAAGGACGACGGCGCGAGCCGTACCAACGAGCGCACGGAGGACATTTGGGTTGGTCTCACGCTTTTCTACCACGACAAGCCGGACGCCCAGGCACAAGGGGTGTACTATTTGGACACTCCGGAGGGTCTTGTACGGCAGCCGATGACTTACGAGGAATGGATCAACGTGTCATCTGTGTATGACGCATGGCTGCAGGAGGCCCGGTACGAGCACGACGTGTTCGCACTCGCGATGAAGCAGAACGCGAAGGAGCTAGACCCACGTCACTTCAACCAGCACGAGAAGGCCAAGTTCGACGAGGCCGATGCCGCCGAGTGGCGGCAATGGATCGCCAACAACACGGTCGAGCTGGTCACCGAGGAGGAGGAGAAGAGCATCCCAAAGGACAAGATCATCTCGGTGCCCATGCGTTCGGTTCGCACGAACCGGGGGCGAGGGCTGGAGTTGGAGGCGAAGTCGCGCTTGATCATCCCTGGCCATCTCGACCCGCAGCTTGGTGCATTCAGGACGGATTCGCCTACTACTTCCCCTTTGGCTCTGCTGGTGTGTGCGTCTATCACAATGGCGATGGATTGGACATTCGAGTGCTTCGACGTAGCGACTGCGTTCCTGTCCGGGCTGAAGCTGGAACGGGAGCTGTATGTGAGGGCTCCTAAGGACGGGCTTCCAGCCGTCGACGGTGCTGGATGGCCAGCCGTGCGACCTTATGCGTTGCTTCGCTTGCTGAAAGGGGCGTACGGTTTGACGGAGGCGCCTCGGTTGTGGTATCTCCGAGCCCGCCAGGTGCTGACGGACGAGGTCGGCTTCGTGGAGCTGCGCTGTGCTCGAGCTGTCTTCGCTTATCGGATGAACGATAAGTTGATTGCTATGTTGACCTTGCACGTCGACGACGGCATGCTGTTTGGAGACCCGCATGACCCCCAGTACCAGGAGGTGAAGGCGAACATCAACAGTCGTTTCAACATCAAGCACTGGAAGGAGGGCAACGACAAGGAGGCAGTCGCCTATCTCGGTGAGGAGTGGTGACGCCACCCCGATCACATCGAGATCAGCATGCGCGAATACATCGGCAAGCTGACAAAGCACCCCCTTGCAAGGGGTGACGACGAGGAGCGGGAGATGACTCCCGAAGAGCACCACGACTTCCAGAGCTTGCTCCAGAGGGTGCGGTGGCCTGTCGCACGCGCGGTGCCACAGCTCGCGTACAGTGCGTCGGCGCTCGCACAGAAGGATCCGAAAGGTCGGAGGTTACTGCACCTGCGAGTGCTCAATGACATCATCGACCGGCTTCAGGACTACGACACGAGAGGTCTTGCGACTCTCCGGATCCGCCGCGTGGACATCGAGCGCTTGCAGGTGCTCACGCTTATGGGCGCTTCGTTTGCGAAGGAACCCGGCTGTAAGAGCCAGATGCGGTTCATGAGTATGATCACGGATACCCGAGTGTTGAAGGAGCTAGCTGTGCGTTGTCTAGTGGAGTTCCAGAGCAGTACTATTACACGAATTGTTGGATCTACGATGGCTGCGGAGTCTGCGGCTATGTCCGTGGCTTTGGATCGGCAGCTTTACCTCAGGCTGCTGATTGAGGCAATCTTGCACGGGGAGCCGCCCTTGCAAGGGGACTGGAGGCTGGCGCTGAAGGTTCCGGGGGCGCTGGTGACGGACGCGAAGTCGCTCTACGACCACACGTCCAAGATCGGCTCGATGCCGGTGTCTCGGCAGACCCTCGTTGACTTGTTGGTGGCCAAGGATTTGATAGAGCAGGAGGCCATCAAGTTCAAGTGGCTGCCCAATAGCCACATGCTAGCGGACGTGCTGACAAAGGCCGTGCAGCCTAACGAGGTGCTATCGCAGTTCCTCCGCCACGGACTGTTCAGCATGGTGCCTACTGCTGAGCAAGAGGATGAGGAGGCACACCGTCTGCGGCTGCGCCGCGGACAGCGTGAGAGAGCCAAGGAGCGGAAGGCCCAGCGTCGGGTCGCCGTTCCAGGGCCTGCGAGCCCGTGAGGTCCTGATTGCAGCCGCTGATGGACCTAGTGAGGGCTACGGTGATGTATGCATATCTTTTGAGTTGACAGTCTGGATTAGTGAATCTAGACATTCATATTTTATATTTGTATTTTGAGCCTCAGGCCGCACTTTGCTTGAGGTGTTTCGGCCTGTGGGCCGATATACATGATAACTGCGTGCAGCGCTTCCCGTTCGTAGGGAGCGGCATCGGGGCAGCATTGTACTCACCCAGTGTGAAGAGTGCACTCCCCTGCCCCTCTGCCGCCCGTGCCACCGTGTGCGTATGATGTGTACAGGGCCATGCCCAGCACTTCTTATATTCATGTTTGTGGCATGCACGCTGCCCGCCGCTGTTTTGGCCCTAGTCCTAGGGCCCTGGGACTGCACCGCAGTTTCGACCGCCGCGCGGTCCGCGAGGAAAACAACTGCACTGACAGACGCATCATGTCAGAAACGCTCTCAGAGCGTTCTGGAGCGCTCTGCAACGGCCGTACCGCCCGATAAATCCTCCAGAGCCGCCAGGTCTCAGAGATCCCCGACCTACCCGAGTCTATTGTTAGCCTGCTCGATTCCACAGCGAGATCCCGACGAGTCCACGGCTGGACCCCGGACGGGCGCAGAGCCTGCGAACGCCTTCGAACGAGGTGGTCTGAACAATTCTGCTGAGCCCTGGAGGGAGCGTACAGTTCTCCGCGCTCGCGGCCCGTACTCTGCGCCCGTTTGTTCGTAATGTTGTTTTGCTCCCACCTTCGCCTGAACCCTTGCCTTCCTCAGCTCACCCACGGGCCCGTATCTCTCGGAGGCCGCCAGAAGGGTTCGTTCGACAAGGCTGTTGTTGCCAGACCTTTAGGCCCCCCCAAGCCCGACCCGAGGCCCCCACAGCTCGACCTGAGGCGCCTTTCTCGCTGTTTCCGATTCTTCGTTGGAGCCAGCCGTCGGGCGCAGAAAGGGGGCTGGGGGAGGGGCGAGGGCTTCTCAGAAGCGCCTCCTGCTTCTTAGAACGCGCGGGCCTTCTCTGTGGATGTGAGGCTGGCGCTTTCCAAGAAGCGGCCTCCTTCTAAGAAGCCCCGCCCCCTCCCCCTACGTCCTTTGTGCGCTGCGCCAATGGGAGCAAAGGCTGTTTCCGACCACCCTGGAAACGGAAAGGCCGAGCAATGGAAACGGAACGGTCGAGCGCTGGAAACGGAAACGGGAAGGTATGCTCGTGTAGTCCCATGGGAAGCGTGTTGGGTGGGAATTCCGCGGCCGGAGTGATGTTTCGTGGGGTTCTTCGAGTGCCTGGTCTTCGGTTTGGGTGGGGTTCTCCATGAGAGGGCGGTGTGTTGCAATGGCGCAAGGGTCTGGGGAAGAAGCCGGGGAGGAGACGAGAAGGAGGATGGGGTGAGAAGCAGTGGGAGGAGGAGCAGGAGGAGCAGGAGCAGGAAAAGCAGGAGCAGAGGGGGGGAGGGAACTGCCTGGGGCAGCCTGGGAGCCTCCTGGGACCGTCGCGAGGTCCTCTGGGAACTTCTGCATCGCTCCGGGAGCCTCCCTGGGAAACTCCGGCGGGTCCTGGAATGACCACAAAGAAGAGGCTCCGCTTAGAGCACCCTCGTGCGTGCTGCTTCCGGGGGCCGCCAGGGCCCCGCAGGCCAGGTTTTCCGACCGCAGGCCAGGTGTTCCGACCGCTCCGCCTCAGTTCGGTTGTTCCGTCGGCTTTGTGTGGCGGCGGGGGGGGGCGCGTGTGGAAAGCACCAAGTCTCTTCTTGGTTCTTCTTTGTCCCTCCCCTTTTGTTGATTTCTCTCTCTCTCTCTTTTTTCTTTTTTTGTTTTCTTTCTTTCTTTCTCTCTCTCTCTCTCTCTCGTTTCCCTTTCCCCCTCCTCGCTCCGTTTTCGCTGTTTCTGTGTCTGTCAATCCAGTCTTCCTGTCTCCCTGTTGCCTGCCTGCCTGCCTGCTTGTCTGCGTTGGGTGCGTCAGCCTATGTGTGCGTGAGCGTGTGAGCGTCTGCGCGCGTGTGTGTGTGTGTGTGTGTGCCTCACCGCCTCGCTGGAGCGGAGTTCGCCGCCTCGCCGCTAACGATAAGTGTATGTGCGTGTGTTTGTTTGTGCGTGCGCGGGCGTCCCATGGTCGTTTTCTACGCGGCCGCTGGGAACCTCGCGGGCCAGGTTTTCCGACCGCTCCGCCCTAATTAGGTGATTTCGTAGGCTTTGTGTGACCCGGGGGGCGCGTGTGGGGAAATCACCAAACTGGGATTTCTCCTTGTGTTGTTTTTCTTCCCTCTTGTGTTTGTTCTCTCTCTCTCTCTCTTCATCTCTTTTGTCGCCCCCCTCCCTCGTTTGTTTTGAAGGGCCTGGTGTGCCCGACTCCTGAGCTGGGCCGTTGGTGCCCGCACTGCACCGCCGGTCGGCTCGGAGCGCTGGTCTTCTGGTGCCGGGCTGTGCCGCTGTGCCGTGCCGTTCCGGGGGCCGACTTTGGCCGCCCCAGTTGCGGACCCAGGGGCCGCCTGCTGGAACTCGTGGGGCTGCGTGGTAAGCAGGGCGCTCCCTGTCGGGCGGTGGCCGTTCAGGGCCTTTGCGGGGACCTCGTCGCCGCTTCTTTCATCCCTGCTCTTCAGTCCCTAGTTCACTCGGGGCCCGGAGCCTGTATGCTGTAGAACGCTCTCTCTGGGCTTCGGTCTGAACGTTTGCAAATCTAGTCTGCCTGTCTCCCTTTCGCCTACCTGCCTGTTTGCCTGTGTCGGGTGCGTCAGCGTCTGTATGTGTGTGTGTGCGTGCGTGGGCGTCCCATAGTCGTTTTCTACGCGGCCGCGGGGGCCCCGCGTCCCATAGTCGTTTTCTACGTTTTGTGTTGTTCTCTCTCTCTCTCTCTGTTCCCCCCTTCTCTCCGTTTTCGCTTTGCCTGTCTGTCAGTCTAGTCTGCCTGTCTCCCTTTTGCCTCCCTGCATGTCTGTCTGTGTTGGGTGTGTCAGCGTATTTGTGCGTGTGTGTGTGTGTGTGCGTGTGCGTGTGCGTGTGTGTGTGTGTGTGTGTGTGTGTGTGTGTGCGTGTGCATTGCATAGTCGTTTTCTACGCGGCCGCCAGGGCCCCGCAGGCAAGGTTGTCCGATCGTTCTGCCCTAGTTCGGTGATTTCGTCAGCTTTGTGTGGCAGTGGGTACGCGTGGGGAAATCACTAAATTAGAGTCTCCCGTCTCCCCCTTTGTTTTACATTTACACATTTTTTGTGGGGGATTCTTTTCTCTCCCTCTCCCTCTGTCCCCCTCTCTCTCCGTTTTCGCTCTGCCTGTCTGTCAGACGTGTCTGCCTGCCTGTCTCCCTTTTGCCTGCGTGCCTGTTTGTGTGTGTCGGGTGCGTCAGCGTATGCGTGCGTGTGTGCGCGCGTGTGTGCGTGTGTATATGTGTGTGTGTGCGTGCGCGACTCATGGTCGCTTTCCACGCGGCCACTGGGGCCCTCGTGGGCCAGGTCTTCCGACCGCTCTTCCCTAGTTTGGTGATCTCGTGGGCTTTGTGTGTCGGGGGAGGGCGCGTGGGGAAATCACCAAATAAGCGTCTCCCCCTTGGTTTTTCTGTTTCCATGCGTTTTTTCCATTATTTCTCTCTCTCTCTCTATCTCTTTTTCTATGTCTTTCTCTCTCTGGATCTCTTTCTCTCTCGCTCTCTCCCCCGTCTCCGTTTTCGCTTCGCCTTTCTGTCAGTCTAGTCAGCCTATCTCCTTTTTGCCTGCTTGTCTCTCCGTTTGTGTCGGGTGCGTCAGCGTATGTGTGTGTATGTGCTTGTGCGTTGCATGGTCGTTTTCTACGCGGCCGCCGGTAACCCGCGGGGTACGTTTCCCGACCGTTTCGCCCGAGTTTGGTGATCTCATCGGCTCTGTGTGGCGGGCGGGACGCGTGGGGAGATCACCAACGTCAGGACTCTCCCTGTGTTTGTCTTTGTCCCTCTCCCTTTTGTTGTCTCGTTTTTTTTGTCTCTCTCTCTCTCTCTCTCTCTCTCTCCCTCTTCCCCCCTGTCTCCGGTTTCGCTTTGGCTGTCTGTCAGTCTAGGTAGCCTTGCCTTGCTTTCCTGCCTGTCTGTCCGGGTCGGGTGCACCAGAAGATGTGTGCGCGTGTGTTTTCTGCGCGGCCCGCGGGCCAGGTTTTCCGACCGTTCCGCCCTAATTCGGTGAGTTCGTCGGCTTTGTGTGGCGGTGGGGGCGCGTGGGGGAATCGCCAATTTAGGGTCTCTCCCTTTTCCCCCCTTCCTTTTAAACAAATCTCAGTCCTTTCTCTCCTTCTCTCTGTCTCGCCCCCTCTCTCCGTTTTCGCTTTGCCTATCTGTATGTTTAGCCTGCTTGTTTCCCGTCTGCCTGCCTGCCTCTCTGTCTGTGTCGGGTGCGTCACGCGTCGGCGTATGTGTGCGTGCATGTGTGTATGTGCCCTTGGTGCACGGTCTTTCAATCCGTCACTTGTTAGCTGCCAGGTCGGCGGCGGTGGTGCAATTTTTCTGCGTGTATGCACCAGCATCAGGTCGGCTGGTCTGGCAGCCTTGTACTTGATCACTTGCTGTTGCCTCTTCGAGGCTCCACTTAGCACCAGACTGCTGCTCGCGCTTCAAACTACCCGCGTCGAGCTGATGTGCCTCGTTGTTTTTGTCCGTTGCACTTTTGCTTTACAGCACCTCTCGCCCTTCTCCACCAATCAGCATGGCCGTGACTGATTATTTCATCATGACACGTTCGCTTAATTTCGCTCGCGATTGGCAACTCCACCTGCCGACCGCGCCTCAGGCTCCTCTGCGCCGCTGACCTTTAAAACAAGTGCGTGTGTGTATGCGCGTCTCGTGGTAGTTGTCTCTCGCTCTGTGTTTTTTTTGTTTGATTCCTGTCTCACTATACATGCATTCGCAAATACATCTCTCATCTGTCACTCTCAGTATGGTTTTGTATGTTTTATTTCCTGTCGCTATCATGTGCTTGTCCTCTCTTTCCTGGCCTCTCTATCCCACGCTTTGTCTTTCTTGTAGGTGTGTTTGTGTGTTCCTCCGTCTCTCCCTTTCTCATTGCTTGTTTTTGTTGTTTCTCTCTCTCTCTCTCTTCTTTTTTCTTTTCCTCTCTCTCTCTCTCTCTGTCCTCCATATTGTTTCGTCTGCTTCCGGCACGCGTTCTCTCAACCTCACCCTCTTTTTTCTCTTCTTCCTCGCTTTTTCGTTTTATTCCCCAACCAGTTCCTGCACTGAAGAGATCCTAGCGAAAATTGAAACATTTTGCGCAAGGTGTCGGGCCGATTTCGGTTTCCAGGGTTCGGGTTCCCGGGTTCCAGGTTCCAGGTGCGAAAGGTGCTGGCGGCCAGGTTCCCGGGTTCCGGCTATCCGTGCGCCCACTTGCTGTTTCCAGGCCGATGTTGGTAGGGCGGTGGGGTTCCCGGGTTTCCGGTTTCCCGGTTTCTTCGTCGATCTGTTTATCGATCGGCTTCACCATCGATATCATTATGTTTTTTTCTATCGATGTTACTATCGATCTCATTATCGATGTCACCATAGATCGCACTGTCGACGTCGCGATCGATATCATTGTCGATTTTACTGAACCGATATCACAAATGGCCTCACAATCGACCTCAATACTGTCCTCATTTTTGACCCTCATCTCGATCTCATTTCATTAATATTCAAGCCATCCGCTGATTGTGTTTTTCTCTGGTGTGACATATCTTGTTTGTTTCTCTTCCTCTCTCTCTCTTTCTCTTTCTCTCTTTCTCTCTCTCTCTCTCTCTCTCTCTCTCCCTCTCTCTCTCTGTCTTTCAAAGCGTAACACGCTTCGCCCTGATTTGGTCGTTTTGGGTTTGATCTGAGTCCACCGCGCAAACGGCAGAAGTCATTGTTCTAGGTCGGCGGTTGTGTGCGACCAGATGGCGCGCACAGGTGGCTCGACCTCATTTGGTGATTTTGGATTTGTTCGGAAGTTACCAGGCAACTGGTAGAAATCACCGTTATATGTCGGTCGTGGTGCGTAAAGAGATGGTGTGTACAGGTGGCCCGACCAAATTCGGCGATTTTTTGGTTTGCTCAGAATCATACCAGCAACCTACAGAAAGTACCGTTCCAGGTCGGGTGATGTCTACCAAGAGATGGCGTGCACACGGTGTCGGATTTCATTCGGTGACTTGTGGTTCGTTCGGAGCCCATCGAGCAATCGGCAGACGTCGATGTGCTTGGCGCCATTTGCCACGCCGGGCAACGGGCCTCCTCTTCCTCATGCTCCTTCGCCTCCTCCTCCTCCTCCCTCCTCCTCCTCCCTCCCTCCCTCCTTCTCCTCCTCCTCCTGTGCTTTCCAATCCCTTGGGCGCCCGCCGCTCTGCGCCGGCGGGGCGCGCCGAGCGGCGGCGTCATCCGCCGTGCCGGACACGGGCCTCCTCTTCCCGTATTCGTCCTCTTTGCTCCTCCTCCTCCTCCTCGTCCTGCTCCTCCTCCTCCTCCTCCTCCTCCTCCTCCTCCTCCTGCCGTGCTCTCCAATGCTCGGGCCGGTTGGGCCTTTCGCGTTCCAGGGTTGGGCTATGGGCGCCCTTCCAGGGTTGGGCTTTTCCTTTTCTGGGGTTGGGACTTTTCTTTGCCGTTTTCGGATTTCTGGCGCACCGACCAGAGAAGGGGGGGACGTGGGAGGAGGAGGGGGAGGAGCAGGGGGGAGGGGGGGGGGGGGAGAAGGAGGCGGAGGAGGAGGAGGCCGCGGCGCCCGATGCGTTTTCCAGAGCCCCTGGGTCTCAGATATCTCTGGCTTATGCTTAAGTCGGGCCTGTCCCTTTGCAGGGGGAATATTCAAAAATAGTCAAAACATGGTTTGGGATTGTTCTTGTCGTTTTGCCCCTAGCTTGTCTGCCCTTGCCTTCCTCAGCCCACCCTTGTGGTCTGTTTCGTTGTGGCGCGGGCTGCGCCCCTTCGACTCTTCTCGCAAGCCTAGAGGTTGACGCCAACACCAAGATCGGCGGCGTGCCTCCACCGAGGGAAGAAGATCCCAATCTCGGTGATGGTGGTAATATTATGGCTTCCAAGGTCGTCGAAATATTGCCACCAACGCCGACATCTGGGGTCATCTTCCCCCCTGTGGAGGCAGCCCCCTGTCTGGGTGTTGGTGGTGCCCATCTCCAGGCATCCAATTTTCGCCCCCGCGGCCCGCGCTGCGACCGTGGCCGCGCCTTGCGAGGCGCGGTGCGCGAGCTCGGGCGGCCCCCTGCCGTCAAGACGCCGAGACGAAGGGGCCGCCTCGGGTTCGGGGGAGAGGGGCTGCCTGCGTGCGCGGCGGAGGAGGAACGGGAGGACGAAAAGGAGGAGGGGGAGGGGGAGGAGGAGGAGGAGGCAGGGGGAGGAGAAGGAGGAGGAGGAGGAGGAGGAGGAGGAGGATGGGCAGGAGGAGGAGGGGCAGGAGGAGGAGGGGGGGGAGGAGCATGAATAGGAGGAAGAGGAAGAGGATGAGGAGGAGGCGGAGGAGGAGGAGGGTGGCAGGGGGAGGGGGAGGATGAGGAGGGTGGCAAGGGGGGGAGGAGGGGCAGGAGGAGGAGGGGGAGGAGGAAATCGTGGTCGTGCCTCGGATGCGCGGGGCGCGAGCTCGGGCGACCTTGACAGTCAGACGCTGAGATGATGAACCCCTTCGGGCTCAGGAGTGAGCCTCGGTTCCGGGGCCGCTCTTCGGATCCAGGCCGGAGAGCCTGTTTGAAGCCGAGGTTCGGCGTGGCCAGACAAGCCCTTGCGTTCCTTGCTCAGCGCCCTTGGTGGCAGCACGATTCGGCGGCGCGCCCAGGGGGGAAGGCAGAGGGAGAGGGCCTTTTTCGTTCGGCAGGCTCCAACGGCCTCCGTCCTTGCGGGAAGTTTTTGAAGCCCCCCACCGTGCCCCCCCCGCCTTCTCCCCCCTCGGCGCGCCGCCGATGGAAGAGCGTACCGCCGCCGACGCGGGGCCCAGGTCACCTGCGGGGGCGCGAGGATGATCGCGCCACGCGCGTCGCGGTCTGGGCCCGAGCAGCTGCCCTTCTCCACGGGAGGGGCGCGGGGGTGCGAGGGCGCGAAGATGACCGCGCGCGTCGCGCCTCGCGGGGCGCGATGCGCGAAGTTCGGTGACCCGGGGGGGCCCTCCTCGCCGCGGGCCGCCGCGCCCGCCCGAGGTGTGCAGAAAACGAGTGCCCCCCCCGGCCAGCGCGGACGGCGCGGGTGGGCACCCGGGGCAGCTGTACGTCGTGCCGTTCCCGCTGGAGGACCCTTGGCCTTCCGGATGGAGTCCGAGCAGACGGGACTGGAGGATCGCGCCGCATGGCCGATGCCTGGTTTTCTCCGCGCCGATGCGTCGGCCGTGCATCGCGGATGCATCGGCGATTCGGCGAGGGCCTCCGGCCCCAGCTGGTCCGGCCCCGGCCGGGAGGCCTCTGAGAGGACTGCATCTGCCCTCGGGCGGCCGCGTTCCCCGCGCGGGGCCAGGCCCGGCGGCGGCGGCGGGAGAGCCCGCGGGCCGCGCGCACACCCCTTCGCCACGAGTCGGTGCGGCAGGAAGGAGTGCTGGAAGGGTTCGTGGGCAAAGATCGGGGGCAACGGTAGGCTTGGCATCGTTCGGACGTGTGCACTTTTTCTCGGCGAGAACCATCGAGGACCATCCTGGACCATCGACCGAAAATACCACGCACGAAACCGAAAAATGCACGGGACATGGACGTCCGAGCGACGGCAAGGAGGGGGGGGTGGGCATAGGGGGGGATGCATCGACCCCCAATCGCCCACCGATCGCCGACAGGGGCCCGACAGCTCCAAAGTGTCCAGGAAGGTGTGGACTCACTCTCAGAGGCCGATCGACGATCTGTCGGCGATGTTTCGCCGATTCCAGGTCGATGCATCCCCCGCTATGCCAGTCCTCTCCTATCGTTGCCCCTCAGAAGAGCATACCATAGCCGTATCTGCGGTCTCGCGGGCTGACCCCTGGGCCGCGACCCCGCAGATGCGGGTTTTGTTTTTCGCAGATGCGCCCCGCGGGACGTATCCATGCGACCGCGTATCCGCGGGATCGCGCCCCAGAGTCCAGACCGCGGGGGCGTGGATACGGACACGTTCGCCGCTGGTGAAGAATGGGGACGAAGACCAACAGCAGTTCTTGTCCATTCTGAGCAGGATTCGATGTCTGTGTCGCCGCGGGCGCTGTCCATTTGAGACACCAGCTCGTCTGCCCAACAGCGGCCGCTGTCGGTTTTGAACTACAGTTCCTGCCAGGCATCGTGCAACTCATTTTCCGTACCGGTTGCGGGCGGGCCAAACAAAGGAAACCGGTCTTGAGGGAACCGAGTTTTGCAGTTTTTCGTCTTTTTCAGGCTCGGGCCTCCCCTGGCCACGGGACGGTCCAAACACGATTCAGGAGGAAAGATTGGTCCTTGGGGGGGAGGGCCCCGTGATCCAGGGCCCGTTTCCCCCAGAACCCGTTTCCTTCAGGACCCGTTTCTTTCAGGCCCCATTTTTTTCATGCCCCCCTCCCGTCCCGGAGCTCGCTCTCAAGGGAAGAGTCTCCCCAGGAGTCCCCAGGAGCCCGCTCTCGAGGGAGAGAGTCGCTCGGGAGAGGCCGGGGCCACGTGATCTCCCAGACCGCATGCCCCCTCTCCTCTTTCGGTGCGTCCCTTGAGCCAGGGCTGGACCTAAACGGTGTTTTGGCGTTTTCGTGGGCCGTTTTCGTTTCGACTCCGTTTTGCTGTAGAGGTGGATGGAAGGCAAAACGAAGGAAAACGACACCAAAACGGAAACGAAAAACACCGTTCAGGTTCAGCCCTGCCCTGAGCCCCCCACCCCGCCCTCCCTCGCCCGCGCACGCGCCTCGGGCCACGAGGCGCGCCCCGCCCCCCCTTCCCCGGGCCCCCTTCTTCGGCGCCCCCCCGCCTTCCTCTCATCAGGAGCGAAAGAAGGACGCACACGTACATGAATCCACGCTGGTTTCGAGAGAACGCACAGCGCAAATGTTCGTATAGCGCGGCCAGTCTCGCGGATCGAGGGGCCGTGTTCATGTACATAGCTGGGCGCGTATGTCCTTTTTGGGCTCCCCATCTCAGGGGGGGGGGGCGACCAAGGCCCCCCGGCGGGCGGGTCCAGATCGGGGGGGGCCGTGGCGAGGGTGCCTCCCCCCCCCCCGGGGAGGGCGAGCCGCGGAAGGGCCGCCGTCGCGGTCGTCGCCGCTCCGTGTCGCCGCCGCCGCAGCCGTCGCCGTCGCTGCCGCCGTCGCCGTCGCCGTCCTACGGTCAAGTCGCTGATGTAAGCAAGGGCCACTTGGGGCTCAGGAGGGGTTGCGCTGTTCGGGCCGGATCCCTCAGCTTCGGGTCGGGGAGCCTCTTCGTGGCCGTGTGGACGTTGCAGCGATCCTGCCGCGGGCGCTCAAAGTCGAGCGCCGCAAGTGGCCCAGAACCGCCCAGTATGGGACGATCTGGCGATCGAGGAACCGCCGACGCCAGACCCCCGACGTCGTGATGATGTTTTCAGAACGTCCACCCCAGGACGTCTCGTCCGATTCCCCAGGGCCGATTTCTCATCCTGAGTCCCGTTCCGTCGGTGCCGAGGCCCCGTAAGGGCCCCCAGGGGCCGAAAATAGCAGACATGACCCCTGGGGGTCTATTCAGTCTGGGGTTCTGGTGTTGGGGGCGCCCGAGCCTCTCGCCGAACGGCCCCGCCCCTGGTCCTCGCCGCCGTCGTCGTCCTCGTCCTCGTCCTCGTCGCCGTCCTCGTCGCCGTCGTCAGAGGCCAGCGCCGAGGTCGTCACAGCACGAGCCCCGCTGGGGTGCGGTGGCTGCGGCCTCCCTGCGCCCCCTCCCCGGAGGCCCCGCAGCCTGGGCAGCCGGGCGCCGACCTGCGGCCCGCCATGCGGGCGAGGCTGGAGGCGCTGGAGAGGCGCGGCGACAGCGACGGCGTGACAGCCTCGGCGCTGATTTCTGACGACGGCGACGACGACGACGACGACGACGACGACGACGACGACGACGACGACGACGACGACGACGACGACGACGACGACCGCGACGACGACGACGACGACGACGACGACGACGACGACGACGGCGGGCTTGCCCGCGCATCGGGGCGGGGACGTTCGGAGAACACCGTGTGGTGACTCAGTGGGGGTTCGCGGTGAGCGCGCAGATTTGGTACTTGTGTCGTTCTCGAGGACGCTTTGGGCGATTGCGGCCTGTAGGTTTCCCAAACCGTGCGGCGACGGACCTTGTTGTGAGGTCTTTTGGGACCTCGAGGTCAGCGTACGGTCTGTCACCTTTTGAGACCCCCTAGGATCGGCCACGCGTAAACATGTCCTTTTTGCAGTGCTGACCTTTCGCTGGAGTGGACTTCGGTGCGGGCCCGCTGGGATCCGCCGATTTTTGATCGCGTCGCGATAGCAGCGGCTCGCGCAGCTTGGTTTGGCCTGCGCGCGCACCCGAGAACCCCGCACACCAAAGGACATTCTCAGCTAGGGCTTCTCTTGCGCGCGACCAGGAAAATGAAACGGCGAATAACACGTCGGAATATATATATATATATATATATATATATATATATATAGTCAACGCTTGGTGCTCCAGAAGGGCTCTGATGTTTGGCTGTTCCTTGGACTTTCGCCTCGTGTATTGTTGCTCTGGCCTTCCTCCCGCTCACGCATTCCTCGCCCTTTCGGGTCGAGCAGGTGGCCCGAGGCCCCCGCGCGCGCGCTGCCGCGAGCGCCGCGCGGGCCAGCGAGGAGGCCGCCGCGGGACGTCGAGGAGTCCGCCCGCGGGCGGAAGGCCGAAGGCCTGCCCCGCGGGGGCGTCCTCAGCTCCGACGGGCGACGAACGGTCGGACCGACCGAGGGGACTGCTGGCGCGGCGGCCGCTGGCGCGGCCAGGGCCGAGGGGCTCGCGCGGCCAGCCACCCCCAGGAACGCAGCCGCCGTGGTCGCTTGAGGGGCGCGGGCCGCGACGCATGCGGCCGCAGGTTCGAGCCCGTGGCCAAGCGAATGCCCGCGAGTGCTGGCGCTGGCGGTGGCAGGCGTGCCGCCCCTCGACCTGCACGGCGCGCGTCCTCGCCTCCGCGTCGGGGCGAAGCGGACGCGCGGGCCGTCTCCCCGGCATCATGGGTGCTACCCTGTGGTGCCGGGGGGCGAAAGCAGCTTGCCTGCGGTCATCGAGGTCGAGGTGGCCCACGGCGACGCGGCCTTCAAGGTGCACGCCCTTTCCCAGTATCCTTTGGGTGGCAAGTCGAACGAGGAGGGCGGCCCCGCGACTTCGCGCCGCGCTTCGAGGTGGAGTGGCTCGGTGCGCGGTGCGAGACCCACGCGGCGGTGGTGTGGCAGGCCTTTTTACGACCCAACGAGCGGCCACCGCTGCGCCACTTCTGTCCGAGGGGCGTGAGCCCCATGGACTCCGACGGTGGTCATGGCCTTTTCGAGCGCGCGATCCTGCGCATTGGCTGGTGGCGCTGCGCGAAGTTGCAGTGGCCGCCCGCCGGCGGGCCGGAGGAGGACGATGCCTCCGGGGCGGCTACTAAGAGCCGAGCGGGCGAGCCTCGCCGCGACGAGGCCGCGATCGTCAGCGCGACGGGGCTGGCCAGGGGAGCCGCTCGCCTTGGGGAGGCGCCACTGGCGCCAAGGCTGCAGGTTCCCGCGAGAGCGTCGGCCGCGAGGCGGCTGGGCCAGGAGGCGGAGCTGGCCGAGCGAGTCCAGAGGTTCGAGGACTGGCGCGCGGCGGGCCAGCGAAATGTCCTCGCGGAACATTCGCTCCAATATGTCAGGGAAGGTCAGGGGCGGTATCGACAGCAGTGGCGCGAGCTCATATTCGGGCAGTTCGCCAGGTGGCCGCTCGCGCCTTGGCCCCGCCCGGCTCCGCGCGCGACCGTGCCGACCGCAGGATGGAGAAGAGGCCGAGCGACACCGCCGAGCGCGCTTTCCACGATATGGCCGCGCGCGCGGGGAAGCGCGGGGTCGAGTGCGGCGACGACTCGGGCCCCATCGCGCGCGCGCATCTGACTGGCGCGTTCGCCCCGAGCACGACGGGCGCCCTATCGCCACGGAACGACCGGGAGGTGAGGGCGCCGGCCTCCGCGGTCGACCTGGCCCCCGCTGGCGACGCTGCCCGCGCGACCGACGCGCTGATCCAGCAGCGCAGAGCCGCCGAGCGGGCCCGCGACGATGGTGGCTGGAAGACGGCGGGCCATTTGGGCGCGGCGCCGGACGGCCGAATCTCGGCCATGGAGGACCGCGAGCGCGACGACCTCTACCAGGACGGGAAGCATGCGGCGCGGGCCGATCGCGCAGCAGATGGCGAGGAGCGGCGCCGGTCACGGACGCGCGCCCTCGGCGGCTGCTGGCCCCCCAGAGCGAGCGGCCGCTGAGGTCAGCGCAGACTGGCGCTGCGAGAACGGGCCCAGGCGACCGCGGTCCTGAATCGCGAGCCCGCGACCCGGTCATTCTTCGCGGAGCTCGCGAAGTCGGAGCAGATGGTCCAAGGGGATTTATGAGGCGCGGCCCATCGGCGCGGGCCCGCTTCGCCGACGAAGTCACGCGGGCCCGCTTCAACCCTGGCAGCCCCGCGGGATCATCATTGCGGGGGGGCGCGGGGCCCCGTCGCTGCCGGGCGCGTGCCGCGGTCGCTGCAGGGGGCGGCCACGGGCGCGAGCAGGGGCGCTGCCCTCCAGCCGCCCTCGGGGCCCGAGGCGCCCTCCGCCAGGAGTCGAGGGGGGCCTCCCAGGGCAATGGCAAGGGCAAGGCCGGCGACCGCGGCAAAGGCGAGGGCAACGGCGTGGGCTCGAGAGGCCTCAGGCCGCCGGCCAAAGGAGCACGCCCAAGCGCTTCTGGAGGGCCCGCCGCGACGCGTGGAAAGGCATGGGCAAGGGCGGGGCGCGGCGAGAACATTCGAGTTTAGGGGGGGCCCAGGCCACGGAGGCGGAGGAGACTGGCTGGACTGCAAAGCGCGCGGGCACCCTTCCCGCTGGCCCACCCACGAGGTGCGTTGGCACCGTTGGGTCTCCCTCTTGGCCGTCGAAGCGCGCTGGCGCTCGGGCGAAGGTCCGCCCTGCCTCGGGTTTCGGGCGCCCGCTTGACTGGCTCGCTGCGTCGCCGGGCGCGGACTCGGTCACGCTCCTCGCCCCCGGCGATCTAGGCGGCATTCTTCGCGGGGCCCTCGCGCGCTTCGTGGGGGCGGGGGTTCGGGGTCGGCCGGGGCCCTCGCTCCATGGGGGCGGCGCTCTCCCAGGGCATTCCCTTGGGAGCCGCGGCGCCTCATGGGGTCGGAGGTTCGAGGTCGGCCGAGCGCGCGGGGGTGGGCCCCCCGGCGCCGGGGCCCGCTGCGGCCAGGCAGCATGGCAGCGAGACCTTCTCCTTTCCCCATCGCTCGAGGGGCAGCGTGGCACAGCGCGTGCCGGGCGACCTGCCGAGCTGGCCGTCGAGGGCGACGCAGCTGGGGCTTTCCGTGCAAAGGAGTGCCCGTTGGCCTTGACGAGTGGTTCGCGGCCGCAGCGCTTCGCCTCGGCGCCCCGCGGGTCGCGGGCAGGGTCGCCGTTCCCGCGGCCCGCTGCCGAGGGCGAGGTCAGGGGGCAGGGGGGGGGGGGGCCAAGGGTCTGGAGTCAGTGCCGCCCGCCCGCCAGGTCTAGGCCCCTCCGGCTGATAGAGCGCCGGGCGGGTGCCTTCCTAAGCCAGTCTCCTGCGCCCCCCCCCGCCCTTGGCGCGCAGGGGTTCTCGGCGACGAGGCCCATTGGCTACGCGGGCGGGGTGGCGCGAGGAGCCGGGGCCCTTGCCCAGGCCCAGGTTGGGCCCGCGCCCCCGCCGGGATCGGCGCGACCCCTGGGCCTCGCGGAGCTTGGGGGCGGGCGCGCGCGGGCGTGGCCCGTCGACCCGATGGCCGCGCTGGCGCCGCTCGAGGGCCGTCAGACTTGCCCTTCAGCGGGGCGGTTCTTGCGCGAGCCCGACTCTCTCCTGCCCCTCGCCCGGCAGGCTGCTCGAGAGGGGGCGGCGGTGCCGCCGCGACGCGCGGGGCCCTTCGAGGTTGCTGGGGGGCCGCTGCTGAAAGGCTCGCGCGGCGTCTGCAAGGGCGCCGTCGCCGATGGCGACCCGCAAACCCGCGGCAGCGCGAGGCGCTGAGGTTGCGGCCGCCAGCTGCGTCAGCCTCGACTGCGGCGGCGACGTCGGCGCCCTGCCTTCGCCCAGTGGAGGTCCATTATGTTGGGGCCGCGGTCGGGGCTTGCGTGGAGCTTCGACGACATCTTGTGGCGTTCTACTTGTTCAGGCTGACCATGTCGCGGGAGTCTCTCTCCGCGTTCGACGCGGCCTTCGGCTCTCTCGCCCATGGGCCCGACGGCTTCTGGAACGGCGAGGCAGTGCATCTCGGGGCGGTCACTGCGCCCGCGGGTTACAAAAACGCGATGGGGCTCATCGGGTATGCTCGCCGCCAGATTCTCGCCCAGGGCGGGCTTGGAGCGCGAGGCCTTCCCCGTGGGCGCGAGATCCGCGAGGGTCAGGCGGCGCCCGCCCTGGTCGCGCACTCGGAGGCGCTCGACAGCGCGCGGCAAGTCCCTTGCGACGACGCGGACGACGGCGAGCCAGTTGGCCTCGGTCCCGATCTGGCGGGCGCGCCGCCCCTCGCCTCTCAGGCGCGGCCGATGCTTGGTGAGCCCCATTCGCCCCTGAGCTCCAAATCTGGTACCCAGCTGAGTTCCCGTCGGATGCTCAGGGCGCTCCTCGGCGGAAAGAAAGGCCAGCCGAGTCCGCCCGCCCTCCCGGCGAGCCGCGCTCATGGCGCTGCTGAGCGCTCGCAAGACGTCTCGCTGAAGGAGTTCCAGGTTTTCTGTTCGGCCACTGGAACTGTGCGCGAGTCCCGTTTGTCTTTCCTTATTATTGTTCTTTGCCGCTAACCTTTTCGGCCCCATGGCATTGGGCATCCGCGAAGACACTTCTGTCATGGCGGCGAGCAGGAGGGGCCCTTCCACCGCGGTCGGCCCCTCCTCTCCTGACGGGTCCTTTCCCTTCAGCTCGCAGGTTTTATCTGCCTTTTCGACTTCCCTGAGGTTGGCGAGATCTATTTTCTAGATCCATCCATTGAACAAACACAGAAATAGATCAAACACTTGAAAATAGATCCACGACGGCAAAATAGATCATACATCAAAAACTCATATGTCATCATGGTAACATTATACACGCATGCACTATTAGTATTATAATAGTTTTAATCATTTAAGGCGGCAGGAAAGAAACGCATCATTGGTTGCGCCATCGATTATGCACTCGGCCGCCAGTTTGCTGATGGTTGCGTCCTAGACTGTGCCTTCTAGCGTGGTGGGAGTTTCGCCCGTTGTCTTGTCTTGCCTTGCCTCAGTCCAGTCTCATGTCGAAATTCTAGGAATATAGTTCCACGGGGGGGGGGGGCTGTGCCAGAGATTTGCGGATCATCTTTCGTCGTCGTGTTCCGCGCCAGAGTGGTGGTGGTCGCCTGGCGAGCAGAGGGGGGGGGCAGCACCGCGACGCAGCCTTTGTGCTGCAAGACGCCCGCGAGAGCGCAAGCGCTCGCTCCGGCCGCGCGATGGCCGCGCCGAGCACCCCCGCCACGGCGCCAGGGACTCCTGCATCGATGGCTGCTCTAGGCCAGTGGGCGTGGCCGTCATCCACCTCCCTTTCCTTTCCCCCCTCTACTCCCTCCTCCTCGGCCTCGCCCTCTACCTCCTCCCCCTCCTCCTCCTCCTCCTCCTCCTCCTCCTTCTCCTCCTCCTCCTCCTCCTTCTCCTCCTCCTCCTCCTCCTCCTCCTTCTCCTCCGCGCCCTCCTCCTCCTCCTCCTCCGCCAGGCGGCAGAGCTTCGCCTCCGAAAGAGGTCCAAGAATTAAGGAGGAGGTAAAGGAAGAGGAGGAGGAGGAGGAAGGAGGAGGAGGAGGGGGGAATGAGGAGGAGGAGGGAAAGGGGGAGGAGGAGGAGGAGGAGGAGGAAGAGGAGGAGGAGGAGGAGGAGAAGGAGGAGGAGGAGGAGGAGGCGTCGTCGGCGTCGACCCCGATCGCCTCCATGTTTCGGTTCCGCACGGCCCGTCGGAGGCCTCAGCGACTGCGACTCTGTCGAGATCCTCGTGGAGCAGTGCGCTGCCAAGATGCTGGTGAACCTCGCCACGTCGGACGACATTTCGGCAGCGCTCCTCTCCAAATACAAAGCTGATGACGGACCGCGCTGGGGCTGGGCAGGGAGGAGGAGAGAGGAGGGGAGGATCGGGAGAAGGGCGGAATAGTCAGGAGGCCTGGGAGGAGAGAAGGATCACTACGAGGATGACCAGGCTGGTGACCAGGATGAAGGCCAGGAGGATTGGAATGACTACATAACATGACCAGGAGGGCACCAGGATGACCACCAGGAGTAGGAAGGAGAGGATCGATGAGCAGTTGGGATCCTGAGATTTTGGAGTTAAGGTCTTCGCGGATCTTGGTATTCTGGTAATTCCTGCATCTGGGGCTCTGAAAGATTCATCGGCCCTGGGAGCTGGAGTTCTTGGATTCTGGAGTTCCTGGGGTCTGGGATCGTGGGGGTAGAGAGGAGTTGGAAGGAAACGATTTCTGAAGCTCCTCGGGATCCTGGGATTCTGGAGTTCCAAGGTGCTTCAAAGCTGTACTCAGGGATTCTGGAGAAAGCTTGGGGGTCCTGGGATTCCAAGGGTCCTCTTGGAGAGTCTATTGGGCATCTGCGTTGGGTCTCCTGGAGAACTCGGCGCCTCTGTCCTCCCCCGCTCGCTCTAGCTATAGCCATCTTGGATCAATGGATCCCAAGCGGAAGCGGCCGTCCGCCGCGGCGGAGGGCGGCGAAGACGGCGCAGGTGACGCCGAGGAGGCTGCCGCAGAGGCTGGCGAGGAGGGAGTCGGCGCCAAGAAAGGCAAGGTGCGGCAGGGGTGGGCTGGCGACGAGAATGAGCTGGTCGAGATCCTGTACGCCAAGCTCTCGTCGTCCAGCCTCCTCGGCTACAGGGAGAGCCTGACGGGCGCTCGCGACGACAAGGCGCTGCTGCAGAACTTGTGGCTGGCGGGCGTTCCATCGGGAGTTCCACAGAACGCCATGAAGCGGTGCCTGGAAAAGGTCGCAGAGAAGAATGCGGAGGCGTGGAAGCTCGGCGACGACGTTGATCGCTGGTCCACCCACCAGGCCAAGAGGATACGCGCGGCGGCGAGGGACATCAGCCAGGGCGTGATCAAAGTCAGGTCGGGGCACCCTGCACCGAACTGGCTGATACCGTTCCTCCCGTCGGACTTGGCGGAGGACGACGCTGAGGACAGCGAGGGGGAGGAGAGCGAGGAGGACGGCGCAGAGGCAGCGCCAGCGGCACCGGAACCGCCAGCTGAGGAGGCGTCGCCCCCAGCAGCACCAGCGGCGGCGGCGGCCGCATACACGTACAAGTACCTGCAAGACCTCATGGCAGATCCATGGGAATCAAATATAACGAGGCGAGGAGAGAGAAGACGAAAGGAGGACAGGGAGGAGGAGAAGGAGGAGGGCAGGGAGGAAGAGGAAGGGCAGGATGACAGGGAGGAAGACAAAAGGTGAGGGGAGGGCGAAGTGGAGGACGCGAAGGGGAGGATGAAGAGGATGACAGGGAGGGGAGGTAAGGATAAGGAGGAGGAAGCGAAGACAGAGAGGAGGAATAAGGGAAGCACTCTGAGAAACAATCAGACTCAGAGGATGAGGAGGAGGAGGAGGAGGAGGCAGGGGAGAAGAGACGCATCGGAACTCATCGGAACTCATCGGAACTCATCGGATGCGGTGAGTTCCGATGAGTTGCGAAGGGTTCGCATTGGGCCCAGCCTGTAATGGTTGTCCACGTGGTCCGTCGGCCGTGGTTGTAGGTAGCTCGTCGGTGGTTGCCTCCGTGGGGGGGGGGTCCTACCACCATACTGGGTCCTCTTCCTCTTGTGAACCTCCCCTCCTCCTCCTCCTCCTTCTCCTCCTCCTCCTCCTGCCCCTCATCACCCTTCTCCTCTTTCTCCTCCCCCTTACTCCTCACTGTAATTAATACTCTTTCTAATGCACGCTGGCTGATCCTTCTCCTTCTCTCCTTGACCTGCTTCACTTGCCGATCCTCCTCAACATCCGTCCCATATGATTTTCATCTCCTGGCCCTCGCCCCTTTCCTTCCTCGTCCGCTCTTCCAACATCGACCGCGCAATTGCATGCCAGCCCGCCGTGCCCTGGGGGACGATCGCTCCGATTGGGGCTTGGATTGAAATCTAGAATTGTCTGGCCCCCTCCTCCATACTTCGGCGGAGGGGGCGAGAGAGCGCATTGCTTCCTTGTTTGCAGCCCCCCCCTCCTCGAAGGTTGCGGAGCGGCGCCCGAGGGGCGGTGGCGCGCGCGTCCAGCCAGAGCGCTCGCTACCGCTGGAGGCGGATGAGGGCGCGAGCCCGTCCGACCTCGTTAAGGCGCGCTGGCCCGACGGCGACGAGTGGGAGATCCCGATCCTCTCGGTCGCAGGGCTCAAGGGCGCCAGCGGCGGCAACGGCGCCCAGACGGTCGCCGAGAAGAAGACCTCAGACGGCCACTGGCGATTGATGCTGTTGCCGCAGAAGGGTCGCGACGACATCTTGGCGATCAAGCTGGATGGGAGGCAGAAGGTCCAGCTCGTCGTCGGACACATGACTGAAGGGCAACGGAAGGCCGCAGACACAGGCATGACAACCATCATGCACCAGATGGCCTGCGGCAAGCTGGACAAGGACGGCGCAGAAGCGATGAAGTTAAAGTGGAACGTCACCAGGGCCAAAGCTGCTGCCGTTCGCAAGAGGCCAGCAGCAGTAGCAGGAGCCATCACGCCGAACGAGGAGCCGCCCAAAAAGGAGCCGAAACCAGCAGCACCCCCCCAGGATCCAGATGATGACGACGTCGGTGATGGCGCAGAGCCTGCGGATGCATCGCACGGCGATGAGGCGCGCTCGGAGGTGGAGGAGGAAGGGGAAGTGGATCAGGAGCAGGGCGATGATGCCGAGCAGGTGGAAGGAGAGAGCGAGGTTCTCCAATATCTGGAAGCTCGGGAGCGAGATCTGAAGAAGGAGCTGCAAGATATCCAGAACGAAACGGCTGCTGCTGGCCAGCCGAAGCAGGCCGCTGCATCGCAGCAGGCGCAGCCAGTGGCGCCGAAGCAGACCGCCGCATCGCAGCAGGCGCAGCCCGCTGAGCCGAAGGAGAGCGCGCCGAAGCAGCAGGCGCAGCCCCTTGAGCCGAAGGAGGGCGCGCCGCCGCAGCCCCCTAAGCCGCAGGAGAGCTCGCCGCCGCAGCAGGCGCAGCCCCCTGCGCCGAAGGAGAGCGCGCCGCCGCAGCAGGCGAAGCCCCCTGGGCCGAAGGAGAGCGCGCCGCCGCAGGAGAGTTCGCCGCCGCAGCAAGCGACGCCCCCTGAGCCGCAGGAGAGCGCCGCAGCCGAAGGAGACGCCGCCGCAGCATCGAGGCAGAGTGCACCGCAGGAGCAGGCGAAGCCTGCTGAGCCGAAGGTGAGCGCGCCGCCGAAGCAAGTGCAGCCCCCTGAGCCGAAGGACAGCACGCCGCCACAGCCAGCACAGGCAGCGATGCTGGCAGAGCCAGTGCCATTGCAGCAGGCGCAGACAGCGGTGCCAACGGAGGCCGCATCGGCGCAGCAGGTGCAGGCAGTGGCGAAGCCAGCCGATCCCGAGCAGCCGCAATCGGCGGCGCCAACGGCTGCTTCGGCGGCGCAGTCGGCAGCCTCGCATCAGGCCGTCACGTCGACTGGGCCCTCGTCAGGCACACTCCAGCCAGCAGCCGAACCGACGCCGACGCAGGTTTCAGGCTCAGCGCCGCAGCAGCCCCCTGGCGACGACAGCTGGGGGGATGAGATCCAGTTTGGCTTCCTCGACATGTGCTTTTAGTTTGTTGAGGTCAGGGCTTCCTACAGATTTTGTTGATGTGCGAATCGATGTAGGAATGTAACATTTTGCCATCGTGGATTGATTAAGGGGCTCGGTCCCTTGCAAAGGTGATCACCACAGGATATACAGGAAAAATACTCAGTAAAAAAACATAAAAAACTATAAAAAACCATAAGGAAAAAACAGTTTTTTTCATAATAATCGAAAAAACTGTTTTTTACACATCTGAACTGAATTCCTATACCTGCCCGAACCCGCTCAGGATCTGGCTTTCGGTGTCGTTGGTCCCACAAAAACTAAGGGGAAGGGGGCGACGAGTCAGATATAGGCAGATGGTGATGTATTCAGAGACGCAGAGGCAGTTCAGATCATCATGGGGCAGAGCAAGATTAGAGCATCATGTGTTCTTGTTCTCTCGGCTTGGGGTGTCCGTTGGCCGCCGCTCTGTTCAAATCGGGGCACGCTTTCGGCGTGCTCTCTCTCTCTCTTTCTCTCTTTCTCTTTCTTTTTCGCCCGCAGCTCCCCGTCAGACCCGGCCGCTTGCCATGGGCAAGCGTGCAAAGGCCGAGGCGGCCAAGCCCCGGCCCCCCGCTGTCAAACGGTCCAAGCAGATCGGCACGATGCAGACGCTGTTGCGGTTCGACGCAAAGGAGCGTCCGCCGCCAGCTTCGATCTTCTGACGCCGAGAAGGAGGACGAGGAGGAGGAGGAGGAGTGAGGTAAGGAGGGAGGAGGAATGAGGAGGAGGAGGATGAGGAGGAGGAGAGGGAGGAGAAAGTGTTGCAAGATGAGGGTTCGGATGGAGGCAAGCTGTGGAGTGGTGTGATCCAAAAGAAATAGGGATGGCATCGCGATGGGAGCAGGTGAGGAGGGACAGGTTTAGCCATGAGCAGGGACATTGTGAGAAGGGGGCAAAGGAGGCGGAGGAAGAGATGGGCGCGGGATTGGAGAGGGGAGAGAGCGTGGGCTACGAGAAGGAGAAGGAGCAGTGGAGCAGGATGATGATGAGGAGGCATGCCGCTTCGTGTTGCCATCGTGTCCCAGTGTTTTCTACCTAGGCTCTGCCTAGAAGGGTTCTCACCGTGTGAGCTTCAGGGGCCAAGCAGTGCAAATCGCCCCGGGCGGTTCCCCCGGCATCCGCCCCGTGGTTCCCCCAATGACGTCCCCTTAGCTCAGCGTTGCTTATCTCATCTTAGCTTAGTATAGCTTAACTTTGCTTTGCTTAGCTTAGCCTAGCCTAGCGTAGCTTTGCTTAGCTTAGCCTAGCCGAACTTAGCTTAGCTTAGCTTAGCTTAGCTCAGCTTAGCTTAGCGTAGCGCAGCGCATCATTCGCATAACATAGCATAGCATAGCATAGCATATCATAGCATCGCATCACATAGCATCGCATAGCGCAGCATACCATAGCGCATCATATCATATAACAGCAAATGCCGTCCTATCATATCACATCATAGCATAGCATAGCTTAGCTTAGCATCGCACATTACAGCATCGCATATTATAGCATACCACATCATAGCATATCATAGCATTGCGCAGTATATCATAGCATAGCATAGCATAGCATAACGCATCAACTCATAGCATATCATAGCAAAGCGCAGCATCGCATATCACATCATAGCCTAGCATATCATTGCATAACGCAACATAGCATTGCATAGTATATCAGAGCGCATCATAGCATAGCATAGCGTAACCTAGCGCAGCATAGCATATCATACCATAGCCTAGCATCTCATAGTGCAGCCTAGCATACCTAACATAGCATAGCATAACAGCGCGAATCATAGCGCAGCATAGCGCAGCATATCATAGCATAACATATCATAGCGCAGCATAGCATAGCATAGCGCATCATATCATATCATAACCTAACCTAGCCTAGCATAGCCCAGCAACGCATCGCGCAACATAGCATGGCAGAGCATAGCATAGCATAGCATTGTATAGCGCAGCTATGCTTGCGATGCTATGCTAGGCTCCCCAGTGGGTGCCATACTAATGTTGCTTTCCTAGAGGCTCCATCTCCTAGGTAGGGCCGCACTGGGATCATCTCTTCATCCCGAGTGCCTTCCGCTCTCAGCAGCTCTGGCCCACCCTTGCCGCGCAGATCCTCCACTCGGCCTCCTCTGCCTCCCTCGTCGTTGGAGCTTTGTTGGCTCGATGTCGAGCCCCGACCTCCCTGCGGGGGAGAGCCCGCCACCTCTCCTCGTCCCGAGCTTGGATGACGCGGCGGTGGATCTGGTCGCGTCCTTCGAGGCTGCTTTCCCTCGGACGCCACCTCCGCGCAGCCGCCGGGCAGCGGCGCCGATCGTGTCCATCAACAAGGCTGCGTCGGGCCGATTCGAAAGCCTCCTCCTCATCCTCATTCTCGTATTCCTCCCCGTCCGCCTCCCTGTCCTCCTCCTCCTCCTCCCCCTCCGCCCTCTCGTCCTCGTTCTCCTGCCCCTCCTCGTCCTCCTCCGCCTTCTCCTCCTCCCCTTCCCAACTACCTCGCCCCTACTCCTCCTCCGCCCCCTCCTGCCACTTCTCCTCCTCACGCCTGGCGCCTGCTGTCACATGGGCCATGATGGCCCCGCTACTCCCGCGGGGGGTTTGTTGCGGCCTTAGTCCCCGGGGCTACCTCGAAGGGGGAAGGCGCCCTCAACACCTTGAAACGCGACAGGCCCTCTCCTCGCCCGATTCCGCCCGCAGAGGCGAAGAAGAGCCGCAAGCGCAAGCACGAGTTGAACGCGGCCAACCTCGAGAGAGCTCGGCGTTATCTTGACAGACGGCAGCTGCGCATCGGGGATCGCTTGAAGGACTGGACTGGCACGAAGCGCCGCTTGCAGCCTGGCCAGACTGGCCAGAACCATCCCAACCGTTGGGATGCGGCCGCCACTCAGCGGAGCTCGTACAAGGGAGTTGGCCGTCGTGCTGAGCCAGTTCGCAATTTGCGTCGCGGCTCCAAGGGCGAGCTCCCGTTGGGGCGGACGCGGCGCGGCTTGCTGCTGGCGTCCGCGTCCGCGCAGGCGCACTTGCGGGCGATGCAGCACGCTGTTGACGAGGCGTTGCAGCAGGCCGCTCGTGGAGGTGCTTCTGCGCTGTTCGTGCAGAAGGCCAGGGGTGGAAGGATGAATGGGAGAGGGGGACGGGATAGGGGGACGTGGGAGGAGACGAGGATGGCGCCGACAAGACGAGGGGGTAGTGCTCAGTCCACCCCTCTACCTCCACCCTCCACCCCGCTCGCCGCCAGGGGTACGACGCCACTCCCGCGGTCGTCACCTTCGGCTCCATGGCCCACCAGGTCCAGCCGCACGCGAGGTATTTCGTGTGGTGCCAGGAGACCCAGAGGCGGTGCGGCTCTTCTCCTGCTCTTCCTGCCCCTGCTGCTGGGTCTCCTCCTCCTTGTTCCCCTTCAGCTCCTCCAACTCCTCCTCCAACTCCTCCTCCTCCTCCTCCTCCTCCTCCTCCTCCTCCTCCCCATCTTCCTCCTCCTTCTCCTTCTCCTTTCCTCCTCCTTTCCTCCTCCTCCTCCTCCTCATCTTTCAGTTCGTCCTTCCCTCTCCTCCACCTCGCCGTCCTTTTCTTGATTCATCTTCCATCCTACTTCTTCCCCGTCGTTTCCCGTGCCACTCTCTCGCTGTCACCTCTGCCCTCTCCCAGATCCCCCCTCGGCCAGCCCTCCCATTCATCCCACGACGATCGACCTCCTCGAACCTGGTTCCTTATCATCATCCTTGCCCTTTCGGCTTCCTCAGCGCCCTCCTCGCATGTCCTCGCCCTCCAGCCCTCCTCCTCGCCATCCCTCCCCCCCCCCGTCCTTTATGCTCCGCCCCTCTCTGCCCTCTCTGAGCAGGTGGCGCAGCGTGACGCTGCAGGCCTGGGAGAGGCTCAAGAGGCCGCCGCCGCACCGTGGGCGGCTGGAGATGCTGGCGCTGACCACGGACGTCGCCGTCGTCAACAGCGCCCGGGAAGTTGCTCAAGGCCCCCTCCTCCTCCACAGCCTCCTTCTCCACCCCCCCACCTCCAATCTCTTCTCCGCCTTGCTCCATGCAGCAGGCGTCGCCATTGCGCCGCCGTGCTTTCTCCAGAGCGGCAAGGGGTCCGTGATCTTCCGCGCTACGGAGCACGGCGCTGTGGGCAGCCTCGGCATCGAGAGCATATTGCGCCTGGCCCCATCCATCAAGTACATCATCCTGGCGGAGATCCCCGACAAGTGCAAGGCGAACAGGAGGAAGGTGGCTCATGTTCCTTCGCTGCCGCGAAGCTCAGCCGGCCAGTCCTGGGCTTTTCGTGGGGAGAGTTGTCTTGCCCTCGACGTGCGTCTCATCATTCGGCCATCGTCGCCATCCTCCCTTCTCTCCGCCTCTTCCTCCTTCTCCTCCTCTCCCTCCTGGCCCCGCCGACTCCTTGCGTGTTATTCCTGAGTCTTCCTCTCTTGCCTTCTTTCGTTTCTCTCTCAATATCTCTCTCTCGCTCTCCCTCTCTCTCTATATCTCTCTCTCTATCCCCTCTCTTGCACCGCCCCCCTCTCCCCCCAGCCCCCTCAGCCCCCCCCTTCCGCACCCCCCCCCGCCCCGTTGAAGGATAGGGCGGTGAGGGGGGGGTAGAGAAGGGAGACGGGGCGAGGAACAGGGGGGGGGAGATACAATGGGGGAGGAGGAGGAGGAGGGGGAGGAGGAGGACGAGGAGGAGGAGGAGGAGATAGCGCGATGGTGGGGGAGGCGGAGGAGGAAAAAGAGATCAGAAGAACAACGACAGAGAATGGCGTAGCAGTGGTTCGATGCTCCGTTGCGCCCCAAGAGGGAGGGGCAGTGGTTGCGTTCGCTCGTGAAGGAATCGCCGAACACATTGCTGCTCCCTTTGATGGGGTGCTTCGTTCACGCGTGCAATGGCATCGTGAGCAAGTCCTTGGGCGAGACGAAGATCATCGGAGACATCCACGCTCTGAGCACGGTCCACCAGAGCGTGGCCATGCACGGCAAGATGAAGACTGCCCTCGAGGATCTCGTCAGGGACCAGTTCGAGTTCAACGAGGTGGACGAGGCCGACCCACGGTGGTCATCGCACTTGCGGTCCATGTTTGAGGAGACGCTGGGGTACGACCTCAGGGGCAGCACAGACATGCGCGGGTGCGAGACTTCGCCAGCGCAGGCCAGCACGGCCAACTTGACGGCTGCTTCGAAGGCTCTCCAGATGATCAACGGCGACATCAGGCGGCGTGGCAGGCTCGTTCATTTCGAACGTTCCTGCGGCAAGTGCATGGATGAGGACACAGCCAGGGGCAACTACCTGGCCGCGCTGTTGGAGTCGGGGGTCCTGCGATCCCAGAACGTCGTGAGGCCAGTCAAGTCGGAGTTTGGGTCGTGCCACGCCGAGATGGTGAAGCAGTCCTTGGGCGTGGTGGTTCACGGCGTCGAACCAAGGTGCGATGGGCATCCTCCTTCTCCTTGCCTTCGTAACTCTTCCTCCTCTTCTCATCGTCAAGTGATCTGCTCCTCTGTCTCTCTGTCGTGGTCTTGCTTTTGTCCGCTCGCTCGCCCCCAGGTGCTTGGTCAAAGCGTTCGGCGACATCAGGCCCGGCAGGTCCGCGGACGAGAGGGAGGACTCGGATGATTGGAGGCGCTACCTTAGGAGCAAGGCTGCCCGGGCAACTCGTTGCATGCAGGACTCAGCATGGACGACGCTGTTCTTGACGACGATGTTCTGTGCGCGGGTTCCCACGCACTTGTGGCGGCGCCTCGAGTGGCTCGACGAGAACGGCGGAGCGCTGGCCGACATTTGCAGAGGGAGGCAGACGAATCCAATTGATCATTGCCTTCAGGACTTCGTCCAGATGCTGACGCAGCCCCACGCCACCAGCAGTCTTTCAGCTTTGTGGTACCAGCTAGAGTTAGACGAGTCCGAGCTTGAGAGGGGTAAAGACATTGCCACTGGGATGTTGTTGAGCATGTGGGTTCAGATCGAGCATTTTTTGAATGTCCAGTTTTCGCATTGGCCTCTACGCTTGTTTACCGTGCTGTATCTGTCACCTGACGACGGCAAGCGCGTGTGCGAGGAGTTCTTCGGCGCGCCTGCCTGCGACCTCGATGACATGGGCGAGAAGATCCGCAAGCTCTTCGAGGATGGCCCGTCCTTGTTCAACGACGTGGCGTTCTGGGATGCCATGCGGTTGGCCGCGGCCAAGACGCGAGTGTGCAATATGCATGTGGAGCGCCTCTTGAATCTGGTCAACAACTGTGTCCCATCTGAAGGTGCTCCGCCCGTCATGGAGAAGTTGGCCGCGAATGGCATTCTCGCCCAGTTCCTCACGCAGCACATCACCGCCGGGGGGCGAGATCCACGAGTAGACTCTGCGAAAGACATGGAGGACCACGGCATTGAGCTTCAGAGGACGCGGCCAGCCGCTGTCAGCAAGCGTGGAGGCGCCAGAGCGAACTTGAAATACGCCCACCAGAAGTGCGGCCGCATGAGCGAGACCATGGATCGAGAGGCCTACTTGATTGAATTCAAGAAGGCCCTGCAGGACTACACGCAGTTGGACTCGGCGACCAAGAAAGAGCTTCAGCATAGTATCGACAGGGAGCGCCAGGACTCGCGAGCAATGCCTGAGTTGCCAGGCTCTGTTTCCTCGAAGCCTGCTTCTCTTTTCGACTTGGCTGGCGACGGTCTCCCGTTGGCGACTGCGAGGTACCTCCAGCACGCTGGCCGCGCGGCGGTCGACGCCAACGCCAGCTTCGAGTCGTGGGGGCCTGCGTGCCGGGAGGACTTCCAGCGCGGCGTCTTCGTCATGGACCAGCTCGACATACCCGACAAGAACAAATACGTGGACAGGGCGCCTTGCTACCGCCAGAACCCTGGCATTTGCCGCTCGGAGGTCGACGAGTGGGAGATGTGCGTGGACATCGGGCAGGCCCTCTGGGAGACGATCTACTCGGAGGATCACGAGGGCAAGTGGATGAGGTTCACCATGCGCGACGACGGCGGCGAGCACGTGCCCGACACCCCGCACTCCATCATTGCTGCGTGCGGTCTCGCTCGAGGAGCAGATCCGCGCTTGTGCTTGTTTGCTCTTGGACACGGGAACTTGAACACTTGTGGCCGATGATGCGGGCTTTCAATTCGTCCTCGATCCTTCCCTGCTCCTGCTCCTCCCCCTCGTCCTCCTCATCCCCCCCCCTCCTCCCCCCCCTCCTCCTCCCCCTCCTCTTCCCCCTCCTCCTCCACCTCCTCCTGCATCTCAGTCCTTAATGAAACCCCCCCTCCACCTTCCCCCTGGGGGTTGGCAGGGGGTTGAGCTGGTGGAGTGGCTGGAGGAGGGGCCCGATTAAATGCTGCGCTATGCTATGCTATGCTATGTTGCGCTATGCTATGCTATGTTATGCTATGCTGTGCTGTGCTATGCTGCGCTGTGGAGGCGGACGTCGAGGGGGGATGGAGGAGGCACAGGATAACGAGCTGGAGGGGGATGTGGGAGGAGGCGCAGGAGGAGGTGGATCCCCCTCGTCAATTCTGCTAGCCGAGGACACGAGATTCCAGGCGGCGTGGCCATCACCGTCAACCCTGGCGATCGTCTGGTGCTGGCCACGCAGGCTTCGATCATCCGCACCTTGTCGGCCTCGTTCGGCGGCGTCGTTGCCTTCCCCCCGGGGGCCACACTGGCGTACGTTGTCCTCGAGACTCTGCCTCGCTGCGCGAGAGACCAGCTGGTGCCGCTCGCTGATCGCAAGGTCATTGGCGAGAGTTCCCCATTCGTTTTTCATCAGGTGGACTTCGAGGATCGGGCAGGAGGAGGGAAGGGGCTGCAAGCTAGGGGGTGGGACGACGTTGACGATATTGATCAGGGGGTCGATGAGGGGAACCTGAAGGGGGACGGTAGAGGATAGGATGAGGTGGAGGAGGAGGATGATGAGGGGCCCCGGGGGGAGGAGAAGGAGGAGGAGCAGGAGGAGGAGGAGGAGGAGTAGGAGGAGGAGGAGGAGGAGTAGGAGGAGGAGGAGGAGGAGGAGGAGAAGGAGGATGAGAAGGAGGAGGAGGAGGTGAAGGAGGAGGAGGATAATGAAGAGGAGGAGGGGGAGGAGGTTTCACCGCCCCATCCTTCGGCCCCCCAGGATATGTACAGCGATCTTCGCGGGGACATCGGTGGCGGTGCTGCTGGGGGAGAGCAGCGCCGAGTGGCAGAATACTTCGGGTCGGTATTCGACGCCGCTCTGCCGATTGGGCCCGCCACTGCCGCGACCGTCGCTGGCGGGATCGGCAAGGCGGGAGGGGACGACAAGCAGGCAGACCTTTGTCCTGACAGTGACAGCGCTGCTTCTGAGGCTAGCGTAGATGACTCGCGCTTGCTCAGGGAGTTTTGGAAGGGCAAGAGGGCAGTGAAGAATTCTATGATAGCCGCGGCGAAGGCCAAGGCTAAGCCCAAGCCCAAACCTAAGCCCAAGCCCGCAGCAGCGCCTGCGGCACCTCCGCCGGCGCCACCTGTTCCTCCAGCGCCGCCGCCTCCGCCCGCGCCCAAGGCGCCACCCGGCGAGCCCGCGGTCGTGGATCGCGTTGGCCGCGGCGACCGCGTCGAGTTTTACTGGGGGCCGTTTCCTTTTTCTCGCATCGTGTCTGGCGGCGTTCATGTAGGGTGGGGTTGTTCCTGCAACTTGCATTGGGATAGCAACTCCACTCTTGGATGTAAAAAGGCCCTCCGTTTCAGAGGCAGGCCAGGCGCTCCGTTGTTAGGTGACGCAGAGTGCATAGACCAATTGAAGCGTTGGCTGCTGCAGGGCTTCTCGGTTCCGCGGGGCGGGAACGCCAGAAGTTTGCACGTGCATGGATGCGACGTCCGCCTTCTGCACGAGCCGCCAGCCGATGCGTTAGTTGCCCCGCCCGTGATCCCGGAGGGGCTCGTGCCCGTTGAGGGTGGGCGCCGCTGAGCTGCGCCTCGCCAAGCCTAGCGGCACTGGCGCCAGCGCCATTGCAGGGGGGAGGCGCGGATAGGGGGAGGGAGGAGGTGGTTGGAGGGAGTAGAAGGATAAGGAATAGTATGGAGGAGGAGGGGGAGGAGAAGGAGGATGAGAAGAAGGAGGGTGTGATGCTGAAGAGCGCTGTCACTCGCCAGTTGTAGATATGGTGGCCGCTCCGTTGCGTTCATTCGCCTGCGACCGCTCGTCTGACCAAGAGCTGTGCGTCTCGCGGCTCATCTGCAACCTTCCGCCCATTTGCGTCGCAGAGGCGAAGTGTGGTTCTTCTCCCCATCCGCGCCCGCCGACGACGCAGCAGGTGGAGGGGCCATGTTGACTGTTTTTTTCCTTTGCATTTCGCCCACGCTTCGCGGGCTCCTGCGCCGCCCTTCGCGCACATCCGCGCCCGTGGCCTCTGAGGATGAACGCAGGTGGACGCGGGGAGGGGATGGGGGGTCGATGAGGGTGGTGATGAGGGGGGAAGTGAGAGGAGGCAGGCGAAGAGGGATGAGAATACCACCATAGAGCAGGCAGTCCTTTCTGGAGCAGGCGGTCTCCCTTTCGACCTTCTACTCTTCTTTACGCTACTCTGCTCTACTTCCGCCCCTTCAACGGGCGTCCACCCTTTTGCCCTTCTACTCTACTCTACTTCCGCACCCCCGCTCCCAAGCCCTTAGGCCCAGCCTGCCCTCCTCCAGCCCCGAACCCATGCAAGCCCCCCGTTGCTTCTCGTCTGTCGCCTCGCCGCCGCGCCGCCAGGACAGGCGTGGACTCGCTGATGGTCAGGGAGGTGGTGGCTCAGCGGCTGCCGAGGCGCTTGGGCGGGTCCGTTGATCGCCCTCCTCCTGCCCCTCCTCCTGGTCTCTTGTCAGCCTTTCAACCTTTTTATTTTCTCTTGCGTCCTCTCCCCATTGTCAGCCCATTGTCCTTGTTCTTCTCCTCCACTTCCCCCTCTGCGCCGCGGCCCCCTCTGATCTCACCCTCGACCGCCGTCCCTTGACCAGCCTCCTTTCTCTCCGCCCTCCCCCGTCGCCGGCGCCAGGCGCTCGAGGAGAGCGAGGCCGGCGAGAGCGAGCTCGAGGCGACGCCAGCTGGGCAGCGGGGGGGGGGGCCTGGCGTTCTGTTCTCTCGTGGTTATGTCGCGCCTCCTCCTCCTCCGCCTCCTTCTCCCCCCATCGTCTTCCTCCTCCTCCTCCTCCTCCTCCTCATCATCATCATCCTCATCCTCCTCCTCCTCCCCCTCCTCCTCCTCCTCCTCCCCCCCCCCTCTCCTCGTCCTTCCGCGTCAGCGCCCGCCGCTGCCGATCTCGGGGGCAGCGAGGCAAACTGATCCCAGGTGGGGTGGCTCCTAGAGGCGCCATGATACATTGAGAAAGGGCCCTATCCGTCCCCTTCCCCCCCTCCTCTTCCGTCGAGTCCGTCGACTCCGACTCCATCCCTTCTGCCGACCGCCATCCAGTTCACCGACCCGACCCTCGATCCCTCGTCCAGCATCCCATGTCACCTCACCCACTTCTATGTGCCCTGTCCTGCCTCCCTCCACCGCTTCGCTCGGGCACCGCCTGGCCCATCCTTCCCGATCTCCTACGATCGACCCCCCGTTTGTCTTTGCCGCGAGGCGATTGTCGCTGCGCGAGGTCCTCAGACGCTCGCGGACAGCGAGGGGCCGCCCACTGCCTTCGAGTCCCGCATGGAGGCTGTGAGCGAGGAGGGGGCGGGCCTGCCGCCCAGGTCCGCGACGGCGCCGTCTTCGCCAGTCGTGGCCGCCGTGCCGAGGCACGCCGAGCTCGCGGCTACCATGGTCGATGACGAGCTATCGACGGTGCCAGGCTCTCCGCAGCCGCACTCTCCCGCTGGGCCCCGCCCGCTGGTTGCCGACTCGGGGCAGGCGTCGGACGTGCTGGATTTGAGGTCGGATCGCCCACTTCCGACGAGGACGGCCAGCTGCCCGCCTGGTCGCCTGGGAGATGCCCTGCGGGATGTGGAGCAGCTGGCACAGCAGCAGCCATCCCCTCGCGTTATCCGTGGCTTGACCGCTGCAGTCGGCGAGGTTGCAGCAACGCTCCCAGCGGCGATCGACGCCTTCCGCGCAGCCGCGGCGCTTGGCGCCGCTGAGGGGCCCGCGACAGGTTCGGCGCCCGCTGCGGTTCAGGCGCCCGCAGCGGCACTAGCGCCCGACGCGGCGCCAACGCCGTCCGTCGCGGCTCCGCCGGCGCCCGCCACGGCACCGACGCCAGCCGCCGCGGCGCCGACGCCAGCCGCCGCGGCGCCGACGCCAGCCGCCGCGGCGGCGGCAGCCGCTTCGCCTCCGCCCGCGGCGTCTGCCGCGCCCGCGCCGGCGCAGGTGGAGCTGCTGGGGGCCGCCTGCCCGGCCGCCCAGGCATCGGTCGACGCCGCCTCAGCGCTGGACGAGCCCATGGCGCAGCAGTGCCCGCCAGGTCGTTCGCCGGAGGACGTCAGAGACGTGGCCGACGAGTTGGAGGACGCCTTGAGTGACCTCTTGGACGACTGGGAGCCGCCCGCAGAGGTGCCAGCTGATGGCGCAGCAGACCGACAGGCCCACCTCAGTGTTGTACTTGCGCCAGTCAGTGAACCAGCCGACTCGGTGCTCGTCACCGCCGAGCCCGCGGCGCAGGACCTCGCAGACGACGACTTCTTGGACTTGGGCACCATCGCCGCGGCCTTCGCGAACATTGGCGCAGCCGTGGGAGATGATGACGAGGTTCGGGCGGAACGATTGTTGCGCGGCATGGCTTGCCGTCGAGTTGTTTTTGGGGTGGCTTGGGTTTCTGGGGATATGTTTTTTTCTCCCGAGGGAGGTTTTTTTTCTAAGGGGTGACCCCTTAGAAAAAAAAACCTCAGGTGAGTTATTTGTCAGAGGTTTTTGGAGTTAATCGGAGCGACCCCTATCGAGGATGACAGTTTTTAGAAGGTTGTTTGGGCTAGGTTTTTTTCTGAGGGGAGGTTTTTTTCTAAGGGGTCGACCCCTTAGAAAAAAAACCTCCCCTCAGAAAAAAAACCCTCCCCACACCCCCCCCCCCCCGCCAATAAAAGCAGCCGCGTGCGGCGCAAGATCGTTCCCCTGGGAGGATTCAGCCGGCTGCGAGCAGTCGTCAGCTGGCCGCCGCGGCGCGCAGCCAGCAGGGGTGTCACCAGGCGCTCAGCTGGGCGGCCCCGAGCCCGAGTTTGACCCCGCGCTGGCGCTGCGCTTTGCGATGACTGGCATGATGTCGAAGCTGCCCCACCTTGACAAGATGCGCCTGCACCAGGGCCTCAAGCGCATTGCTCGCGGTGGGCCATTGCGCGTTGGTACTGGGTTCAGCGGCAGTAACGTGATCCAGGTGGTGACTGATGAGCTGACCGACGTTTGGAAGTCGCTCCACGCCGACGGAACCACGTTGCCCTTTGAATATGTGTTTCATTGCGACAACGCCGAGTTCCCCAGGACTTTCATATTGGCAGAATGGAAGCCCATTCATATGTTCGAGGACATGGAGCACATGCGCGAGAGCAGCGCGCAGTGCATCGTGGAAGAGTCGTTGTGCAGCATCCCCGATGCAGATCTGGCAGTGTTCGGCTTCATTTGCAAGGACAAGTCACCGCTGAATAAGAACCGCGCCAAGTTCAAGGGTACCTGCCAGCGAGGAGACGGCCTCACTGGAACGACGTGGGTCCACGTGGAGAACTACTTGCGCGCTCATCGGGCCCCACTCGTACTCATTGAGAACGTTAAGCAGCTGATGGAGGTCCCATCAGATGGGAAGCTGTCGGACCTGCAGCACATCTACAGTGCCTTGCGCGACCTCGGCTACGGCGTCAGCCACGCAGTGGTCGAGGCGCTAGACCACGGGGGCCTGACAAAACGGGAGCGCTTGTTTGTGTTTGCGTTTCAGTTCGAGGGGCGCGACAACCAGTCCATTGCAGATGCCGCGTCGGCCGCCATCGCGTCATTCGTGATCAGGGCGCGCCTCGAGGAGCCATCGAGGCAGTGCAGTGGGCTTCCACCTTGTGCTTTAGCTCCGACAGCGGCCATGGTCTTGGGCCCCGTGGATGATATTCCCATCGCCACAGATCTGCACCTGATCAAGCAGCGGACTGAGAACCGCAATTGGGAAGGTAGTATCTTGGACGCTTACATGGACATGAACATCGGCTATCCGCCCGACCTGGAGAAGTACGGCACCGACTTCATTGCAGCGACCACGTCCTTGAGCACGCGCCAGGTGGAGCTCTTGGCCTTCCTCGAGGAAACGGAGCCCTGGCACGACGCACCAGAGGAGTTCCAGTTCGTTGATATCAACCAGTCGCTCAGCTTTCTCACGGGGAAGGATGGTCTCCGACGCGCGTACAGGCCGTACTGCCCAGTCTTGGCATGCACCTCAGTGGTCTTCGCTCGTATCCGCACCAAGGCTGGCGCGAAGACCTTCCGTCTGATCACGAACTGCCATCTCATGCGGCTCATCGGCTACGGCGACCCGTCGGAGGAGTGGCCCGACAACGAGATTGCAAAGTTGGCTGGCAACGCGTTCAACGGCTATGCGTTGACCGCGGTACTCACGTCCATGTTCATCGGGGTGGGCGCCTCCAGTTGAGCTTTGAGCGATGTGATGTGTTATTTTTCTTTGCTCCGCACTGATATGTCAGTGATGTGGGCGCCTGCCTGCCCTGTGTCTACCCGCCTCGTGTTCATACCTGCGGTGTCTATCAGGATTAATGCACGGCAGCGTTGCAGGCAGGTGATCGAGCCGTTCGGGGACGCCGCTCAGCGCGCAGGCTCGACCGATGCTTGCCGCGGCAAGGCTAGGAGATGAACAGTACGTGTATCATCACCCGCCGCTATCAATTGCCGTTGCCACCAGCTCCTCTCGAGACATTCCTCGCCATGACGAGTAAGATCGCTCGGCGTCAAGACCGCGCATTGCCATTGGCAAGGGATCAGATGGCCTCGGTGCGCTGCATATCCACCCCCCCGAGAGCGCAGTCTAAACTGTAGAGGGGGAGTGATGTGATGAGTTCGTGAGCCGCCTTGGAACGCTTTCTGGTTTTCGTGGTCGACTCTCGGGCAGCCTTGGCGCACTCCTGGTCTTGCTCGCAGGCCCGCCGTGATATTCCCAGGATTCATCGAGGCCGCGTTTCGATTTGAGGAGGAAGAGGAGGTGGTAGGGATGAGGACGAGGAGGAAGGAGGAGGGATGGATACTAGGAGGGATGATGGATGATGACTATGAGGGTGGAGGGAGGATAAAGAAGTATGAACAGCTCGCCGGTGCCCACCGTCGCCAGCCGTTGATATCTACAGCTGTTATCGGCTTAGCATCGTGCGGCGGCACCCTTCCGCTTGGCCCCCCACTCGCGTGGGCGCTCGCCTGCGCCTGCTCCTTGCATCAATGCCTGCGGCGCTATCCAAGGCGCGCCGGGCGATCCCCGACGGTCGCCTTTGCCGCCTGTGCAGCTGCAAGGACAGTGATCCAGACCTCACCTTCCCCGAGATGTGCATGCACTGGGGCTTCCCACCAGACCCAGAGACAAACAAGAACCAGGGGTTCCCTGGGGTGACTTCGAAATGGCCGAGAGGGTGTGAGGAATCAGGTCTTCAGAGCACCGACACCCTTCCAGGTGCTCAGGGTCTATCGGTCAAGCCCGAATGGTTTTGCCATCTGGCAGCGTGCGACCCGAGACGAGCGGGCAGGGTGATGAGGATAAACACGGACGTGGGAGAGGGGGGGGACGGATGAGGAGTCCATGCCACGCTCTTGGGCTGCTCTTGAGGCATTCTTGGAGCCCCCCTCGGGCCTACCTGCGGCCCTCTCGGAGCCTCATGCTGGGCCCCAGGGGTGCCCGACTGCTGCCCAAGAGCGGCCCAAACGAGACCCAGGGGGGCCCCCGGAGCGGCCCGAGAGTATGGCGCGGCCGTGTCATACTCTTGGGCTGCTCTTGGGGATCTCTTGGGGCCCCCTTGGGCCCACCCGGGGCTCTCTCGACGCCTCCTCTGGGGCCCCATGGGGGGGGGGGAACGGCGGCCCGAGATCTGCCCAAACGATAGCCAGGGCGGCTCCATGAGATGCCCAAGAGTATGGCACGACCATGCCATATTCTTCGGCAGATCTCTCTGATCCCCCTTAAAGCTTTCCCCGGGGGCCCAGGGGGGCCGCGCACGGAGTGTGCATCTGTTCTGGGTAGCCCTGGCAGACCCTGGGGGGGGCGTCTGGGCGCCGACCATAAGTGAACCGACGGCCCTCTGAACGCAGGTGGTGAGGAAGGAGTAGTGGTAGGATGAGGGCAGGAGGAGGGACATGATAACGGAGGATGAGAAGGACGATGGGAAGGCGGAGGGGAAGGAGGCGTGTGAGGATGATGAGGAATGTAACCTTGGTTTCTCAGCCCAGGCGCTTGTGCTTCTATTGCTTTCGGGTCTACAACGCTGAATACGCTTCCAAGTTCAAGAACTTGGCAGCGTTCTTGAAGGCTTTCGGCGAGCAGGGTTCCGACCTCATGGTGAAGTTCAACAGCATGCGCGAGCAGGTGATCACCATCTGCAAGGACAAGCAGATGACAGTCGGAGTCGTGGTCGAGTGGAGCCAGGTCCGCGCCGTCGTTCAGACGGTGACCTCGAACGAGGTCGAGGCGAAGCAGAACCCAGACACTATCATGCTCTACAAGGACTACGTCGTCAAGCACGGCGACCCCGCCAAGAACGGACACCAGCGCGGGCAGTACAAGGGCCACGACGTGGTTACCATCCCCGGGCGGCTGGAGTGGAAGGTTTACAAGACCGAAAAGAAGGCGTCCGGGTAGGCGGCGGCAGAGGCGACGGCAAATATGATGCCTCGGATGTTGGAGCGATGAGCTCGAACGGAGGCGGCGGAGTATGACGGAGGAGGGGTGATGATTAGGGAGAGGGAGGGGTGTGGAGCAGGGGGAGGATGAGGAGGAACGGAGGCATGAGGCTGGGACGGCTGATGTTTCTGTCAACGCACCAGGTCCGCGATACTTTCGCTAGGGCTGCCACCTGGAACCTGCGTCGGGGTCGTGAGCCGATCTGTTGAGTGGTACGCGGGGCGCTCTTAGGCGCCTTGAGCCCCTCATGGGGGATTCGTGGGGCTCTTGGCTCACCGTCGGAAGCTGCAGTTGGGGTCCCTGGGTCAGGTGGTGTCCGCATTGCGGCATCGGTCGGGGCGACATGTATGGAAACGCAACTCGCTCAAAATAGTAGCCCCTCCTCCTCGGCGCACGTGCTTTTAACGCGAATTATCCCAGTGCGACCCTGCCTAGGAGTTAGAGCATCTAGGACATCAGCATTAGTATGGCACATACTGGGGAGTCTAGCATAGGATAGCAAGCACGGCTGTGCTATGCTATGATATGTTATGCTATACTATGTTATGCTATGAGATGCTGTGCTATGTTATGCGGAGCAATGCTTTGCTGGACTAGGCTATGCTAGGCTATGCTAGGCTATGATATGCTGCGCTATGCTATGCTGCGCTATGCTGTGCTGCGCTATACTATGACATGATATGATATGGTATGATGTGATATGTTATGATATGATATGTTACGTTATGACATATTATGCTATGATATGCTATGCTATGCTGTGCTATGCTGCGCTATGCTATGTTATGCTATGCTAGGTATGATATACTGCGCCATGTGTTGCTAGCTAGGCGATGATGTGATATGCGATGTTGTGCTAAGCTATGTTAGGATATGGTATGCTGCGCTATGTTATGCTCTGCTATGTTGTAATATGGTGTGCTGCGCTGTGCTATGCTATGCTATGCTATGATATGTTGCGTTATGTTTTGGTATGCCATGCGATGCTGCCTTATGTTTTGATATGAGATACTATGCTATGCCATGCTGCGCTGTGCTATGCCAAGCTATGATTTGCTGTGCAATGCTATTATATGCTGCGCTATGCTATGATATGCTATGCTATGCTGCGCTCTGCTATGTTGCGCTATGCTATGATATGCTATGAACTTGCATAATATGATATGATATGATATGCTATGCTATGCTATGCGAATGCTGCGCTAAACTAAGCTGAACTGAACTGAGCTAAGCTAAGCTAGGCTATGCGAAGCTAAACTAAGCTAGGCTAGGCTAGGGTAGGCCAGGCTGAGCTAAGCTAAGTTAAGTTGAGCTAGGCTACGATGAGATAAACAACGCTAAGCTAAGGGTACGCCCCTGGGGAACCGCGTGGCGGATGCCATGGGAACCGCCCGGGGCGATTTGCGCTGCCCGGCCCCTTAAGCTCACGCGGTAAGGACCCTTCTAGGCATAGCCTAGGGTAGGTACTTACTGCGCTTCTGCGCACTGGGCATGAGTTCTGGAAGCCTCTCATGTCAGGACTTGCTATATTGCCTCGATGGGCTCTGCTCTGTCCTTCACGCCCATCCGTGCTCATTGGAGATATGTGGATGAGGGAGAGGAGAGGGAATGAGGCAGCGAGGAATGAGGTGTGAGGAGGGAGATGAAGGAGGAGATGATGCAGGAGAGGAGGGAGGAGGAGACCGCCCCTGAGCAGGCAGTGCAGAAGATCACAATCGAGCGCGACCAGCAGGATGCCGTTCTGGAGGGTGAACTCGATAACGTGATGGACGGCCTGTCAGGAGACCTCTTCTCTAGCTTCCCAGATGCCACTGGAACGTCTCTCGAGGACATGCTGGGCCGCTTGGAGTCCAAGAACGCCGCCGGAGGCAGCAGTTCGTCTGCGGGGCCAGCCGATGGCGGCCATGCGACGGGCGCAGGCGACGACTGCGATCAGTCTGACGAGGACGTCAGGTTGATGGGAGCTCACGCCAGCAAGAAGCAGCGCGTGGGGAATTTCGGCTTGTCGATCTCCGTCGCCGTCCAGCCCGAGGACGCGACCGCGGCCGACGACAAGAAGAACCGCAAGTGCAAGAAGGGCACGACGCGCCCTGGCGGGGGCGGCATCGGCGGGGGCAGAAGCGGTGGCGGCGGCGGAGGCGGTGGAGGCGGCGGCGGCGGTGGCGGCGGCGGAGGCGGTGGCGGTGGCGGAGGCGGAGGCGGAGGATGCAGCTCGGGTGGTCGCCCGTACGCCAACCGTTTGACGTCGGTGAAGCAGGTCTTGATCGACATCTCCAAGAACGGCGAGAGGGATGGCTACTTCGGAGCGGTCGACAAATTTCGGAAGGCTCTGGCCTTGCTTCTCAAGAACTACACGCTCTGCATCAGCACAACGGAGCGACCTCTCGGTGATGGCGCCCGTGAGAAATATCCAGACACGCCCGAGTACCAGGTGTGGCGCAAGCAGCTCTCCGCTTGCCTTGACGTCACCAAGGCATGGGTTGCTAGTAATCGTACTTGGGATCGTCAGTTTGCGGAGCAGTACCGCGCCATCCTCATGTTCTTGCGCGCCGAGCCCACGGCGCCAGTCCCATTTCCAGCGTGGCTCAAGCAGAAGTACATCCTTAATGCCGTTACTGATGCAGCGCCATCGGATATATGGAAGTACCTTAACGAAGAGAACCTCTCGGACGCAGGCTACGAGTCCCAGGCCCGCAAGGTTGGACTCGTGACGGAAATGGTCAAGATGAAGGCGCACTCCATTGGCGCTACCACAGAGGGTTTCCGCAACAACTTGATCGAGTTCGTGAGCGCATTCCCCGGCGAGGGCTTGGAGCCTGAGCTGCTGAATGAGGCGTCTTACTTGAAGGGCGCGCTGTCGATCTTGAACTCAGACCAGCCGAGTTCCGCCGCCATCGGAGATGCCAAGGAACAGGAGGAGGGAAAGGAAGAGGCGACGGAGGGGGAGGATGAAAGGAGGGGGAGACGAGGGAGGAGGGCGAAGGGGGAGACGAGGAAGAGAAGGACGAAGAGGGATAGAATGTGGATGAGCGAGATATTGGAACATGAGGAAGAGGATGGCGAAGAGGGAGATGAGGGTAGGAGGGGGGAATGGGGGAAGTGGGACGGGGGGCCCAGAAGAGAAGCACGAGGAGGCAATGGGTGATGAGAGCGGGGGAGCGGGTGGAGGAGGATCGGGAGAGCAACGGATGAGGAGGAGTAAGATGAGGAGTTGGGGGGGGCATGTGGAGCATGAGGGTGCGTATCTCCATGTAGGGCTGATGCCGCGTCCGCTGATAGCAGTGAACAGATGGGCGTGCCGCGGCAGTTTCTGTTGCTCCTGAGGCTGTCTCTGGGACCCTGTGGTGAACCCACGTGTCTTTCTTGGGGGGCCCTGGTCGCCATTGTCCTTCCTGATTTCGTCTTTGGAACGCTCGCCATGGCGTTCATACGGGATCGTGGTTTCATCCAGACGCCCTCTTCGGAGCCATCTTGATGATCTTCTAGGGGGCGCTGTAGAAACGGTATCTCGGGAAGCGTCGTCTCGACCACCTTCTCGCACCTCACCCTCTGCCTTTGCCTCTGTTCGCCCAACAGGAGTGCGTCAGGATAGCGGGCGACTCTGACGGCGGCAAGTTCTTGAGCGCGCTGGCGGCCTCCCCGTGCGGCAAGGAGCTCTTCGATGCCGTTTCGTCTCGTGTGCAGGTCATCGAGACGACGGAGGTGAAACGTGCCGAGCTCGAAGATGCATGCAATGGAGTCTCAGAGGACCTCGAGAACGGCGGCCTGCATGCTGCGGCAGAAGGCTTCACCGCTTTCGTCTCGTTGCTGGCAACGTTCGACCAGGTGGAGGCGGGCTTGCGAGGTCAGATTCTCCCGGCGGCCACTGAGCTCCTCACCAAAGGCATGGGTGCTCTGTCAGATGCGTGGGCGCAGTGTGCTCCGAAGATCAGCGAGTGTTTGGTGGCCTCCTTCGAAGAGAAGATCGAGCTCAAGCAGGAGGTGTCGGATGACATCGCCACCATTGCCGAGATTATCGATTCACTCCGCTCGCTGAAGTCGCCTGGCTTGCAGGAGCTGGAGGACTTGATGGCCCCCTTCCAGGTCGGGCTCCTCCAGATGCGCGGCGTTGTCAAAGGGGCGCCGTACTTGTGGCAGGAAAGCCGCGCTGGCCCCATGAACGTCGAGGCGGCGACTAAGGTCCTCCGCGTCACCAGCCGAGTGCAGCCGTCATCGAGCCTCGTGGATTATTTCAAGGAGCACCCTGGTAGCCGCACGCCGCAGGAGAACGCCGACGCCTACGTGACAATCGCCCGGGCCATGTCGGCTTCGCCCATTGCGCAGGCCGCCCTCGACAAGCTGAGGGCGCACGCCAAGGAGAAGGTTCAGGAGTTGGTCGCTGTCTTGACAGAGTGCTTGCAGGCGCATCCCATGCAGGACATGTTCTCCAAGGCGCGGAGCTCTGAGGGGAGCGCGCTCGACGATGTGGTTTCATTGCGCTCGAGTGAGACTGGCCCTTCCCAACCGTAGCCCGTGGTTTTCAATTGCAGGCGAGTGCCGATAGCAATTGTGCTGAGATCACGGGCGGGCTTGGGCGGGGCCAGTCTCGCGCGTCCGCGATCGACATCACATCGGCGCGTGACCTCGTGCCAGACAGGCCTGGTGCGAGAACACGAGCTCGATCTTGGTGGACGACGAGGATTTCAGCTCGGAGCGGGTCATGGCCGCGGTGCTGAATGTGAACGAGGCGATCTCCACCATGGACTTCGACCCGGCGCCCAGCGGGGGAAGGGGGAGGAGGCGCATGAGGAGGAGGAGGATGCGCAAGACGAGAAGGACGAGGTAGGGGGGCAGGGGGGAGGATGAGAGAGGGGGGACGGGGAGGGCAGATGGATGGGGATGGAGGGGGGAGGAAGGAAGAGGAGGCAGGATGAGTTCCCGACTCTCTGTTACCCTTTCTCTCCTCCCCCCTCCTCCCCCCCTCCACCATCCCCCTCCTCCTCCTCCTCCTCCTCCACCGCCTCCCACTCCTCGCCCATCCCCACCCTTCCCTCCCTATCCCTCCCCTCTCCCGCCACCCCCTCCTCCGCTCCCATCCTCCTTCTCTTCTTCTCATCCACTTCCTCGGGCTTTCAGTTCGTGCCAGTCACCGCCTCTTCTCGCCCAGCCCAGGTGCTCATGAGGCAGGTCGGCATCGCTTCCCGGGTGGTGGAGCTGTGGAGTAAGATGGTGCCGCTGGCGAGCCTCTCGGAGAGACTCTCGGGCGACCCGTCGGTGATGGACGCGGTTCCGAAGCGAGAGGAGCACGTCCTCATGCTCGAGATCAAGAAGCGACGAGAGGCCCTGGCGCAGACGGTGCACGCCATGATGGATAAGGTTGGCAAAGAGCGCAGCATCTCTATGTCGCACAATGTTGGCGACGACTGCTTCATTGACAACCTCAAGATGACCATCGCCTATTCGGTGGCCGGCCAGACCGAGCACGTCTCCGACGCCTTCGACTCGCAGCCCCTCGCGGAGGTTGTGAAGGCGTCGCTCATGCAATCGATGAAGGCGACGAACTTCGTCCAGACTCGCTGGCAGGCTGCCATTGACATTGTCGTGGAGAAGATCAAGGAAGGCATCCCCGAGTGGCAGGCCGATGAGGCCGAGCTGCTGGACGTGCCCACGAAGCCTGTGGTCCACCGCTTGTGTAAGAACCCCGCTTACCCGAAGATGCCGACGATGTCTAAGCAGCTCGAGAGCATTCTCGCTGCCATCAAGCCCCACCATGGACATCAGCTCTTCGAGGCGTCGTACGTGACCTCCCTGCACCAGACCATGAACGCGGCCACGGTGATTGTGTCTCTTACCTTTGCCATTTATCACATTCACACCACTTTCGCGAAGTGCAAGGGTTACAAGGCGCTCGACAACGAGGCCAGGACCCTCAAGGCACAGCTCGAGGCCAAGAAGAGTTGGACGCTGATTCCCGAGTCTGTCCGCATGCACATCGAGAGCAAATTTATGGTGGACGCGGCGGCTGCCGCATGATGCACGCCTTTTTGCGCGCCGAGGCGAGGGGTAGGAACGGGAGAAGAAGGAGGAGGAGGAGGAGGAAGTGGAGGAGGAGGAGGAGGAGGGGAGGAGGAGGCGGAGGAGGAGAGGGATTCGGAAAGGGAGGGAAGATAAGGAGGAGCAGGAGGAGGAGAAGGAGGAGGAGGAGGATGAGGAGGAAGAGGGAGGAGGAGGGAGGAGGAGGAGGAGTAGGAGACGGACGCGGAGGAGGAGGAGGAGGGATGAGGGTTAAAGAGAAGGGTGAGAGGATACTGATACGCTCGGTCAATGCATGTCTGTGCCTTGCTGAAAGAAGTCGAGCAGGCACCTCGTAGGATCTCTTTTTTCTGTGCATGGTTTGCGTGTTGAGCGCTACCCACCCCGCACCAACGATGATCCACTTGCGGTGCGTGGGCTTCTGTTGTTGCGTCCTGGTGCTAGCGTAGCAGGGGTAAATAGCCGCGCCTCCCTCTCTGCAAGCTGTGTGGCGACGTGCGCCTGATCGCATCGCTTGCCTGGTCGGCGTTCGCGGCGGCGCCTGGGATGACCAGATGGTGGCATTGCCTAACTCAAACATATTGCAGCACGGCGATTCGCGTTGGACGTTCAAAACGATCTTGCCCAGAGGAGGCGAAGAAAGAGGAGGAGCAGGCGGAGAAAGAGGATGTGAATGGGGATGAGGATGCGGAGGATAACGAGGATGAGAGGAGCAGAAAGAGAGGGAGGAATGGGAAGGAGGAGAAAGACGAGGAGGAGGAAGGATGAGCAGCAGCAGCAGCAGTAGCAGGGGCAGCGACAACGGATGGCGGAGGCGGAGGTTGTGGCCTGCCTCCCGCCGGGCCTCTTCGCCCAGGACCCGACTCACCCGCCGACGCCGTGTGGGCCACAGGGCAGCCCCCTCTCAGGGGTCGCGGCGTGCGAAGCTCCTTCTTCGCCTCCCCCACGTATATCCTCGTCCGACACCTCCTCGTCCTACCCCTCATCCTTTTCACGGTCCTCCTCAGCCTAGCCTCCTCAGCCTCCTGCCCTCAGCCTCGCCCTCCTCTATTGGCGTCTCCTCGCAATCCGCATGATGGGCGCCCTCGCTCATCCCATCCTGCGAGTTATCATCATACGCATCTTCGCCCCCGATCCCTACTCTGCCATCGTCATCCTCCTCCTCCTCCTCCTCCTCTTTCTCCGCCTGCTCCTCCTCTTTCTTCGCCTCCTGCCTTTCCGTCTCCTCCTCCTCCTCCTCGTCCTCATCTTCCTCGCTCCTTCTCCTCCTCATCCTCATTATCCTCCTACTCCTCCTCCTCCTGCCCGTCCTCATTATCCTCCTACCCCTCCTCCTCCTACCCCTCCTCCTCCTACCCCTCCTCCTCCTACCCCTCCTCCTCCAACCCCTCCTCCGCCTACCCTTCCTCCTCCTTCTCCTCCGCATGTTCTTCTTCGTCTTATTTATCCTCATGCTCCTCCTCCTCCTACTCCTCTCCCTGCTCCTCCTTCACCTCCTCCTCCTCCTCCTCCTGCTTTGCGGCCGACCCTTCGGAACTACGACGAGCGGTTAACCAGCCGTTCGCCTTGCAACCGCCACCTTCTGATCACAGAGGGCTGGCGCGGTGGCAATTGTATCTGTGTTTCGGCAGCTCGGTGGCCCTTCTCGCTAGTTCGGTCGCTTCGCGTCGACGTGCGACGCGAAATACGTGATTACCATCAGCGTATCGTTTCACGGCGGAGCTGCGTGCGCGTCAACAACTAGGTTTCTTGAGGTTTTTTTTTGAGGGCTGAGGTTTTTGCTTTAAGGTTTTTGGAGTTTTTAGGTTTTTTTACTGGGTTTTTTTTTCGAGTCATGTTTGCAGTTGTTCGAGCTCCTCAATGGATTGAGATCGTCATCATCCTCGTCCTCACCACCAGCATCGCCATCATCATGCGTTTTGTCCAGCGATTCCCCCAGTGATATTCTGAGTTCCCAGCCCCTGGCCTCGCTATCTTCGAATCCCTCTCACCCCTCACCATCATTGCCATCATCATTATCATGCGCTTCCTGCTCGCCTTCCTGCTCCCTTCGCACCTTCTCGCCATCATGATTCCCATCAACTTTCCAAGCCGGAGCCTGCAATCGGTTTCTTGTCGGCATGTCGGTCCTGGGCCCGTGATCCACCTGCGGATCAAAAAACATCGCCATCGGTTCAGGCACCGTCGTCGTGAAAAAACTGGCGAGGAGTGGCAAGGGACCTCGGCGCAGGCTTCAGGCTTAGATCGGAGATGAGCACGGGAGGCAGGGCGCGTAGCAGATGGTGACACTTAGAGGAGGTGTGGCAGTAGCACGTGGAGGGGGGCAGCAGTCACCAGGAGGTTGGGGAGGGAAAATAGGAAGACGGCAACAGGTGACAGGAGGGGCTATATGAGTGGGAGTACGAAGAGGAGGAGCAGCAGGATGAGGAGTAGGGGCAGGACAAGACGCAGGAGTAGGAGCAGGAGTAGGAGAATGAATAAGACTAATGATAATGGAAATAAGGATAGGAGTACGGAGAGGATGAGGCCCAGGAGGATGAACCCTGCGAGGAGGAGGAGGAGGAGGAGGAGGAGGCGGAGGAGGAGAAGGAGGAGGAAGAGGGGGGACGATGACAGCGAAAGGAGGATGCGAGCAGCGCTCATTCCCGCGCCGCGGCCAGGATCAACAGCGTGTCCTTCTCCTGCCTCGGGGATTTCGACGCCAGTGAGCGCCGTGGCGGGATCATCAAAAGGGTCCACCATGATGGATGATGACGCCGAGGCCATCTTCTGGAACCGCCTCAAAGCCAACGGGTTTTCCTTCGCTGCTCGTGGCGACGCAGGGAACCCTGCAGCTGGTCGCTACAACAGGTACTTGGCGAGGAAGGATAACGCCGACGAGGCGGCGAAGTACCGCAGCTCCACGGCCGAGGCGAAGAAGCAGATGCGCATCGACTGGGCGCAGAGGGAGCACGCCAAGCACCCTGGCCACAAAACATCTACGCCGCAATGATGGGAGCTGAAGAGGAGGACGAAGAGGGGGAGAAGAGGGAGGATGAGGTGGAGGAGGAAGAACGATAATGAGGTCCGTGGAGGAGGAGGAGGAGGAGGAGAAGAGTAGGAGCAAGGAGGAGATGGAGGATGCGGAGGTGAAAGAATATGAGGAGAAGGAGAAGGAAGCGACGAGGAGAACGAGATTTTTTTTGTTTTGGAGGGGAGGGTCCAGTCGGCACGTGGGATTGTATCTTCCAGGGTCAATTCGGTGTTGATTGCGCTCTTCCTGGGGCCACTCAGTTGTTTCCACTGGGGCCGCTCCTCAACTTCCTGGGGCAATCCTCTAAGCGCAGGTGCACGAAGAGCATGGAGGCCACTCGCAGCCAGCGCACGGAGCAGTGGTCCGATGCCAGATATCTGTGGGGCTGTCGTCGCCCCGATACACTGAGAGGGGGGCGAGTAGGATGGAGGGGGCCAGGAGGAGAGTAGGAGGAGCCCGTAAGGGAGCAGGACGGAGGAGAGTAGGAGGAACATGAGGATAAGCTGACGCGCGGATCGGATCCGAGGCGCCGAGGTCGTCGTCGACGGTCGGAGCCTGCGCGAGCGGGCGATGCATAGCGTGGGAACGAGAGAAAAGAGGCAGAGGGGGGGGGGCAGTGGGGAGATGGGGGAGCGAGGGAGCGGCACATAAGGAAGTAGGCCAGAGAGGGTCAGTGCGCGGGAGGGAGGGGAGAGGATGCAGAAGGAGAGAGGGGCAGTGAGAGAGGGGCAAATGATACGAGGATGAGAAGGAGGTGGAAGTCGGGAGGAACGCAGTGGAAAAGAGGGAGGGACAGGCCGAGGATAAGTAGTTCACGCTCGGCCCATGCGGGCAGCGGATTTCACCGTCGGCCGCATCGCGGTCGAGGAAGGCGGCGGGATGCAGGGCCTCAAGAACGCGACGAATTACGTTTTTCGGTGCATTCCTCAGATAGGGGGACGATTTGGCCGAGGCTCCAAGGAGCCTGCACCTTGAGAAAACCTTTCGAATCATCGAAACTCACCGCACTCGGTGAGTTCCGATGAGTCCCGATGATTTTGTAATTTCTCATGTGTTTTTACAGGGTTCGGAGGAGGAGGAGGAGGAGGAGGTGGGGTGAGGGGGGGCAGGAGGAGAAGGAGGGGGAGGAGGAGGGGGAGGAGGAGGAGGAGGGAGGAGGAGGAGGAGGAGGAGGAGGATATGATGAGGAGGAAGAGGATGCTGATGATGATGATGATGATGATGAGGAGGAGGAGGAGGAGGAGGAGGAACATCAGGTGCCACATGATGGGCGCGCCCTGGTACAAGTGGTGCCCCTGGGTGCGCGACCTCAAGTACTTGTACAAAACAGAAGGGCTCACCGAGAGCTTCGCAGAGGCCTGGACGGTGCGCAAGCAGTGGGTCATCGACGGGAACAGCTCGCAGCACGGGGCCGCTGTGAAGAACGTGCAGTCCGTGCTGTCCGTAGCCGACACCGACCGCGCGCTGGTTGCTGCCGTCTCCACTGCTTCCGCGCCCCAGGACACACGGGTTGGGTCATAACCCACACTGGCGCCCTTATCCTCCTCCCCCTCACCCTCCCTCTCCTCCTCCTCCCCCTCCTCCTCCCCTTGTCGTCGTCGTCGTCCTCCTCTTTCTCCTCGCCCCCCTCCTCATCCTCCTCCTCATCCTCCTCCACGTCCTCCTCCTCCTCCCTCCTCCTCCTCCTCCTCGGTCTCCTCCTCCTCCTCCTCGGTCCCTCCTCCTCCTCCTCCTCCTCCCCCCTCCTCCTCCTCCTCCTCCTCCTCCTCCTCCTCTCTCCTGCCTCTCCTCCCTCTTGTCTCTCCTCCTCCTCCTCCTCCTCCTCCTCCTCCTCCTCCTCCACAGGCGCCGCTGACCGCCGTGGAGACCCACCTGCTGGCGGAGAGGGCTTCGATCGGCGGGGAAATGGTGGAGCGGGAGAGGGCGCTCCAGCAGGTGCAGGCATTCGGAACGCAAGCCGTCGCTGGTCGTCGATTGATCTCCCACCCGCCCCCGTCCTCCTCCGCCTCCGAGGTCATCCTCGCCATCCTCCTATTCACTCCATCCTCGCCCTTCTCCTCCCCATCATCCTCGCCCTCCTTCCCAAGTCTTCCAGATCGTCCTCCACCGCGGCCTCCTCCACCGCTTATTTGCCAACTGCGGGTCCCCTCCTCCTCCTCCTCCTTCTTCTTCTCCTCCTCCTCCTCCTCCTCCGACCTCCCCCTCCTCCTCCGACTGCTGCGTATTGTTTTTTTTTTGTTGCCCTTCCTTCCGCGTCAGACAGTCGCCGACACGGATGATAAGAGGCTGATCGTCGAGGACGGCGTGCTGCCAGCAGCGGCGCCAGAGGCAGCGGCGGTCGAGGAGCACGGCGCGCTGCCAGCAGCGGCTGCGGCGGTCGCAGAGAACGGTGCGCCGCCCAGCAAGAGAGCGCGTACCGACGTGGCGCCTCCAACGCCTGGTTCGGCGCCTGGCACCCCGAGGCCTGGGTCAGTGCCAGCGCCGTCGGCGAAGCCCAGGGCCAAGGCGAAGTCCAAGGCGGCGGCAACCCCGCTGCAGCAGGCCAAGTCGACAAAGCAGAGCTTTGGCCTCCACTGGGCAGCCGCCCACGCGTTGATTCGGGAGATCAAGGGCGACTCGACGAAGCACATCGCGCCGTCGGAGAAGTGGGAGTGGGCCAACTCTGACCAGTTCCTGAAGCCGCTCTCCGACGCCATCGGCGCAGTGGACTACTTGACGGCAATGAAGCCGTTCGTCACGCGCTTCCTGTCTAGCGACATCCAGGAGATCTTCGGCATCGCCAAGAAGGAGAAGCAGGACCTGGAGGCGCTGGATCGCGACCTGTCCGAGTTCGTGAACTTGGTGGGGCCCATCGTAAAGACGATGGTCAGGGAGATGCGCATGCTGATCTCCCAGCAGAACGCACGCGCAGCGGAGCTGAGCAAGGCGGACTAGGTGTGCCAAGCTAGGCTACGAGGTGGCGATGCTGGGCGTGGGGCGCAACGAGCCTGCTGCCGGGCGTCGGGTGCTGCTGCCAATGCAGCAGGGAAATCCTTCTCCTCCTTCTCCTCCTCCACCTCCTCCACCTCCTCCTCCTCCTCCTCCTCCTCCTCCTCCTCCTCCCCCTCCTCCTCCTCCCCTCCTCCCCTCCGCCCCCTCCTCCTCCTCCTCTTCCTCCTCCTCCTCCTCCTCCCCCTCCTCCTCCTCCTCCTCCTGCCCTGAAGCGATTTTGAGCCCTCCGAGCCCATTCGGGCTCTCTGAGATCCTGAAACCTCCTTCTGAAGCCACTTCGGGCCCTCTCCAGCCAAAAAAAATCGAAAATCAAAAGAGAAATACACAAATCTCTAAAAAATCATCATCAAGACCTCGAGGAGGACCCGTTGAGTTTCCACCCGGTGAGTTACCGGTGAGTTTTTGTCGCGATCTATTTTTATCTCATAAAAATCAATATGAAAATAGATCGGAGTGAACTCACTGGGTGCGTTGAGTTACCGTTGAGTTTCGATGAGTTCCTGAGAGCTGCAAGAAGATGCTCAGACTTCGCAGATTATGAGAAAATTCTCAAGTTTCTCAGGATTTCTCAGTTCTGAGCCCTTTGAAGGCCGACGGGAACTGGCGAGGTCAGACAGGGGCCGGTGAGAAACGATGATTTCTGCCCTGATAGGCAACACGTTGCATAACATCTACTGGGTGCCCGCCATCGCCGTCGAGAACTTGCTGAGCACGACCATCGCGCGTCGTGATATTACATTCTGGGGCACGCAGGGAGAAGCAACCACTTCCAGGGGCAGTTTTTTTGAGGCGAAATTCATTCCAGGAGCAATCCACGGACAGAAACAAACATTCCATTTGCGAAACTTCCAGGGAAGAGAAATCCATGGAGAGAAACATGTTCTAGAATCGCAATCCCTGCTCCCGTGGCCGCGCCAGCGTAGCGCAGCAGTCGTCACCTGCGGTGGCGCGAACTGCTTTTTCAGCGGAGTGCACGTGCGCTCCGAGCGACTGCTGCGATGCCAGTCTACAATTACTCACAGGGCGGGCCCATTGGGCCCATGGATTATGAGCATGAGGGCCCGCGCAAGGCCCTGTGCTGCCCCCAGGACAAGAGACGAGCAGACCGTGACTACCAATCGTCAGCAGTCGCACCAGCAAGGCAGACCAGTCGAGCAACGGATAATCATCGGGGTACCTCATGTTCGGTAGGCTTCAAGCCTGTCCTGGTTTCTTCTCCTGGCGTGATTTAGATTATTTGCTTATTTGGTTGCGTTGCAACGCTGGCAACTTTGGTGCGGGAATCTCGATGCTTATCCGTTAGCTTATCTCGATGCTCTTCTGTTAGCATTTCTTACGGCTTGCAACCGCCGTTTTCGTGCGTGTGAACTCAGCGCTCTCGAACCATCGGTTCCTACCAGTCCCCTTCAATCCATCTCATCTCCCTCCCTCCCCCTCTGTCTCATTATTTACGTTCTCCCTCTGGCGCTGTCTTCGCAGCGTTTCCCCTCCCCCCTCCTCCGTCGCCCCCCCTCCCCCCTCTATCAGTTGCCCTGCATCGCCCCCCATCTCTCTCCCGATCCATGGCCTCCTCCTGACACAGATCCGTCTGATCCACATCGCATTCAGTATAGCACATGTGGGGTCAAACCCATTTTTGCACTGTTCCGCGCTGCTGCCCCTGGGGGCCGCTACGTTCGAGATGTCTCGCAAGAGGCTCAGACCTACTATCGATGTTGCAGCGTACTTGCCTGCGTTTATGATGGAGGAATACGACAGAATGCTTGTCGAACGGAGGGAAGCTGGAGCTAAACTCATGGGGCATCTGCAGGTTCTGGGGCACTGAAAAGAGCAACCCTGGGGGGGAGGAGGGGACGAGGGTCACGCAGAAGCAACAACACACGTGTCAACAGGGGCATTGGGGGTGTTTGCGCCAGGCTCTGTTCGCAAGCTGCAAGCTCACGGCGAAAGACTTCGCGGTGGCGTGCCATTGGATACACTTATCTGGAGCTATCGGCGCAGACTTTCACAAATTCAGTGTACCGCCGAATCAGCAGACTGGACGATATTCACAATTTCTGGATACACAGTTTCCAGATTCGAAACTCTACGATTACCTTTCGGTTCCAGGGTTCTCCAGGAAGTCTGGTGCCAGCGAGGCCGACGCCTTGCAAGCTTCACTGGCGCATGAAACGATCTGGGATGAAATCACAAGGAACCCTGACATTCTCAAGAAAGTGGCTGACACGCAGTGGCCTGACGTATATTATGCCCATCCCTGCACGCAACGGTGTAAAGCGGAGGGGAAGCCTCCTCCTGTACCCCTCGGCCTATAACCGATGCTTGTCGGCACGCTCTTCCGACGCGCGGGGGAGGGGTTGGGAGGCAGAAGGAAAAGGAGAGGAGAATGGGGCGGTGAGTGCGCAGGATCGGTGCGTGGCAGGTAAGGCGAGGGAAGAGGAGGATGACAGGAAGAGACCGAGGAAGAGGAGGATGCCAGGATAACAAGCTGAGGGGGAGATAGTTTGTTTTGCGAGAGAGAGAGAGAGAGAACAGCCATGGCGTCCACGTGCCAGCGCCTCGCTGGGGCAAGCAGCTACACGGACGCTGTGAGATATAATTCTATATTGGACAGCGCCACAGACTCCACCGTTGGATTCTGGATAGTGAACATGTGCACGCTTAAAAGACACTTGGTCGCGTCTGTGCGCACTTCCAAGTTGTGCAGGTGCGGTTGCAAAGGTTGGTGCACGACTTATGTAATCCTCCGATATCTCAAATGGGTCCTCGCGTCGTTGTGCACGGGGAATCGGCCAGCAGCTAGGTTTGATGAGTCGCCGCCCACCGACGTGATGACTCGGTGCATCGCGCAAAGGGGCGATGATCTCAAGTTTTGCGCATGCATCTGCTGGTTGAAAGGAGACTGGTCAGATGTCAACAAGACCCACGGCCTCCCCAGCGTTTCCAGTACGCATGGTGCCTGCCCGTTCTGCACGTGTCAGCAAACAGACATGCACGCATATTACTCCGACATTTCGCTGGAGGAGCTTCCTTGGGAAGAAATCCGCCCTGGACAATACGAGCAATTTTGTAGCTCCTGCGAAACCGAGGTCCTTGTCGATTCCAGGGAGGCGTTGGTTGGCCTACTTGCAAACACTGCGTACAAGAAAGGACAAGGGCAATACGGCTTAACAGTGACCCGAGACGTCCTTGTGAATGGCAAACAGTTGAAAATCGGAGATGTCATGTGCCCGAATGCCGATTGCTTGAACCTTCACGAGTTGTCTTCCCAGTCGTTCCCGTTTCATGCGTTGTTTTGGAGGGCATTCCGAGACCACAACGGCGTTCGCATGGGCATGGCAGTGCATAGGAACCCATTGTTCTGCCATGAGACTGGCCTAGACCCGACGCTTCACTGCGCGATTGATGTGCTGCATACTCTGTGCTACGGCCCAGTTCAGAGGTATACGTCTTCAGCCTTTTGGAGAACTTTGGAAGCCAACCCGTGGAAATGCAAAGGTTCCTCTCGGGCGGATAGGCGGGAAGCGTGCGTGAGGATGTTGCGTTCGGATTTGAACACTTGGTATGACGCTCAGAAGGTCCCCCTTGACCAGAGAGTGTACGACCTCACGCCCAGCATGTTGGGAGATGATCTGGGTGCCACCGAAAATGCCACTCACCCTGGGGGGAGCATGCGGTTTAAGGCTCACGACACGATGGTGCTTATGGGGTTCGCTCTTGACAAGTTGAGACAATGTAGAAACATCACCCACTATCATGAAATGGTCAGGGCGGGCGAATCAATGATTGATTTCCTGAACATCCTCAAGGGCGAGGGTATCAAGGTTTCAGTTGACAAGCTGCAACGCCTGTTTGACCTCATGCAGATGCATTTAGTGTCAGCTGAAACTGCGGGAATCCACTTTGTGCCTAAACACCATTTTGCCGTTCACCTCGTACAAAGGACACGGTGATCGAACCGCCACCAGCAATGACCGACACTTGTTGCCTCGTTGGATTCGCATCGGAATTGCTGGCGGTTGCGGAGCCTCGGGAAACTGACGACCAGGGGGAGGGGTGGGGTGGGGTGGCGCCCACTAGGATGCAGCGAAATGTTCGGCGGATCCCCAGGATCGCTTGGCAAGGCAACCCCAGGCATTATGCATGCTACTTGGACGAGGGGCTCAATATCCTGCTCCGAAACACAGCTGCCAGGGCACACAGGCAGAAGTTCGAATTCAGGATATTTAAGTTCTTTGCGATGGTAGGCACATTGAGGCTCAGTGAATATATTTATCCTCCAGGCGGTTTCACCCCGCTGCAGTAGCGATGTCTGCGATCGATGTGGAGGACAGCGACGAGGCCCCGCTTGCGAGCAGCCCAGTCGCCAAACGCCGACGCCCAGCAGCAGCCACTGCGCCGATTTCGAATGCTGCTCACAGTGCTGCGATGCCGAGGGCTGCTCCCGCTGCAGCGAAGTCGAGGGCTGCTCCCAATGCCAAGTTTGCTTCTGAGCGTTCAGCAGACGCGGAACTGGCAATGATTTCGGCAGTGTGTGATGGCGGCCCGCCTGGGTGGATCAAGGAGAGAGCCAGACGCTTGGCGTTGGACGAGAATCTTGATCCCGACTGCTACTTGGAAATAGAACCGTTTCGAGACCAGGCTGCACTGCTCTTCTTAGTCACTACCGACAGCGATGAATGGAAGGATTGGGGCTGGGACGTGAGCTACGAGAGGAATGTAGACATGATGCTGATGTGCCCAGCAGCAACTGCAATTGCCGACGTGGCAAAGGAGGAGGGCTACACTGTCGAGACGTTCTCGGCCGAGGACATCCCAGGATGGCAGGACGTCTATTCTATCGGAGGTCTGGCGCACTGCATTCACAAGGCGAGACTCGTCAAGGAGAACGGCATTGTCTTCTTTGACCCAGATTTTGTCACGTGGCTGCCGTACACGGGCGGGAACACGCACAAGCGTGAGCTCGACGGGAACGACATCTACGGGGACACCTCAAACTTCGATGTTCGGAAGGCGAACTTCATCAATCTGGTGGTGAACTACCTTGTGATCATGCTGCGCGTGAGGGATGTGCACGTCGTGGTGATGAACCCCGCCCGCAGCCTCTTCTTTCAGGCTTGAGCGATCAAAGCTTGACGGAGGAAAGGAGGGGGGAGGAAGTCAGGTGCGAAAAACGATTGGAGGAAGTGACGGTGGAGACGATGAGACGATACGACGAGCTGGAAAGCATGACGAGAGGTGGAAGCTCACGAGACTCAATGGAAACAAACATGCAAACATTCAAGGATTCCAGATCGAGAAATCATGGAACATTAAGCCCTCGGACCCCAATGCCGTAAACAGAAAACATTTTTTCGGGAAGTGAGAGAAGGCGCCGCGCGCCCAGTACCCGCGTCGTTGTGTCGGTGTGGTCGCCTCGGCAATGCCCCAGCCATTCTTCTGTCGCCTTCCACCTCCTCTACAGGGGGTGAGAGAGGATTACAAGCCCCGCGCCGACCACGTGAACTCCCTCTCCGCCTGCCCCTTCCCCTCCACCTCCTCCCCCTCCCTCACCCCCACCTCCATCTCCGCCTCCGCCTCCTCCACCTGCTTCACCTCCCTCCTCCTCCTGCTCCTCCTCCTCATCGTCGTTCTCTCCCCCCCGTCTGCCCCCCGTATTCAGGTTTTTGTTACCCCCAGAGGTTGGCGCAACGAGAGAAGCTCTCGAGATTGTCGACGCCGACCGCCACGCTCTCAATATGGATTCGTTCGGGGTGCACTCTGGCGGGGCAGCGAAGGTCGAGATCTGGACAAATATGCCCACGAGCTTTGGGCGTGGCACCCTTTTCAACACAGGAAAACGCAAGTCGACCCGAGAGCCAGCGGAGAGAGGAACCATTCCAGAAGTGTACCCGACGATGTTTTCCAGGGCTCTCTGCAAGGCGCTCGCGCTGTGTTTAAAGCCAGAGCTCTGATCCTGAATTTTCTGAGCCGCGCATCTGGCGGACACGTGATTAGTCATCGGTGAATGCCCGATGTGAGTTTACAGGAACTCTCCCCCTTCCGAACTTACCAATCAACTTGCTCCGCCCCCTCTCCGTCACCCTCTTCCCTCTCTTGCCATCCTCTCACCCTCTCTCGCCGCCCCGCTATTCTCACCTTCCTGCATCCCTCTCCCCCTCGCTCTCTCTTTCCGTTGCTGGCCCGTCACATAACGAGCGTTGAGCTGGCCTGTCGTGGATGTTGGCGTTGGGCGCTGGAGTCGGCACCGAAGACAGAGCCCCGCCCCCCTCCTGCCAGCCTTCCTTGTCGATCTGGGGTCCTTCGGGTGGAGTGCGCGGAAGCCTCGGGATACAGAAACTCATCGGAACTCATCGGAATTCACCGCGAACGGTGATTCCGATGAGGCGTGGCATCCTCAAAGCCTAATCCCTCCCCTCCCCCGTCTCCATCCCGCATTCTCTCTCCTCGTCCCTCCGCCAATTCAGCATCGCCATCATCATCACCATCACCATCGGCCACATTATAATCATCATCAGCATCAGCAGCATCATCATCATCAGCATCATCATCATCATCATCATCATCGTCATCATCATCATCATCATCATCGCCATCATCATCATCATCATCATCATCATCATCACCCCCATCGCCATAACCGATAATAGTTGTTTGGGATCGGGCCTCGCGACCCTCGGCGGCGATCCACGGGTCATCCAGCTGCCATGGGGTCTCCCTGGAATAAGGATCGCGTGGTGGCGGCCATTTCTCGCCGCGGCCGCTTCGCATTCGATGAGATCCAGAATCGCTGCGGCCCGTGCGGCCTGGACCTGCCAGACTGCCCTCTGAAGGTCATCGGCAGTGTCGTGGAGGGCGCCACGGCGCCGCCTCCGCCTGCTCTCCCGCCGACGCCGCCAAGGCCACCGCCCACGTGGATGCCGTCATGGGTGGAGCTGCCGATGATGGATAAGCAACCCACGGACTGTTGGTGGTACCCAGCGCAGCCAGAAGCCAACATCGCTGAGTGTTGGCTTCTGCCACAGTGGTCGGACCTCGTGGGTGGCTTCAGCAGGTTCAGCCGCCCCGCGAAGGACCCGTACGCGGTCGCGCTCGTTTGGGTGGACGAGGAGAACGCGACTCGGTGCCGCGGCACCAACCCAAAAGCATCACATCCCCTTCCATAGTGAGCTCCACCGAAGGCCACATAACGGCTCGACCCTTGCGCGGTACCTCCCATAGGTTTGTGTGGTACAACGTGACGATGGAATGAGACGTGCTGGCGGCGTTGTAGGCCCTCATCCGTGAGGACAGCCCGTCGTCTGCGCTCTCTAACCAGCATTGCCAGCGCATCGCCATCATCAACATCATCCCACTCTCTCTGTGTCTTCTATCTCTCTCTCTCTCTCTCTCTCTCTCTCTCTCTCTCTCTTTCTCTCCCTCCCTCCCCTCCCTCGTGCTCTGTCTCCCGCTTTCCCGCTCCATCCCTCCCTCTTTTCCACCCTTTCAAAGCGAGGCGGGACCGCCAACCTCGGGGGGGGGCGACGAGGCTGAACAGGGGGTGGAGGGTGGCCACGGGGAGCGGGTTCGAGGAACCTTGAAACGCGAATGGGGGTAGCAATAGAGGGGCTCGAGAACAGGATGTCGGCCCCAGCCCCTGCACACCTCGAGGTGTACACCTCCCTGGGGCAATGGCTGGCGCGCCCCCCTGCTCCAGATCCAGCCGTGGTTCGGGGTGTTTGGAAACCTTCCATGCCTTCGTCGACGCCCTCCTCGCGCTGATCGTGCGCGCTTGCGCCCCCCTCCCATCGCCCGCGCCTGATTAGTGGCCACTGTGCGGGGGAGGAGGGAACGCGCTGGCTCGATGAGCGCAGGGGGAAGGCGATGCGACATGGGAGGTTCATTTGTATCCCGCGTGAGGCACTCAATGAGGCATTCAAGAAAGCACTGGTGATGGGAATCAGGAACGTGGCAAACACGTGCAAGCGTGCTTCGAGGGGCTTGGATAAGGTGATCCGCAATTCCCTGGCACAGGCATCATTTTCCTTCTACCCCCTCGTCGTCGTCGTCCTCCTTTTCCTGCTCCTCCTTCTCCTCCTCCTCCTCCTCCCCCCCTTTCCTATCCTCCTCCCCCTCCCCCTCATCCTCATCCTCCTCCTTCAGGGCTGGCCAACACTCCTGAGAGAGCCAGAGCCGCTCGTACAATTGGGTGACCTCACCTACGAATGGCTGAGCAAACTCAGCCGCGAAGGCCACCATGTGTCGTGGTGGTACCTTCTGGGGTACGAGGGCCCACTGCTTCCCGACGGCTTGCCCCACCGCCCAGGACGTCCCTTGGGATTGGAGCGGCACTTCATGATAGGGTGAGGGAGCCTGCGGCGCAGGCAAGGCCCCAGCTTTTCCAGGGGGGAGGTGGACGATGAGGAGTGGGAGAAGGAGGAGGAGGAGGAGGAGGAGGAGGAGGAGGAAGGAGAGTGGGACGAGGGAGGAGGAGGAGGGAGAGGGGGAAGAGGGAGGAGAAGGAGAAGGAGGAGGAGGAGGAGGAGGAGGAAGGTGAAGGCAGCTCAGTTCCGTTCAGCCTGCGTGCGTAGTGCATGTCTGTTTGCTGACAACTGCAACGCGAGACTGGTCAACATGGTTGACTGCTCGCTGGGGTGCAAAAGGAGTTGTCTCGCTCCTCCCACTCCTCCTCCTCCTCATTCTCCCCCCCCGTGTCTTATTCCTCCTCCTCCTCATCCTCCTCCTCCTTCTCATTCTCCTCTCCCTGTCCCTCGGCATTCGGCACGCCGCCAACCTCGTCGAGGCCAGGCCCCTTTGCCGCCAGACCTACACCGCCAGGAGATGTTCAATGGGCTTTGCCAGCACAGTGTCAACCTATTCGGCCACCCCTCGGGTGATAAGGAGGTTGAGGGAGGGGAAGAGGACCCAACGCCCTAGTCGATCGGCCCCTCGATTGATCACTATCGGTTCCACTGCGGGGTCTCGCGATCGATCTGACTATCAATCTCACGAAAGATCTCGCAATCGATCTCAATATACAACTCACGCTATCGATGACATGATCGATCGATCGATCTCCCGATCGATCTGACTGTCGGCCCCACAGTCGATCGCACGGTCGGCCTTACTATCAATAGCACGATCGATATCAAGAACACTCCCACATCGATCGCATGATCGATCTAACTGACGATGTAATCGTCGATAACGCGAACGGCCGCACGACCGATCCTACCATCGACTTCGCGATCGCCATCGATCTCACGATCAACCTCCCGACCGATCTCACTATCGATCCCACTGGGATGTCACGACCGATCGCACTATCGGTCTCACGATCGATCTCATTCTTGCTGCAGCAGCGGTTATTAAACAAAGTCTAGTGGCCGTAATACTATTTGCGGTACTAACATAATAATAGAATGGCATAGAAGATGAACTGCATTGTTTCCCTGGTGTTTTTTTTTTGAGCTGGCATTTCTGCGCCCTTCACGGTCCTGCCGCACAGACGAGTCTCATTATAAGCGCGCTTGGTGTGTGCACTGTCGCTGGTTCTGCAGCTCGATATGTGCAAGTTCCCGCTGCATCTGCACCGTGTGATACGCATGTGCCGCGCGCCGACCGACGATGAAAACCAGCTTCGCTCCCAAAGCAAGGCGTGTGCGTCAAATCCAGGGATACATGTGAAAGACCTTGCTTGCTTGTATTAGATGCGCGCGCAATATTTTATCACGCGTCGCACTCGCAACGCACAACAAGGACGAATGACGAACAATACGTCCACGAGAACAGCGCGCAACGGATCAAGCGATTGAAGGATTAGCTGGTTGGGCGGCTGGTCGGCTGATATATTGATTTGTTTATAGTGTGAATTGTTGTTGTCTGACAGCGTACAAACTATGTTTTTATGTCTGCAACAAGTTATAAACATGCTATTTGCATATTTTCTTCAATTTTCTGTAGTTTTATAATTTTCTGTTTTCATGTGCAACATTTCAAAATAGATCCGCAAGTGCAAAATAGATCCACACACACAAAATAGAATCACGAACGCGCGATCTAGAAAACAGATCTCGCCAACCTCGGGGTTCGCTCTTCTGTCGCCGAACCGCGCGTCGTCAACCCTTCCCTCTGCTCCGATGGCCACTCCCTCGGGGGTGGCTGGCGGAGTCCAGAGAGCAGGCTCTCAGACGGCGCGACGGCTGGACGGCGCCTTGGAGAGGGTTTTCGGAGGTGGTGCGATACCGATACCCATATCCAAGACCCCCATCGCGGAGCGCGATCCAGAATCACGGCGGCAGGCAGACCTCGCGCGCGGCGCAGGCGATTTCTCGACACCAGGGGCCAGTTGGGACCCACGTTTGCTGTTTGTCCCTACCTAGGCTCTGCCTAGAAGGGTTCTTACTCTCTTTAAAGGGGCCGGGCAGTGCACGCCGCCCCAGGCGGTTCCCCCAGCGTCCGCCCCGCGGTTCCCCCAGCTACGCCCCCTTAGCTTAGCGTTGCTTATCTCATCGTAGCTTAGTTTATTTCATCTTAACTTAACTTAGCTTAGGTTAGCTTCATCATAGCTCAGGTTTATCTTAGCTTAGCTTACCTAGCATAACATAGCCAATCATATCATAGCACAACATATCATAGCATGGCATATCACATCGTGGCATAGAACAGCATCGCATAGCATATCATATCATTGCATAACATATCATATCATATCATATCATATCATATCATATCATAGCACAACACAGCTTAGCATATCATCTCATATCATAACATGGATTAGCGTAGCACAGCGCATCATGACATATCAGAGCTTATCATAGCATCGCATAGCATAGCATAGCATATCATAGCGCAGCGTAGCATAGCATAGCAGAGCAGAGCATAGCGCAGCGTGGCATGGCATAGCACCGCATAGCATAGCATAGCAACTAATGCTGCTTTCCTAGGGGCTCCAACTTCTAGGTAGGGTCGCACTGGGGTAATTGTTGGAAGGCCCCCCCTCTGCGCCTGGCTTCCACTCCTGCTTCTGCCTCTGCTCCTCCTGTTTCTGCTGCCGCGGTCGCTGGCAACGCCTGTGCTTTCTTGCCAGCGGCGATGCCCGCGCGCGACCCTATTCCAGGCGCTCGCGCGCGCGCCCGCTTCGGGCCCCCCCAAGGCCTTGCGTCTGTCCCCGTCGTTGAACTCGCGCGTAATAGTGACTCGCGAGGGGGGCGCGCTGGCCAAGAGACAGCGACCACCGTGCGTTCATCTACGAGCCATCGCAGCAGAGCGTCTCCAGAGAAGGCGCCCCATCTCCGATCAGCGCGCTGACGCGAGCCGCCGCCCCTCACGGAGGCGCTCGCGGCCGGCCTCGCAGAGGCGCAACATTGCAAATGCTGCTCAGCCCGCGTTGCCCTCTGCCCACGACATGGCAGGTTCAGATACCAGGTTGCAGCGTTCGCTTCTCGACAGTTCTTGGGCCTCGCGCCACAGTCGCTGAGACTGCGTGACAGGCGGCCATCTTGCGCGAAGATCTGCGTCAGGGCCTCATCTCGATCGATAGTCGGATCGCCGGGGATCGACGGACCCTCGGAGAGGTTTAGTATCAAGTCGATGCTGTTGAGTCCCGCGGAGGTTAGGGTCGCCCCCAGCTCGCGACCCCGCAGTCTGGCCTCGCTGCCCTCGAGTTGCAGGTCGCCGGGGCCAGGGATCATAGCGACTCCAGAGCCGAACTCTTTCACGGCGAGACCCGCTCCATCGCCGCGGCCCTTGTCGGCGCCCCTCCGAGATTGTTTTTTTATCCTCTGGGGGGTAACGCTCCTTACCCGGGCCTCTCCCCCCCCCCCCCCCCCGTAACTGTAACGCTCGTACGCGGGGGGGGTCCCGGTCTTCCCCTCCAACATGCTGGTGCCCGAAGGCATGCGCACTGTGGTGTGGTGGTCGCAGGCGCACTGTGGGCGCTCGCAGGCCATTGCGGCGCTCGCATGCGCGATGCTGGTGCTTGCGGGCTTTGCGCTTGTACTCGAATCGTCGTCGTCGTCGTCGTCGTCGTCGTCGTCGTCGTCGTCGTCGTCGTCGTCGTCGACGGCGCCCGAAAACGGCCTCCGGAGGCCGAAACAGGCGGCAAACGTCGTCGTCGTCGTCGTCGACCTCGTCGCTCGTCGCTCGTCGATCATCGTCGTCGCGCGCGCGGGCGCGGGCGTGGTGCCGGGACCACGCGGCGGGCTTTGCGCTTGTACTCGAATCGCAAGCCACTGTGGTGCTCTCAGGCAGAGAGTGCTGCTCGCGCGCATACTATGGCGATCGCAGAGCGCCCCTGCTTCGCCATACCCCGCCCAGCCCAAGCGTTACCGTTACCCGGGGGGCACGACCCCCCCCCCCCCGGGTAACGAGCGTTACCGGCCGGAATAAAGAAATGATCTCTCCCGGCGCGCCTTCTGCCCCCCCGCGCGGAGAGATGCGCGAGCTGCGCGATCGCCTCGAGCCCCGCGTACAACAGCGTGCGTGCAACAGGACCTCTACTGCAAGCTGCAACGCCTCCTTCGTTCCCAACTGGAAGATGCCCTTAAAGTTGTCCCCCGGGTCCGCGCGATTGAGCACAGCGTGCGCTGGGCGCATGTTGCGAGGGCCCAGACCTGCCGGCTGGGCACCACTTCGGTGGACGAGCGCGGCCCCTTGGCTGCTGAAGCGCAGGCCGCGATGGCGGCAATGGTCCACGCGCACGGAGAACTCTCCGCAGTCTCTCTCGATCGAGATGCTGAGAAGGCACTGTCTTCAGATGTTCTGGCCCGTTTGGACAGGCAGCAGAGGGAGATCCGCGAGTTAGGCATTCTGACCCTCGCCCTTGCAAGTTGAAAGACAGCGCGACTGGCGTTCCAAGCGCGCCGACGACATCCTGGGAGAAGCTCGCGGCTTCGAGCTCTGTGTGGGCCGGCTGCAGCAGGGGTCTGCGCGCCGCGATTCTTCCTGTCCAGCAACGTCGCACGCTGCGGCGCCAACGCCCAACAGCTGGTTGACCCGCCGTCGCGGCGTATTTCACCAGGCGCAGGTTCTGCATCTGCTGCCCCCATACCTCGCGCGTCGCCTGCCCCGCAGGCAGGGCCCGCATCTGGCAGACCTTCGCATGAGGCCCCTGACCATGCTGGCTACAGATCACGCTCGCCGTGCCAGTCCCTTCACAATTCACTGTCGGCGATTTCCCGATCGCGGCCACGCCGACCAGGGAGTCGGAACGCATGCGCGCGCCCCTCCCGCCGCATATCAACCAGATGCTCGAGTGGCAACAGAAGGTGTGCAAGGGATTTGGCGGCGCCTCCAGGCGCCCCCCCCGCGCGCGCAAGTTCATTTGCGTCGCGGAACAGCCCGGCCTAAAGACGGGAGGTCTGCAAGACAGCGGTGATCCGAGAGCATCGATTGTAAGCTTGCGGAGGCTCTCGCAGAGGTAGCGTCTTGCTTGCTACGTCGCGATGTCAAGTTATTCGAGAACCGGGGGCGCAAACGCGTCAGCATTCTGAAGGGCAGCCAGGTCTAGTGGGTCATCTTGAAGTCCTACAAGGTCACAGGGGCCGAGTTTTCCATCCGCGACTTCGAACAAATCAGCGCCCTGCACAGCCGTGACGGTGACCTAGAAGGGTTTGTCGTCGAGTGGGACAACCTATTGTTTGACCATCGCGGATCTCCCCCCACGCAGATCTTGGAATCGCTGTTCCGCTCGCAGGTCCAGGAAACGACGCCAGCGGGTGACGCTGGGCATGGCGGGATACACCAGGTTCAGAGCTCGAGATCCGAAGGCAACTCACGAGTGGCTTCGTGGACGCGTCAAAGACAATATTGAATTTTACCGCTTGCAGAATAACCAGAACAGACTCCGCGGGCCCGCTGGTCAGAGTCCTGCTCTGGCTCTGCGCGTTTCCTTCGAGCAGCGCGGCAAGTGCAAGTGCGGCGCCAGGTGAGCACTATTGAACGCCAGTGCCAAACCTACGTGATTGCGCTCTACGCGCTCGCACGCGGTTCACCCTGACGTAGACCAACCCGCGGCAGCGCACCAGGAGCCTTGGTGCCGTTAACTTCTGCTTCTCGTTTGAAAGGACTGGAGGCAGCAGCTACGGCGACGCGCGCGAGCTCCTTCGACAGCAACGCCCGCGACAGAGGCGACGCGTGCCCTCGTGCGCGCGCGGCGCCGGAGAGTCCGGGAGGCACCCGTGCGCAGCCTTCCCAGTCACGGCCCCCCTCTAGCGAGGACTGGGGGCAGCCGCCACGGCGACGCGCGCGAGTGCCCGCGCACCGATTTGTGCAGCTTTTTCGACAGCAGCGCCCGCGACTGAGGCGACGCGTGCCCCGGTGCCCTCGCGCGCGCGCGACGCCAGAGAGTCCGGGGGCACTCGTGCGCGGCCTTCCCAGTCACGGCCCCCCTCTAGCGACTCCCTTTGCAGTTCCTTGAGCGGGCGCGCCCTGTCCCGCGGATCGCGGAGGAGAAGCTCGAGCGGCGCCGAGCGCGGCCCCACTGTCCACTGCAGAGCGCGGTCTCCCGCAGCGGTTCCAGCGAAGAGCAGGCAATGGCACCGCGGTCAGGCACTCGCGTGCCAACCAGAGACATTTGTCTTGGTTTGGCTGCCCCTGAACGCAGGCGTAAAATGGTCCGATGAAATCTTGGTGACACCGAGATGTACGCCTACACGGTGAACGCCGAGATGCGCCGCTATTTGGGGCAGCCGAACGGCCGTCGCGCCGTCGACGTCTACGACCCCGAGGTCAGGTCCCGACTGCTGCATAGTTCTGAGATTGGATTGCTGGGGGCTCAGCACGCCGCGTGCGCCTTGTACCTGCTATGTGACGAGAAGATCGTCGCTGCTCCTGAAGTGGCCAAGTCGTCGTCGTCGTCCTCGTCCTCGTCCTCGTCCTCGTCCTCGTCATCGTCGTCGCCCCCCCTGGTCTCGCCTCAGCAGCCTGTGGCAACGCCTGCGGGCCTTCCTGCAGAAACAGCTTCTGGCGAGTTCGCCCGCTGTGCTTCCCGCGACGCACGGCCTTCGCAATGCGGGCGGCCGCCCGTGTCCGCGAGAGCTCCCGGAGTCAACCTGGCAAAGTTGGCGGCGGGCTGCCGCCGCGGCGTCTCGCGCAATAGGAGCGCGCGCGGCGGCCAGATGGGGGAGGAGAGGGGGGGGGGCGCAGCATTAGATTTAGGTCGGGCAGCCTATTTGTGACGGAGGCTCGGCGCGGCCAGACAAAACCGTTCGTTCCTTCGTCGCCGCTTCCCGTGATAGCGCGATGACGGAGCTCTATCGGTGAAAAAAATTGTACCCAGTCGATAATCACAGCACGGCGCGCTCTGCGTGCCGATGCACGCCAAGGATGCCCGCGACGACTTTGTGAGGTTGCCATGGAATCTTGGTCGCAGCGCGCCCTGCCAGAGGGTTGGAGAGTTGCGGCATGGGGGCCTTCCTGTCCCCCCCCTCCGCCGTTGCTCTTGCCAGGCGCCCCTGCTCTTTTCTTGCGCGTTTGCTCCCTGCTCCTGCTCCCCTTCCTCTTTCCGCACCCCTGTTGTCTGCGCCCTGGGCGGGGCCTGAAGCTTGCCGTGCTGGGGCGGCAGGAGGCTTCCTCTTTTCCTCCTCCTCCTCCTCCTCCTCCTCCTCCTCCTTCTCCTTGTCCTCCTCCTCCTTCTGCTCCTCCTCCTCGTGCTCCTCGTCCTCGTCCTCCTCCTCGCCCTCGTCCTCCTATTGTTTTCCGCCGACGGCCGGGCACCGGCTCTGATCATCGGGACGCGTGGCCAACTGAGCCAAGCGTGCTGAGGGCGCCCAATCCACCCGCCAGCGTGCGCGGCTGCTCTGGACCGGCTGGGCCCGTGTGCTGGCCCGTGTCGGGCCTCGTTGTCCTCCCCTCTCCTGGTGAGCTGGCGCCTCCCCAGTGCCCTTCCTTTCAGTCGGGCGTGGCTTTCTACAGGGGGAACGTTCAAAAATAGACAAAAATTGGCTGGGGACGATTGTTATGTGTATTTATATATATATATATATATATATATATATGTTTTTGTGCCTCTTTTGAGTGCTGGTAGAGTATTTGTTACTTGTCCTTCCACATCCGCCTGTAGGGGCACACGCCCGACCTAACCCTCCCTGTCCTTCCCTTCGCCATCCACCGAAGCTGGCGAAGTTGCGCGTTTCGGCGGCTGCTGCCGTCGAGACCCCGCCAGGTCGTACTTCCGCCCTCGATTGTGCCCCTGTCCTGGAGTTCCTTCCGTCTGTCTGCACATATGGCCCTTCTTCCCCTCTCCAGCTGCTTGCATGCCTGATGCGTATGCCAGTAATGGTTTTCGCTCGTGCTACCTGTTCGTGTCATATCATTCTTCATCACTTTCATCACGCCTTTGAAACCACACCCAACGTATACGCACGAGCCTCAGGTTCGCCTGGCGCACGCACAGGCTCTGGAACTGTCAGCGCTCTTGCGATGTCGGCCTCGGTTTCGGCACTTTCGTTAGCCGTGTGGTTTAATCAGCTGACGGTTGGGCATTGCGCGGGCATTGGAATTCGAGCGTCGTTATTTTCCAGCAGGCCCATGTTTTGGCCGACCAATTAGGCTTCCAGTGTTCTGCGACAAATTGTTCGACATACGCCACGCATTCCAACGAATCTCAACGTCGACTCGTCCTGCATGATCGCTCTTGCTGTTTTCTGCTCTTTCCCACTCCTCCACACTTTTCACTTTCTGTTCCATCTCTCCCCCTCTTCTCCCACTTTCCCTCGCTCCCTCCTCTCTCCTCCGTCCTGTTTTCTCCCTCCTCCCACCGCCTCCCCCCCCTTCCCCCTATCCCCCCCCGCCGCCTCCCTCTTCCGACCTCTGTTTTCCGTTGTTGCTTCTCCCTCCCATCGTCGTCGTCCTCTTCTTTTTCTTCCCTTTCCTCTTTCTCCTCCTCCTCGTCTTCCTCCTCCTCTTCCTCCTCCTCCTCTTCTTCCTTTTTCTCCTCCTCCTCCTCCTCCTCCTCCTCCTCCTCCTCCTCCTCCTCCTCCTCCCCTCCCCCTCCTGCTGCTCCCCTTCCTCTCCTGCTGCTTCCCTCCCCCTCCTGTTCCCCGTCGCGTTCCCGACAGACCCGCCGAGCGCGCGCGCGCGCGCTGGGCGCGACGGCTCACGGCGCGGGCGTCGCCCCGCCCCACCCCGGAGGGAGCTGGACTCGACGCGGCGGGAGGCGGACGCGGCTGCCCGCGAGCACGCCAGCGAGATCGCGGTGCCCAGGGCCCCGCCGCCTTCATTTGTGAGGCTGGACCCGGGCCCTTCTTCGGGTGAAGAAAAAATATCACGACGGGAAGTTTTTCTATGTTCCCGGCCTTTGGGGGCCCTCACCAGGCCTCAGGGCCTTGAAGAAAACGACTTAAAAAACTGGTCCCGGGGAACGGGTCGAGACCTTTGAGGGCGTCGACGTGATGCAAAGGTCGCGACGTCGGGGGTCTGGGAAGCGAGTGCTTTCCGAGCGATGGAAGAGACCTGAGTCGTCTGCGCGTGGGCGCCCTCGTTTCCAGCGTTGCGTTCCGCGCTGGCGGCCCGAGCAAGGCGCCGAGCAGGGTCGCGGCGCCATCCCGCGCACAGTTGGGGCCCATGCCGAGAAACACCCTGCTTGCCTCCATGGTGCCCTGGGTGTCTTGGGTTTCGATGGTCCTGCAATGGAAAGCGCGACGCTCCCACGCGAAAAATCGATGGACGTCCTGTGGTCTCAGTGTTGGGTCTCTCGTGGAAGGTTTCTTGTGGTCGGCCCCTACTGTAAGACCCCGTTATTCTCGTCGTTCGCTTGGGGCTCAGGGGGGGCTCAGGTCTCCAGGCCGTTTCTGAAATCTAGGTCGTGGAACCTGTTCGTGGCCGAGGCTCGGCACAGAAGCCCAGACCTCCGCCCATGTGTTTTTTCTTCAGGCCCGGCGGGCTTCCCTTCGCTTTGGCCTTCAGGAGTTGCCGGGGCCCTTAGAGAAGGATCAGCTGTTCAACAACAATTGCCCGGGCCAGCTGGCCAAGGGCGCCCTCGAGGGCGCGAAGTTATTCGCGCTTCGCGCTTTGCGGTTCGGCTCCGATTCCTCCTCACCCTCCTCTTCTCCCCTGGGAGGCGGCGCGAAAGCGCGAAGCCAAGTCGCGCACCTCGCGCTCCGCGCAGCGCGAAGCGCGAAGTTGGCTGCCTGGCCGGGCCCGTCGGCGGGCGGGCCTCTGGCGTGCCGCCCCCTCGCCGAGCGAGGTGCTGCGGCGCGAGCTGGGCGCGCTGCGGGCGGCGCCGGGCGGCGCCGGTGGCCCGCAGGACCTCGGGCACGCACCTGGGCCGCCCCCCGCCGTGGTCGCGGCTGGGATCGGCGCGCGGCAAGGGGAGGGGGGGGAGTACAGTTATCGAGGGCGGCAAAGAGGCCACCATGGTGTGGGCCATGATATTTCCTCAGATTTCATGGCGCCCCTTCTTATTTCATTACGCTCCTGCCCGCCCCCCCCCCGTGGGCCGCGCACATGCCGCCGGCCATGGCTTGCACCCCCCTCTTGGACGCCCCCCTCTTGGCCGCCCCCGAACTCAGTATCGGTGGCTGCCAAGGTGGGTGATATATGGCCGAACCTAGCTGGCAAGTGGGTTGCAGATGCCCCAGGTGGCTCAGGGGGGCTGCCGATCCGGTCTCAGTGGGGTCCTACCACTCAGCGGAGTTGTCCATAAGCCATTTGGAGCAGTTCTGGCCCGGTTGTAAGCTGGGTGAGGCCAGACAGAATCCACCGTGGAGCCCCCCTTAGCACCCCCCGCGCCGATCCCAGTGGGCAGGGCCGCACGCCAGAGGGGGTGTAACCGCTGGGTTTCTTTGCCGAGGCCCCTCCTTGAGCGTCAACTTAGCTCAGACCTACCGTTTTCTGATCACTGCGCAAGTTCCCACCTCTGATCCGTCATGTGCCAGCTGTGGGGGCCGAAGACGAAGTTGTCGCTGCTCGGGTGTATCGCGCGGCTTCGTTCGCGATGAAGGGCGCCGGCGACGTAGTGTAGGAGCGGTACGGGGAGACGGAGCAGCGATCGTTGCTCCCATCTTCCCGTTGCTGTGGACAAATGACCTTAGATCTCTGACGATCTGATTTTTCAATCCCGCGCGCGTTTCCTTGATCACGGCATCCGGGGGCTGTTTTGGGGCCCAGGGGCTATCAAAAGCATGTCGGGGAAGCAAAACTACCCTTCGGAGAAGGGGTCGGGGCCTCTGGGACCGCGGTTTGAAAAATCAGATCGGAGGATGTGCAGATCTTGTCGCGAAAACATGACAAAACACAGCGGCGGGAGGTTGTCGGCCCTGCTCGGCCTCCAGGGGCCCTCACTGGGCCCTGGAACCGTCAGAAACGACTGGGGACCGAGAGCCGGTCCAGGGCAAGGGGTCTAGAACTCTGGGGGCCCACGCTCTGAAAACAACGTGACGTCTCAAGACGTCGAGGGTCTGCGTAGCGGAAAACGCCGGCATCGCATAACCGGCCGCTCCTTGGAAGTTTGGCGACTGTGAGTGCGCCTTGTTGAAGTCGTCCTGGGTGCGGCACGGGCCCGGCACGAGGGGAGGAGGAGGAGGAGGAGGAGGAGGAGGAGGAGGAGGAGGAGGAGGAGGAGGAGGAGGAGGAGGAGGGAGGAGGGAGGAGGGAGGAGGAGGGAGGAGGATGAGGGGGAGGAAACCGGCGACGAGCCTGGGACGACCGCTAGCATGCGGGCAAGGAATGGGCCGAGGGTGAGGGTGAAGCACGCTGCCTCAAGACGTCGGGGCTGCGCAACGACGGGCCTCCCCTCGGCTGCCTGGCCGCCCGGCCGGGGTCGCAGCTCGGCGCTCTGGGCCCCTTGCCGTGGCCCCCCGTGGCTCGGAGGTCTCGGTATTGCCATTCAGTCAAGCAGGTCCCTCTACAGGAGGAATATTCAGAAATAGGGAAAAGTAGGCTGGGGACGATTTTTCGACTATGTTAGGCTATGTCTGAGCATGCCTTTTTTTGGGGGGGGTATGTTTGATTCGTCGCCCAAGATCCGCCCGCAGGGGGGGCATGCCCGACCTACTATTACCAAGGCGGTGCAGCGACCACACCGTCGGGCGAGCCAGGGGGGAGTCGTGAAAAGCATGACGGACGTTTCTCAGGAGGAGAAAAAACACACAGACACAATTAATCGTCGATCCCCAGGAAAATATAGGAAAATATGGGAAGTGGGGGGGGGAAGACAGAAACCCAGAAAATATGGGAAAATATGGGGGATATTTTTATTTGTGTGTATTTGTTTGTGTGTCCTGGGGCCCCTTCAGTTTCAGTTTGTTTGTTTGCTATGTTCTGTCTCTGAGGGCCCTCGCCCGGCTCCCTGGGGCCGTCATCAGCCGGCTCGGACTCAGAAACCGGTCCTGGAGAGACAGGCTCGAGCCCTCCAGGGGTCGGGGGCGGCAAAGAGGGGGGGATATGACTAGGGGGGGGGTATCATGGCGTGGGCCATGATATTTCCAAGATTTCATGGCGCCTATTCCTATTTCATTACGTCCCTGGCTCCCCCCCCTCCCTGGACCGCGCACGTGCCGCCGACCATGATTTGCACCCCCCCCTCTTGGGCGCGCCCCTCTTGGCCGCCCCCGGAGGGGCCCTCGTCATGAAGAAATATCATGACCTCGGGGGTCTTGGGATGAGCGCACACCTTTGCTCTGCAACCACCAGCTCTGTGCATCCCCAGGGGCGCAGACGGGACGCAATGACAGCGATTCGAAGCAAGCTTCGGCTAAATCTTTCTGGAGACGTGTCGAAGGATACCTGGTGATAAAATGGTCGATGCATGTTGTCTTGGGAGATGGAAGCAGTTTGCCAGGAGTCGCGGCTTCGGGGGTGCAGATGTGTTGTAATTTGCAAGGGGGTGTGCCTTCGGGAGCGCGAGTCTGCAGTTCTGCACGAAGGGTGGTGTTTCTTCGAGCGCGAGTTCGTCGTACCTTAGGAGGGGCCGGGGCCTCGGGAGCGCGAGTCTGCAGTCTGTCCTGTACGTGTCCCAGGGTCCCCCACAGGCTCTGAGGACGGGTTCTGTCGTGGTGCTGCGGCGCCCGTTGGGGCTGGGCTCCTCGCGCATTCTTCAGCAGCCTCCAACTCCCGGAGCCATCACGCTCATAGCTCTCACACTGGGAACCTTCGCACTGGAACTTGCGGAGGGAGCAGGAAACCTGGCCCTCGCAGCCCACCTAATAATAGTAACCACCACCGTCGTCGTCATCCGTAATTAGCCATTTTGGCCCAAGAGCCCGAAGAGAGAGGTAAAGGATTGGCCGATTGACGCCATGGCTTGGATTGACTTCGACGACCTCGACGATATTCCGACGATCCATGCCATCAGCGATCCGCACTGCGAGGCGCCAGCCAACATGGATTGGCTGCGGAGGTTGCCTGCTTGCCCCCTCCATACAGTTGTCGTTGCTGGGGATCTGGCGGTGGACATCTCCCAGATAGAGCAGGCGTTCCGGCTTTTCCTGAGCAAGTACAAGCATGTATTCTACTGCTTCGGGAACCACGAATGCTGGGTGTCCAAGAAGGGACCGTACGCCGATTCCCTCGCGAAGATCGGCGCGGTGCGCGATCTCTGCAGGTCTCTGGGGGTGCGCACAGACACAGCACTTGTAGATGGTGTCTGGATCGTGCCCGTCTTCGGCTGGTACCACAGCTCCTGGGATACGGAGCCCGACCTGGCGGCGCCGCCAGGCGAAAGGCTGAGGCGAGAGCCAGACGCAGCGGCCGACATCTCGAACGACTACGTCTTCTGCAAGTGGGGGGACCTGGAGAATGGAAGCGAGGCGCTCGCGGAGCGCTTAGACAGGGAGAATGAGGCGTGGGGGTCCTGGCCATTGCCACCAGAGCTGGTGGCAGATGCCAGGGAAGCGCCCGGGAATCGACGGAGGCCAATTATATCTTTCTCGCACTTCTTGCCGAGGCTCGAGCTGCTCCCCGAGAAGCGGTTCAGCATGCAGCCCAATTTGGCGAAGTTGATGGGCAGCAATTGGATCCAGGCCCGCGTCGAGCAGCTCAGGCCAGACGTGCACGTGTTTGGCCACACCCACAATTGTTGGGACATGCGCTTGAATGGGACTCGCTACCGGTCGTGGCCCCTGGGCATGCCAATGGGCCGTCTGCATCGCGCCGCTTCTTTCCCGAGCTCTGGCTCGGATGAGATGCTGCCGCTGCCCGTTATGAACGGCTGTAACGAGCAAGCTCCCGAACATGAGCATTGCTTTGCCAGCCGAGTATATGCTTTCCTGGACAGGGACCCCTCGTCGTACGTCATGTCTCACCGGGTCGCGGCGAGGTATTGTCCCAGCGCGCCTGTGCTGTTCGACGACGTCGTCATGCCAGGGCGCAGATATCCCTGGGATCTCGTGAGGGACCAGGCTGAGCGCGATCGGATGTCGGGGAACAACACATTGCATCAACATAAACTGTCGGAAGTCCGCGCTCACTTCTCGGATCGGCGCTGGACCCCCCTCCCTCCCTGGCGCGCGGAGCGCGCCAGGGGTGGTGCCGGAAGCGCCGCCAGGGGGCCCAGGGCCGATCCGAGATATCCGCGCGGACCTTTGGACGTTTTTGCTCGTGTGGCGTTTTGTTCCTCGAGGATGATCCAGGCCTGCACGAGGCTCAACCAGTCCAGCAAGCGCAAGCGCAGAGCGCCGCGCGAGTGGGAGGTCATCGGCGGCGCCGCCTCCGGCGGCGTCCCAGTGCGCGAGGACGGGCCGTCCGCGCCCGTGCTGCCCGAGGGCCTCGCCGCGGGGGCGTTGGTGGAGGAGCTGCAGCAGAGGGGGGGCCACGTCTGCTTCCAGAGGAGCAGATCACCAGCCCGAAGCAGTCAAGCAGCGGCGAAGCGGCCTGGCTCGCGTATAGTCCCACCAAACAATGTTCTAAGAACCTTTTGTGGTTCCCACGCAATGTTCTTAGATAGAACATTTCTGGTTGGGACTGTCTTATTCTATCACATCGGGTATATGTTCTAAGAACATTGTTTCTGTCATTCGGACATTTGTGGGTTCTGAGAACATTTCGTGGTAGGACTATAGGAATGCTGGGACGATCGGTCCCTGCTTAAAGCAGATCCTTATCCCTATGATTGGTATCTCCTTCTCTGGTTGAAGGTTTCAGTTCTGAAGGCACATCCCTAAGATGGTCATCGCCTTGAGGCTTGGCGATCTTAGGGGTAAGGATGAGCTCGAGGCTGGTTATCAAAGCGTGACGCAAACACACGCTTGCAGAGGTCCGCGCGGATGTCTCGGATCGGCCTTGGAGCCCCCTGGCGGCGGCTCCGGCGCCGCCCCTGGCGCGCTCCGCGCGCAAGGAAGGGGGGTGTCCAGCGCCGATCCGAGAAGTGAGCGCGGACTTCCGACAGTGTATGTTGATGCAATGTGCTGTTCCTCGGTCCTCAGTAAGCTATCTGGCGCGGGCCCCAGCAGGGGCTGGGCGCCCATGTCGTCCGGGGAGGGGCCGCTGCTACGGCCACTTCGGGCGCCCCCAGAGCCAGGCGAGCTCACGGCGCCGAGGGCGGCGGACCTGCTGCGGCTGCTGGCCGTCCGCCTGGAGGATCCTGGGGTCCAGGGCAGGATGAGGGAGCTGCTCCGCAGCCACCCTGGGAGGATGCGCGTCCTCGCCCCCTTTGCGCGCGAGCGCCGGGAGCTGCTGCAGAAGGAGTTCGACGCCGTCCTGCCCAGGTTCGGCTTTCCGAGGGGCAACCTGATGCAGCTCGACGTGGCCATCCAACCATTTCTGAACGTGGTCACCGGTGACGACGAGGTAAAGGCCCTGCGACGCCGGGTGCATGAGCTCATGATGCTTGAAGGGGTACAGTAAGCTTCGAGCCTGTGAGCGTTGCGCATGGCGTCCATGGCTTCCTTAATCCGAGGGGCTACGTGCACTGAAAGGAATTGCTGCTGGTCTGCTCTGGCTGGCGGGCATCGGCAGTTTCTGGTCCATTGTCCCATTATTTGGTGGCAGGGTCAGAAGTTCGATCTTCAGGGCAAGCATCAGAGAGATGCACTCACGTAGTTCCCTTCTGTTTGCGCGTACAGATGCGGGCCCGGGGTTCCAGTTTTCTTTAACTCGGTTTGCCTGCGCACATCGCAAAGAGCGCCCTTCCATGTGGAGGAGGAGAGGGGAGGTGAAGGAGAAGGCTGAGGTAGAGGAGGGGGAGGAGGAGGCAGAGGGGGAGGGGGAGGGGGAGGAGGAGAAGGAGAAGGAGAAGGAGAAGGAGGATAAGGACGAGGAGGAGGAGGAGGAGGAAAAAAGAGAGGCATGAGGGGCAGCGGAGACAGAAAACAGAGGCGGATGAGGAGGCAGAGGAGGAGGAGGAGGAGGAGGAGGAGGAGGGAGGAGGAGGAGGAGGAGGAGGGAGGGGGGAGGAGGAGAGGAGGAGGAGGGAGAGGAGGAGGGGAGGAGGAGGAGGAGGAGGGGAGGAGGAGGTGGAGGACGCCGCCTTCCCTTTGCTCGACGGCTGTCCCCTTCCGCGCGCCATACTCGGAGTTGGCTTGCGCGGGGGGGGAGGACCGAGCGGTTGCAGAGCCATCAAGTGAGCCCAGGGCTCCGTGAGCGGGTCGCTCGGTGTCCCGATCAGGAGAAGGAGGAGGAGGAGGAGGAGGAGGAGGAGGAGGAGGAGGAGGAGGAGGAGGAGGAGGAGGAGGAGGAGGAGGAGCAGGGGGGGGGGGAGGAGGAGGAGGAGGAGGAGGA
>CAUYUJ010017999.1:193277-217736 GCA_963575745.1 Prorocentrum cordatum
TCACGGATTCTGTTGAGCCCCCGCCCCCATTTAGGATGCAATTCTTGGGAGGTTGAATTCAGCATTGGCGTTTGTATAGTTATCCGTGGTCGAAATTGGCCTGATCGGCGCAATCCCGCTTGATCTGGCCTAACTTCGCCCAGTCCCGCTTACTCACCTGCGGAATCCGTCCTAGTGGCCCGTGAACTCTTGCTTGCTAGCCCTTAATTTGTTTCCCGTAGACCTCCCAGAAGTTGCTTGCTCACCTTCGCCACAAAAATGTAAAACAAATATATATATATATATATATATATATATACACATATATATAAATATATATAAAAAACCTGGCGACGTACCCAACCCCTGCGCAAAAGCGGGGCGCAAATAGTTTAGGATACTTTATAAGGGGGCGATGACGGAGCGAGGGTTACATATGTCTGCAGACGGAATTCGGGAGACTCGCAGGACACTGGCTACAGGAAAAGGGCTTGATAAAGCTGATGATTTACAATTCCTGAGCACTCCTAGCCACTTCGAAAACGGGGATCACAGCAAGCCTCGAAAGTGGCGACAGGTTCACAGATCGCAGCCCCGCAGGGATGGCGAGGTCTCATTTGAATCTGCCCGTGGCCCTCACTGTGCTGGGCCCCCCAGCAGGCCTCGAAAATGGCGGCAGTTTCGCAGATCGCAGCCCCCCAGGGATGGCGAGGTCAAATTTGAATCCGCGCGTGGCCCTCACTGTGCTGGGCCCCCCAGCGGGCCTCGAAAGTGGCGACAGTTTCACAGATCGCAGCCCCGCAGGGAGGGCGAGGTCTAATTTGGATCTGCCGCGATTACCCTCTATGCTGGACCCCCCAGCAGGCCTCGAAAGTGGCGACCGTTTCACAGATCGCAGCCCCCCCCCCCCTTCCCAGGGATGGCGAGGTCTAATTTGAATCTGCCGCGATTACCCTCTATGCTGAGCCCCCAGCAGGCCTCGAAAGTGGCGACAGTTTCACAGATCGCAGCCCCCCAGGAATGGCGAGGTCTAATTTGGATCTGCCGCGATTACCCTCTATGCTGGACCCCCCAGCAGGCCTCGAAACTGGCGACAGTTTCACAGCCCCCCGCAGGCAAGACAGAAGGAGGCAGGAAAGAGGCGGGAGGCGGGAGGAGGAAGGACGCGACCACACTGCTCTATTCAAAACGAATACCCAACCAAGGAGGGTTGGGAATAACACAGACACCTACCAATGGACGGCTCCTGGGCCTCATAGGGATGGTGGCAGTGTATAAATCGCCTATGAGAGCCAGCGACTTGGTACACCGCCGCCGCCCTCCCTGAAGGCACATGCAACATTTGTCGGAGGGTGCCTGTGTCGCATTCGTGGCGTATCACCCCTTCTCTTTTCGTGGCGTATCACCCCGTGGTGCCGAGGACGGGGCGCTGGCGGTCAGCCCGCGCGGCGCGGCGGCGCTCAGCCTCGCGGCCGCTGCGCCTGCGAGGCCTGGCCGTGGCCCCGGCGCGCTGACCCGGCTCGCCGTGGCGCGCGGAGGCTCGCCAGACAGGCCGCCAGGGCCCTTGGGCTGGAGGTGACGGTAGTCGGCTACTCGCCGGAGGCGAACGTTGGTGCGGGCACATTGGCGCCTCCAGATGGCTGAGCACGATGCGATAGCAGCAGTTTCCGCGCTCGGGCTTGGTACCCCCGCGTGCCCCCGAAGGACGCGCGCTCAAGGCCACTCGTGGCCACGGTGTCACACTTGCGTGTGGCCGGTGTCGGGGCGAACAGCCCAGGGGTGGGCCTTGCGTGCACGTGTTCGTCGGGGAGCCCCGCCGAAGTGATGTGGACCAATTGGCGCCCTTGTGTGCATGCATTGCTCCCCTTGGGCTGTTCGCCTGCATCGTCGCCGATGCGGGGAGCGAGCGGGCAGGCGAAGGATCGATCGAGAGTCGACGAGCAAGAACGGCACAAACATGATTTCTTGGAGCTCCGCGTGGCTCTTTCGGATTGGCGCTGGGCCCCTTGGCAGCGCCTCCAGCGCTGCCCCTGGCGCGCTCCGCGCGCCACGGAAGGGGGTCCAGCGCCGATCCAAGAAATCCGCGCCAAACTCCCAGCCCATCATGTCTTCGCCAATTTCTGCGCCTCCGAAGAAAAAGCGGCGTCATCCGCCCGACAAGCGGGGGCGGAGCTGAGCGCGTCGGGCAACCCTGGGACTCCCTTGGGCCCCGCCCCGCGAGCGGGCGCCTTTTTCGCGCCCGGCCCGTGCCCCTTGCGCTGGCCCCCCGAGGGCGGGCTCGCATCCGCCAGGGAAGCGACACGAGGGTGCGTGTTCGACTGCGCCGAAACTCGGTGTCGCCTATCCCATCCCCTTCCCCATACCCATCCCCTTCGAGGCCCCCACCAGATGCATTCCCCAGTTGGGGATATACGCCCCTCGAAACCCGAAGGGGACGGCGTCTATCCCCATCCTGGGGGGGTGAGATCGGCCAGCGGGGCCCAGGCCACTCCGTTGGGGATGGGGATCGGATAAACGATACTCAGCGTTCGACTGCGCCGACACGTGACGCTCGCGCGCCAGCTCCCCGCGCAAGGTCGCGCGCGAGAGCGCCCGTCGCCTCCGCGCGCGTGCGCCACGCCGGCGGCCTGTGCAAGCCCTGGCGCAAGGTCGCCATGTCGTCGTGCGTATCCATACAGTCGACCCGCATAGTAAGGATGGGCAGCCCTCCCAAGGCTACCCGTGCATCCTCGCTTCCTCGGTCCATCCTTGGCCACTTTCGTTGGCGGCGCCCCGCTCGAAACGCTTCGAAATGGGCGTCCAAGGCCTTTGCATCATTATCGCGTATCCTTAGTATACGGGTTTACTGTACGCGCTGCACGCTCGTTCTCCAATCGCCTCGCGGGGATGAAGGTACATCGAGGTAAGTCTTAAGGCGGCCCGGTCCCTCGCACAGGAGGAATATTCAAAAACAGTCAAAAGTTAGTAGGGGGACTATGTTTTGATGATTTTTGTTGGCTATTATGGTGTATTGTTCGTCCAATATCCGCCTGTAGGGGGACATGCCCGGCCGGAGGTAAGTCGGGGTAAGTCCAGATACGTCGAGGCAGATCCAGGCAGATGCAGAGGTCTCCCTGGTCAGGTGGAACAAATCTTGGCCGCTCCAGCGCGAGGCGAGGGACGGCAGAAGTCGTGTCCCTCTACAGGAGGGAGGGAACTTCTTCAAAAAAATCAAAACATAGCCTGGGACGACTTTTTGAGTATTTCTTGGCCTTTGTTGCGTCTGTGTTGAATATTCGTTTTTCTTCTACGTCGAAGATCCTCCTTTATAGGGGGACGTGCCCGACCTGATCCAAAACGAGCGCGAGGCCCCCGCTCAGATGGAGGAGCCGCCCGCAGCCTGCGGAGCGATGCGCGCGCGCCTCCGGGTCGCCTCTCGGGCTTTTCTATCGAGCCGAACGGGAGGGGGGGGGGATAGGGAAATTGGGATGCAACTCCTGGGAGGTCAAATTCTGATTTTGCATTGGTCCGAAGTCTGGCTTAATCCCGCTTAATCCCGTTTAATCCGTCTTAATCCCGCTTAATCCGAGGCCCATTCCGGCGTAATAGTTCCCAAATGGGGCTTAATCCCCCTTAATCTTTGTAATCTTTCCGACGAAAACCTGCCAGTAGTTGCCTCCTAAGAGAAAGGGGGGGGTACGAAATCTGCTGCGTGCAGCTGGTTTCGGCCCCTACTCCGGGCGCATTCCTGGATGCGTGGGCGCCTCCCGGCGCCGGGAGGCGCTGGGAAGATTAGCTGCGTGAGCTGATTCTCTACCCTTCAGTCGGGCCTGTCCCTCTACAGGAGGAAAATTCAAAAATACAAAAGAAAGTATGGGGACGATTCTCATATTTTTTCCCCCCAAAAAAAAACTGTTTTGGACTGTGTTTCCAGCGGTCCTCCCGAATCCGCCTGTAGGGGCCAGGCCCGACCTAACCTTGCCCTGTGCTGGCCCCCTCTTTCGTTCCCCCCGATTCTACCAGGGGCGGTCGTCGGCCTGGGCGGCGCGTTCACGGCCACCTGGAGCGAGGCGGCGGGCGCACGTGCGGCCGGGGTGGGGGGCGCCCCGCTCCCAGGAGGGCGGCGCGAGGGCGCGAGGAGGGCCGCGCGGATCGCGGGGCGCGGGGCGGGAAGTCCGGCGACCCGCAGGGGCCTCGCCGCTCCCCGAGGGGGGGGCCTGCCAGAGCGGGGTCTCCGCTGCGGGAGGCCGGCGGCCAAGTGGGGGTGGTGGCGGTGGCCGTGCAAGCGCCAGATGGGCTCTGATCTGCGTGAGCTAAACGTGTAGAGAGCATTGCAAATAGTAGGTCGCGTCGCCGGATGGACTCTCTTTTCGCCGGATGGACTCCCTTTGCCGGATGGGCTCTGTTTTTCTCGCCGAAATGATTTTTTGGAAAAGAGAGACCATTCGGCGCGCCGGATGGGCTCTAATCTCAGGCGGATAGGCTCTCTTTCAGCCGGATCGGCTCTATCCCGCTGGATGGGTTCTAATTCCGCCAGATGGGCTCTGTGAGAAGGCCTCGCCGAATGGACTCTTTGAAATCCGAATTGAATTTTTCAGAAAAAAAACCCAAGCAATTCTAATGTTTGGAATGCCCTCGCTCAAAAAATCGCATTCTTATGCTGGTGCCTCTCGGGCGCACCTAGCGCTCGGCGTTCCCGCGCATTCCTTCAAATCTCCCAGTGCGCACGGACTGTCACGTGTGTTTCCACGTTGTTGTTTTGGCATTTCATTGGTATGCAATGTACGTCATGTGGGTGCTCGGTGGGGGGCCCCAGCAAACGTGGAATGAATTCGCGCATCTCCCTAAAGATCCGCGAAGGATTCCCAAGCAAGGATCCCTAGGGCTTCACTGGGGATAACCCCCATCCCTCAAGCCAAGGATTCCTAAGGATTCCCTGGGGTTCAAGGTCCTCCTAAGACCCCAAACATTTCCTAAGGAATCCGCCCAGGATCCGCAAGTATTCCTAGGGTTTCCCTATAGGAATCCGCGAAGGATTCCCAAGGGTCCTTAGGGTTTCTCGAGGGTGCCGCTCAGAATCCCGAAATATCCTTGGGGGGATCCTTTAAGTGGCCCCGGGCTTCTTTAAGGATCCGTTGAAGATCCCCAAGGATCCCTCGGGTTTTCCCCTGGGGCCGCTAAGGATCCCTAGATTTTTACGGTGTTCTTGGGGGGGGCGCGCTAAATATCCCAAAGGATCCTGAGGATTTCATTAGGGAACAGCGAAACATCCCCACGGATCCCCAACTTTCCCTCAGGGTTCCGCTAAGGATCCCGAAAGATCCGCGGGGACCTCCTTGGATCCGCTAGGGATCCTCAATGATCCTAATGATTTTCCTAAGGAGAAGGATCCTGAGGATCCGCTGAGGCGGTGGCGTGGCGGGGCGGTGGGGCTGCGGGGTTGCGGAGCAGCGGGTTCTCGGGGCAGTGGCGTGAGGTCGCGGGTTCGTGGGGCGGCCGGGTGACATGGCGGTGATTTGGTGGGCGGTGGGGTCGCGGGGTCGTGAGGACTTGTGGTCGCGGGATAGGGTCGCGGGGTGGCGCGGGGTGATAAGGTCGCGGGTGGCATGGGGTCGTGGAGGCATGGGGGCGCGGGGTCGAGGGGTCGAGGGGATGTGCAAGCAGCGCGCACAATTGGGCTATCCGCCGAGTGGACTCGGATGCCATGATGTTCATTTTGCCAGCCGGATGGGCTCTAATGCGGCCGGATGGACTCTAATTTGGCGCTGGATGGACTCGAACGCCGCCGGATGGGCTCGATCGGTTCGCCGGATGGACTCTGTTTGACGCCGGATGGATTCTTTCGTCGCTGGATGGGCTCTAATCTCGAAAATCCATTCGGCGCCAGATGGACTCCATCCTTTTTTGGGTAGGTTTGTGGGCACCTCCCACGCCGCGCGCTCGATGGAGTCCATTCGGCGCGCCGGATGGGCTTCTTTCGGAAGGGCCAGGAACCGGGAGCCAGGAACGGAACCGGGAACTGGGAACCCGATATCTGGGAGCCGGCAACAGGGAACCGGGAACGGGGACCCGGGAACGGCAACGGGGAACAACGATTTGAGCGCGGGAAACTGGGAGCAGGGAACCAGGAGTCGGGAGCCAGGAGCTTGCAACCGACAACCTTGAACCGGGAGCTTCTTCCTCTTCCCTTTCCTCCTCTTCCCCTTCCTTCTCCTTCCTTCTCGGCGACGAGCGAGGGGGTGAGGTAAGAAGGGAATGACCTTCTCAGAAGCCATCGCGCCTTGTGAGATGTTTTCGATGTCTTCGGTGAAGGCATCGGATACTTATCAGAAAAGTGACTTCCAAGCCTCCTGAGAAGGCACGCCCGTTATCACTTCCCTCCAGGGCTCGCCGCCGACCTCCCCTTCCCCCCCCTCCCCTCCCCCCCTCCTCCTCGTCCGCCCTGTCCACCTCCTCCTCCTCCTCCTCCTCCTCCTCCTCCTCCTCCTCCTCCTCCTTTTCCTCCTCCCCCGCCTCCTCAGCTCTGCTCCGAAATGGGGCGCGCGGCGCCAGGCTGGTGCTGTCCCTCGCCCTCTCGGGCTGGGCGTGCGAGGCCCGGCGGCTCCGCGCGCCGGACCGGCTGCTGCGGCTGTGGGCCGCGGGCGGCGGCGCGGCGGAGCTGGGGGCGTGGCTGGGCTTCTGGAGGCCCCTGGCGCTGTGGAGACAACAGGAACAGGAGGAGGAGGAGGAGGAGGAGGAGGAGGAGGAGGAGGAGGAGGAGGGGGAGGAGGGAGGAGGTGGAGGAGGAGGAGGAGGAGGGAAGGAGGGGGAGGAGGAGGAGGAGGCGGGGAGGGGGGAGGAGAGGAGGAGAGGATGAGGAGGAGGAGGAGGAGGAGGAGTAGGAGAGGGAGGAGGAGGAGGAGGAGAGGAGGCGGGAGGAGGATGGGGAGGGGGGGATGAGGAGGAGGAGGAGGGGAGCGGGAGGGGGAGAGGAGGAGGAGGAGGAGGAGGAGGAGGAGGAGGAGGAGGAGGAGGAGAAGGGCTGAGAAGGGGGAGGCGGGGCCGGTACGAGCGAACGAGGATCACGACGATGGCGTCGACGACGGGAAGAGGTGACTACGACGGCGACTGCGACAGCGACGTTGACGTCGACGTCGACGACGACGACGACGAGGACGACAATGGCGGCGATGGTGGCGACGACGATGGCGACTGGGGTCCGGCACTCGCAAACGAGGACCACGACGATAGCGTCGACGACGGGCGACGGCGACTGCGACCGCGACGCCGACGATGGCGACCCACAATGACGACGTCGACGACGACGAGCGCGTTGACGACGACGACGACGATGGCGACGGCGGCGGCGGTTGCGGATGCGGCCACCACGGCGACGCCGATGGAAACAGGGGGCCAGAACGCAGAAACGAGGACCACGACGTCGGTGACGACGACGACGACGACGACGACGATGTTGACGACGACGCACCCGCCGTTGTCCCCTCCCGATATGGACGGACCCCTCTTGAGTGAAGGTCTTATTTACTGTCCCGCCCCCGCCCGACCAGTGTCTTCGCAGGGTGGGGAAGTGTTTCTTCTTTTTTCTTCTTGCCCAGAGTGGAGGCTGCATTTAATGTTCCGCTCGCCCGATCCAGCCGCCGCATCCCTGAGGGCAGGTTTTATTGTATGCCCCCCCCCCTGCCCGACCAACGTCTTCAGGGGTGTGGTATTTTGTTCTTTAGTGTCCCGCCCGTCCGCGCGGCGTCTTCGGCGGTTGTCATCGATCTTCCTGGAGAAATTGTTGATTTCACATTGTGAAGGTTGTACATAATGTCCTGCCCGCCCAAGTCGAACGCCCCATCATTGGCTACAGGTTTCGTTTACTGTTCCGCGCGCCCAACCCGCGTCGTTGGCGCTTGTGATGTAGTTTTGCATGACCTTATCCTACCAGCGATCGAAGGTTGCATTCAATGTCCCGCCCGCCCTATACGGACGCTCCGTCACTGAGTGCATGGTTCTTTTCATGTACCGGCTGGCGCCTTCAGCGGTTGTGATCGATGTTCCTTCAATTTTATCAGCTCACACAGTGCATAGAATGTCCTGCCCGCCCAATTTGTACGTCCCATCACTGACCACAGGTTTCATTGAATGTTCTGCCCGCCTGACCAGCGTCTTCGGCGTTTGTGATATACTTCCCCATGATTGCATCCCGACACAGAGTGAAGCTTGCATTCAAATGTCCCGCCCGCCCGACCGGTTCACAGGTTCTTCGTTGTCGTCATCGCCGTCGTCGTCGTCGCTCTCGATGCCCCCCTCCGGGCCCCTGTCGGTTCCGCCCTCCCTTCCGCCCGGGAAGGGAAGGGAGCAGGTCCCCCCCCCCGGGTACATGGGAGGTTGGGGGTGATTTTTGGGGGCCCCTGGTTCTTGGGAGGAGGGGGTCGAGTTTTTCAGTCCAGGCGCCAGTGAAACGCGCCCTCTCAGAATTATGAGGCTGAGGAGGCGTATGGGGAACAGGTCGCGGAGGAGGAGGAGGAGGCCCCCTTCTGCCATTCTCTTGGAGCCTTCGACGCGGGGCGTGGCTGGGCTTCTGGAGGCCTTGGCGCGGGCATCGCCCGTCGGGGATCGACGATCGGCCACCTCTGGGAGCCAGGGGAAGCAGGGCAAGGACCACACGACGCAATCCTGGATGCTGGGCCGCAGCAGGGCCCGCCGCAGCCGCCCCCCCGCCCGCCCGGTTCGATGATCCTCAGGACGTGTGTGTGTGTGTGTATCTCTGTGTGTGTGTGTCTGTCTGTCTGTCTGTCTGTCTGTCTGTCTGTCTGTCTGTCTGTCTGTCTGTCTGTCTGTCTGTCTGTCTGTGTGTGTGAATGTGTGTGTGTGTGTGTGTGTTGTGTGTGTGCGTGCGTGCGTGCGTGCGTGCGTGCGTGCGTGCGTGCGTGCGTGCGTGTGTGTGTGTGTGCGTGCGTGCGTGTGTGTCTGTGTGTGCGGTGTGTGTGTGTGTGTGTGTGTGTGTGTGTGGGGGGGGGGGGGGGGGGTCTGTGTGTGGGGGGGTCTGTGTGTGGGGGGGTCTGTGTGTGGGTCTGTGTGTGTATCGCCTAGCCGCCGGCGCAAAAGTGTGTGTGTGTGTTTCCCTTGCTCAGCTCCGCCGATAGCACGCAGACTGCGTCGGCCCTCGCTGCAGCGTCTGCCTCGTAGTGGAGGGCTTCGGTGGACAAGCACACGTTGCCGCTAACACACGCTCTGAAGATCATCGAAAGGTGCCTCGCGAAGGAGGCCTCGCTGCGGCGCGAGGCGGCCCTGCGGTGGGCCGCGCTGCGCTTCGGGTGCACCGAGCCCTCGCTGCTCCGTGCCGCCCTGAACGAGTGGCGCCTCGCGCTCGCGCGGCAGGGCGCGCTCTCCGCGGCGGCGCCCAGCGTCGCGCCCGCGGCGGAGGCGTCGTCGTCGTCGTCGTCGTCGTCGGCGGCGGCGGCGGCGGCGGCGGCGTCGGCGTCAGCGTCGGTGTCGGCGTCGTCGTCGTCGTCGTCAGTTGCGCCGTCGTCGGCACCGTCGCGAGCTGGCGCAGCTGCGGCAGGCGCCCGAGCCCGACGCCGAGCTGGAGGGCCTGCGGCGCGAGTTGGCGCAGCTGCGGCAGGAGCGGCGGGCGTTGGGAGGGGTCCCATGATTGCAGCTCTCCGGAGGAGGGCAAGGTACCCGTACCCCTACCCTTGGCCCGTTTTCCATGTTTTTGGTCCTCTTGCGAGGCCCTCGTCGCCACCGCTGAATTCGCTTCGAAATCCTGGTCAGAACACACCCCGGGAGAGGTGCAGGGAGTAGCGGTATCAGTTATTATTGGTTTCCCCAATCATCTCGGTTTTGCGGGCAAGAGTTGCATCCTGAGGAACAGAGACATCGGAAATATGTGTTTTCGGATATCAAAATCCCAATCTTCTTCGAGCGCCTTCCTACTTCAAGAGTCGTTGTGTTGTGTTGTGTGTTGTTGTTCTTTGGGCTGGCCCGAACCCAACACATTTGTTCCGCCTTCCTACTTCATGTTTCCACCTACTTCTTCCGACTGGCGGGTAATGGCATGAACAAGTTTTGTTGAAGGTCCGCGCCGATTTCTCTGATCGGTGCTGGATCCCCCTCTGTGGCGCGCGGATCGCGCCAGGGGCGGCGCTGGAGGCGCCGCCAGGGGGCTCCAGGGACAATGCGAGAGATCCACGCGGACCTCCGAAAGTTTATGTGAAGGTCATTGCTTGTCCCCCGAATATCACATCGACTGCGTCTTGGACTTCCTGGAATGGGGGCGCCAAGAGGCAGAGGCGCAGTGGACGTAGATAAACATCTGGTCTCTGGGGACCAGATGTTTATTCATATCCACTGCGCTGCTGGTTTCTGGGGAAGGGATGGGGGCCGAGCAGGTGGGGTCGAAGGATCGCGCCGCCTGGCCGATGCATCGGCGATGCGGGGCGATGTGGAGCCCAAGTTTACCGAAGCCGACGTCGCCGATGCGTCGCCGACGCATCCCCGATGTATCCGATGCATCGCCGACGCATTTGCGATGCACTGGCCATGCGGCGCGATCCCCCGACCAAATCTACTCGGACCCCATCTGGGAGGCCTCTGATGATGGCAGCTTCACGTCGTGATGAAAAGCCGCTGCAAGGTGTTTGTCCGTTCTCGGCCTCGGGAAGCCCCTCGCGCCTCGCGGGGCCTCAGGGGCCCTTCGCGGGATCGAGCTGGCGCAGGTGCGGGAGGAGCCTCGGGGTGGGGGTCCCATAGTGGCAGCCTGCCGCGGACGACATGAGTGCTACGGCGCATAGTTTTTCGGCCCTCAGAGTCCGACAAGCTTGGCACCGCACCGAGCTGGAGGGGGGCCTGGAGGCGTGAAGGGAGTCCAAGCATGATAAGGTTCAAGCGCGCCGTTCTCGTGAGGTTCGTGTGGTAAGAAACATCCCAACGGCAGGACTTGGCCAGTTTTTAGCCTTGGGGAGCCCCTCGCTGGGCCCCGGGACCGTCAGAAAACGACCCGGGGTGAAGAAATGTCTGAAGGGAAAGTGTCGGGACTTCGGGGGGCCCGCATTGAACAAGCATCGGGACATCGCACGATCGGATGCGGATGCGGCATCCTTATTTAATCGCTTCGCTCATTCCGCCGGCCCGTATTGTGCCATCGCAGGCGTTTGCTTGCGCGTTCGTGGCCTCTTGGAGCCTCGGTGGGGCCGTTTGGGGCCTCTTGGCGCCTCTTTAGGCCTCTTGGAGAACTCGGGAGGCCTCCAGGGGGCCTCCTGAGCTCTCGTGACGGTCTCTTGGGGGGCTTTCGGCGGGCTCTTGGCGGTATTTGTTGGTCCTCTTGGGGCCTGGGGCCTGACGTTGTTGGTCCTCTTGGGGCCTCACGGGAGCTTATTGGGGCGTCTTGGGGGTGTCTTGGAGAGTCTCTTGGGGCCTCTTTCGGGGTCCTGGGCGCCTTCTGGGGCGGAGGGCTCGATTTTTCAGTTCTCGGTTCCCTTCTTGAGCCCCTCTTGGGCCCGTCTTGGGGCCTCTTGGTCCGCCTTGGGCAGCACTTGGGCCGTCTGGGGGGCGCTCTTGGGCCGCTCCGGGGCCGTCTTGGGAGCCTCGTGGGCCGTCTTGGAGCAGTCTTGAAGGCCTCTTGGGCCCTCTTGGAGCGTCCGGAAGCGAAAAGGCCAGAACGCAAAAAAACATCGAAAAAACCAATGAAATCAACGATTTTGGCAACTTGGGGCCCTCTTCGGAGGCCTCTTGGAAGGCCCTTGGAGCGTCTTGGAGGCCTCTTGGGCTGTCTTGGGGCCATCTGGGGCGTCTTCGGGCGATCTTTGGCCGTCTCGGGCCTCTCTTGGACCGTCTAGAAAGCTTCTCGGGGCCCTCTTGGACCGATCTGGAGCCCTCTTGGACTCCGAAACAGAACTCCGGCATCTCTGACCCGACCTTGCCGGGGACTTGCCGGGACCTTGCCAGGGTACTTTTCGCCCGGGGACCCCCAGGGGCCGCCCCGCGCGCGAACTAGAAATACTGTTAACCAGGTACCGGAGATCTTAGCACGCCCTGGCCCGTTGGGCCGGCGAATTCGAACTACTGCGTTGTAGCCTGTTCTGTTTGTCGGTGCCCAGTGATGTGCCAGCCTCGGGGCGCTCTCCAGCGGCTACGCCTCGCCGAGAGCGTTCCACGGAGGTGCCCAGATCGTCCCGAACGGTCGCCAGGCACGTGAGTTCGGAGCCAGGAATATGTCCACGTGTCCACAAGGCAGTGGCAAATAGCGGCCCAAACACAGTGTATATATGTATGAATGTATGAATGTATGAATGTATGTATGTATGTATGTATGAATGAATGTATGAATGTATGAATGTATGAATGTATGAATGTATGAATGTATGCATGCATGCATGCATGCATGCATGCATGCATGTATGCATGTATGCATGTATGCATGCATGCATGTGTATGTGTATGTGTATGTATGTGTATGTGTAGGTGTAGGTGTAGGTGTAGGTGTAGGTGTAGGTGTAGGTGTAGGTGTAGGTGTAGGTGTAGGTGTAGGTGTAGGTGTAGGTGTAGGTGTGTATGTGTATATGTATGTGTATGTGTATGTGTATGTGTGTGTGTATGTGTATGTGTAGGTGTATGTGTATGTGTATGCGTATGTGTATGTGTATGTGTATGTGTATGTGTATGTGTATGTGTATGTGTATGTGTATGTGTATGTGTATGTGTATGTATGTATGTATGCATGCATGCATGTATGTATGTATGTATGTATGTATATATGTTTGTATGTATGTGTGGTTGTGTGTACATGTATGTATGTATGTATGTATGTATGTATGTATGTATGTATGTATGTATATCTGTATGTTTGTATGTATGTATGTATGTATGTATGTATGTATGTATGTGTGTGTAGGTATGTATGTATGTATGTATGTATGTATGTATGTATGTATGTATCTATATATGTATGCATGTATATATGTATATATGTGTGCATGTATGTATGTGTGTATGTATGCATATGTGTATGTATGCAGGTATGTATGTATGTAGTGCTTTAAGAATGGGGTACTCCTGGAGCCTGGGCCGTCTCTCGTCTGAAACGCTTTGGGGCCAAAGGGTTGTGAAGCTAACGATGGCTTTTCATACGACATGCTCTGATCCGTAAACTTCCGGCTCAAGTTTTTCAGGGTCCAATGCCCTTGCAGGGTGCCCGACGCCTCCCTCTTGCGGCCATCATCGGGTGGCTGGCCTCTTCGCCGCTGCGAGTCTGTGTGGGTGTGCCAGGCAACATCCTTCGGGCGCCGCTCGGCGTCGGCCGTGCCCAGGGGCTCTGACAGAACGCGAGCTGCCCGGGATTGTGCCCAGACCTCGTGAAGGTGCTGGGGGAGCTCTGGTCGCGGCGTGCCGCGCACGAGCGCCAGCTCCCAGTGGCGGAGGAGTTGTCGGAGGGCGCTCGAGGCGGGGTGTCGTGGTACGTGGGAATGGCGACAGCCGTCGCCAGTGGCTTCTTTTCCTACGGCAACGTGGTGATCGGTTGCGTGTGCGTGCTCGTGGTTTCCCTCTTTATAGCCGACGGCGACGTGTACCCTCGGGATCTTTCCGTGTCAGGGGATCTGCAGGCATGGCGTCTGTCTGACGCTGAAGGCGAGATGATCGGCAACGTCTACGGCCGAGGGCTTGCTGCTGTGTCTCACCAAGCTTTCGGCGCTGGGCGCGGGAAGGGGTCGCAGGTGAGGCGCTCGGGATGCGCGTCATGCTGAGTGGGCAGGCGTGCCTCGACTCGCCTGGCAGCCCCGACTACACCAGGGCCGACCTCATCACGGGGTGGGAACCTGGACGGGGCAAAGTTTTGGCCGCATTTCCTTTTGTCAAGCACGTAGTTGGGATGGCTTGCGACAAGGCATCAGTTTGGAAGGAGCTTCGGAAGCACAGCGAGGAGTTACGTTTGAGGATACCGCCCAAGGGCCCCGACAGGGAGGGCCAGGGCGGGGATCCCCCATGACAGACGCGCGCGGCCCCCCCCACCGCCTGAGGGGTGGGCCGAGATCCAGGGCATTCCCGGCGTGTCAGCTGGGTTTTCTTGTTGGGGTCTGTGCCGAGGAGCGTGACGTCCCGCGAGAGCTTCTCCCTCTGCCTTACGTGCCTCAGGAACCCGTTGCATGCGCTCATCTTTCTCGGGGTGTTCGGCAACGTGTCCAGGTTCGGCGTCGACTCACGGATGAGGTGATTGAGAGCATCTGGGCCTTCCGTTGGCTCGCGGGCTCTTCTGCGACCAACACGAAGTTTTCGTCGCTGGGCCAGCGCGCCACGGTTGACCACCTGTATGACACCCTCAACTCTTTTCGGCCGCCATGCGAGGTGGCCTCTGACGAGGAAGCCATGCGTGCGCTTCTCGGGAGTAGAGTCCCCTACTCTGGGGACGATGATTTGACAGTGGTTCCCTACGACAGTGCTCTGGTGTCGATCCCTGGTGAAGGGCGGGTTCCCGTCCCGCTGACCGAGGTGCTGCCGCCAGATGCCGCAAAGATGATCGTAGATTTTGACACCCACCTGCTCAAGGACGACAACCAGTGGGGGGCGGAGGTGGAGCGGGGTCTCGAGCACATTGGGTCCTACATGGACCCTCGGCTTCGCTTCAGTCGACGCAGTTATATCAATTTCATTGGGGACCTGTTCAGAGGCGGGTTTCTCGCTTGGCGACGTGCCGACCAGGTTCGAGGCAGGATTTCGGTATTCTTTGTGCGGAAGAAGTCGGGCAAACAGCGCCTCGTCGTTGATTGTAGACGTGTCAGTGCCCGTTTCCGAGAGTGCCCACACGTTCCAATGGGCTCGGGGTAGTCCTGGGCCGACGTCGTGATGGACACGGACACTGATATGTATCTCTCTCTAAGTGACGTGGAGGGCTACGTTCACGCGTGCAGGCTGCCGCCAGGGCTCGAGAATTTCTTCTACCTTCCTGACACTACTGGAGAAGAGTTGAAGTCGGTTGCCAATGGTGATCCCGCCTTTGGGTACCTCTAGAACGCCGACGCCGCAGCGCCCGCGATGAGGGTGATGCCGATGGGCTGGACGCGGAGCTTCTTCTTCGCGCAAGTCTTGCACGCGCACCAGGTCAGCCAGATCAGGGACTGGACCCCGGGCGCGGCCATCCAGGATCGCGCCCCTCCGCCCCCTTTTCGGGCGGGCTCCGAGCTGGCGCTGCCGTGCTGCGACAACTTCGTGGCGGCTGCGTCCTCTAAGGCCCAGGCCGATGCCCTCCGCGAGGACTGCAAGCGGAGGCTCACCTCGCTCGGTTTCGAGGTCCATTAGGGGGAAGCTGCGCGGCGCTGGGCCGAGTCCTTGGGTGTCGCGATCGATGGGTTGACGGGCGAGCATCGCCCTAGCCCCACCAAGGCCTGGCGGCTTCGCCAGGTCTGCCGCCGCTTGAGCCGCCAGCGACCCTGGCTCAGCGGTCGCCAGTTGGAGCGGCTCTTGGGCCACGCTGCCTTCCAGTTCCTGGGACACAGGCCGTTGCTCTCGATTTTCCGCAGCTACTACACCTTTGTGCAGTGCCACTACCTCCGACCACGGCGGCTTTGGCGTTCGGCTGCAGAGGAGCTCCGCGCGGCTGCTGCCATGCTGCCCTTCGCCAGGGCGAACGTGCGGCGGCCTTGGGCTTCCGAGGTGGAGGTGTTCGACGCCAGTCCAGCGGTGTGCGGCGTCCTGTCCGCGGCCTTGCCGGAGAAGGTGGTCTCGGAGATCGGGAAGACTGATGAGCGTTGGCGTTATGCTTTTCAGTATGAGCAACCGGGAGGACCGCGTGAGCATGCCCTTCGGACGGCTCCTCCTGTCGAGGAGTGCTTCTCCAACGTTGAGACCGTGCTCCCCCGTGACTGGTCTAGACGGCGCCGGCAACCCGCGCAGGTTTTTCCAGAGGTCCCGGCGTCCATCTTCAAGGATTTCGAGTGGCGAGAGCGCGTTGCTGGGCGCTGGAGGGATGAGGGGCACATTGCGATGCTGGAGGGCCGCGCGGGGCTGATCTCTGCGCGGCGGGCCTGTCGGTCGGTGGCCAACCGCGGCATGCGGCATCTCAAGATAGGTGACAACATGGGGATGATCCTCGCTATGTCCAAGGGGCGTGCTGACGATTTCGGCCTGTTGATATCGTGTAGGAAAAATGCAGCCCGCACCGTCGCCATGGACATGACGGTTCGCTGGCGATGGATTCCCTCAGAGATCAATGTCGCCGACGCCGCCTCCCGCCGCTATCTCGCAGACGCTCACCGCAGCCGCGAGCGTGGGCTTGCTCGTCTTAAGCTTCATCGAGGGGCGGGCGCTGGCCCACTAGCTGCGGAGTTCACGGTGGGTGAAGCGGCTGCTCCCCCCGAGCCGACTCGGACGGCCCCATGGCGTGGCATCTGTTGGTCGCCTACTGGGGCCCGCCAGCAGCCGTCCCGCTGCGGCAGGGGTCGCCAACTCCGGGAGGAGCTCGAGCTGAGAGAAATCTTGGTGAGCCCCCTCGAGATGAAGTCGGTCGGAAAGCAGTCGATCCCCCGCTACCTCCAGATATACGGGGAGTTCTCGGACTTCGCGACCGCCCACGGCTCCGACTTCAGCACGGGCGAGGTCGTGGGCGAGGCTCTGGTGCAGCGGACGAGCCTCCTGTACTTGGATGGGTGGCACGCAGCTCTGGTCGCCTGCCACTTCCAGCTGCCGCTTGTGTGGGAGGCCGCGATCGCGGGGGCAATGACCGGGCGCGGGGGGCTCGAGGGCGCCCAGGGGAGGCTGGTGATGCACGAGGCGTACCTGCGCACTGGAGAGGCGACGCGGCTCCGGGCTGGGCTGGCGCCGCAGCCACGCACGCGTCGTGCTCATCCTCGACTCCTCGGGCACCAACATCCCCACCAAGACAAGCGTGCTGGACGATGTAGTCACGCTGGCCAAGCGACCAGCGCTCCCCACAACGCCCAGGGGTTGCAGGAGGTTCCTCGACCCGGCCCTCCCCGACTTCTGGCTCGTGAACTGGAACCTCACCAGCTGCCAGTTTCGCCACAGCGACCTCCGTCGACATGCTCGCTCCGTTCGCCGATTGGCGCCAGACATCGTGGAGCGCGGCAGGAGGGCCACTTTCCTGTGAGTGAGAAGATACGTGAGGCGCAGTGCGATGCAAAAAGCTCTTGCCAGCAGTCCCAAAAGCCTCCTGGACTCCGCCGCGGCTGCCGAATCCTCCATCGAGGGTGCTCTCCGTGGACAGCCGTGCCGACTGCTGCGACCGCCCCGTTCCCAAAACGGAGATGGGCCGTCGAGATCTTCTCAGGATCTGGGCAGCTGGCGCGCGGGCTGGCGAGGGCCGATATTCCCACCGAGGCCTGCGATGTCGCCGACGGACCCGGTGGCGACCTCCTTCGGCCGGAGGTAGTGAGGCACCTGCGTGAGAAAAATCGGTCTGGTTCCCTTTGTTTCATGTGGTTCGGCGTTCCTTGTAACACTTTTTCCCGGGCCACAGATCGGCCGAATGGGCGTCGCCCCCTCCGTTCTAACACTCATTTGTACGGCCTCCCTGAGCTTGATGCTAAGCAGAATGCACGCGTACAGACTGCTAACAGATTGGTGCGCGTTGTGTGTAGTCTCGCACGTGATTGTACTAAGCACAATATCTCCTGGGTGATTGAGAACCCTCGCACGTCTCGTCTTTGGCTTTTGGGCGAGATACAACACCTTGAAAGGAGTGCGTCGTCCGTTGTTTCAGACTACTGCATGTATGGAATGCCTTGGAGGAAATGTATTCGCTTCCTCGGCACGCCCCGAGGAATGGAATCGTGGGAGCGCCGCTGCACAGGAAGAGTTTGTCGGCGCACTGGCCACAGCCACCAGGCCCTGGAAGCCAAGGGTGCCCCAGGGGTGTTCTGGACCCGGCGAGCAGAGCCATATCCCACGTGTCTGTGTAACGCTATCTCCTCTCCCGTCGTCGCCTCCCTCCCTCCTCTCCCCCACTAGAACAGCTCTCTGGTGCTGGGGACGGGTTGTGGGCCCTCGCGGCTTTTGACAATTATTATTTGTCTGATTCGCTCGGTCCCAGTCTTTGGGCAGGCAATGCTCCCAAGGCAGCATCTTCATACGATTCCAGTTGTTCTGGTCTTGGCGTAAAGGAGTGCTTTAAGAATGGGGTACTCCTGGAGCCTGGGCCGTCTCTCGTCTGAAACGCTTCGGGGCCAAAGGGTTGTGAAGCTAACGATGGCTTTTCATACGACATGCTTTGATCCGTAAACTTACGGCTCAAGTTTTTCAGGGTCCATCTGCCTCCACTCCTCCACCGTTTCCTTCTGGGTTGTGGGCCCTCGCGGTGTTTGACAAATATTACTTGTCTGACTCGCTCGGTGCTCCCAAGGCAGCATCTTCATACGATTCCAATTGTTCTGGTCTTGGCGTAAAGGATGTATGTATGTATGTATGCATGCATGCATGTATCTATGTATATGTGTATGTAGGTATGCATGCATGCGTGCATGCACGCATGCATGCATGTATGTATGTATGTATGTGTCCGTGCATGCATGCATGCATGCAGTTATGTATGTATGTGTGTATGTGTGTGTATGTATGTATGTATGTGTGTGTGCATGTATGTATGTATGTTTGTATGCATGCATGTATGTATGTATGTATGTATGTATGTATGTATGTATGTATGTATGTATGTATGTATGTATGTATGTATGTATGTATATTGCGAAGGCCTGACGGCCGGTGCCGCCGACCCTGTTCGCCATGCGCAGCAAGAGGCACGGGCTGTGGGATGGTTTGGGGGAACGGGGAGAAGGACGAGAAGGTGGGGGAGGGAGGTGTCGTATCTGACCCGGGACTTCCCCGGGACTCCCCCGGGACCCCCCCCGGGACCTCCTCTCCCCCCCCCGTCGGGGAAGGGAAAGGGAAGGGGCTTCCCTTCGACTCAATGACGACGTTGCTCAAGGTCGGTACGGGGGGGGGGCGTCGTATCTGACTCGGGGGGGGGTCGCTACCCCCCCCCGCTACCCCCCCCCCCCTCCCGGCGGGGGAGGAATGAAAGGGAAGGGGCTTCCCTTCGACTCAATTACGAGGTTGCTCAAGGTCGGCTTGGCTGGAGCCCAGGGGAAGAGGAGTCCCAGGGGGGGGCGTCGTATCTGACCCGGGGGGGGGGTCGCTACCCCCCCCCCCTCCCGGCGGGGGAGGGATCAAAGGGAAGGGGCTTCCCTTCGACTCAATTACGAGGTTGCTCAAGGTCGGCTTGGCTGGAGCCCAGGGGAAGAGGAGTCCCAGGGGGGGGCGTCGTATCTGACCCGGGGGGGGGGGGTCGCTACCCCCCCCCCTCCCGGCGGGGGAGGGATCAAAGGGAAGGGGCTTCCCTTCGACTCAATTACGAGGTTGCTCAAGGTCGGCTTGGCTGGAGCCCAGGGGAAGAGGAGTCCCAGGGGGGGGCGTCGTATCTGACCCGGGGGGGGGGGTCGCTACCCCCCCCCCCTCCCGGCGGGGGAGGGATCAAAGGGAAGGGGCTTCCCTTCGACTCAATTACGAGGTTGCTCAAGGTCGGCTTGGCTGGAGCCCAGGGGAAGAGGTCTCCCAGGGAAAGGGAAGGACAGAGACGACGAGTACAAAGAATGACGGAGATGACGGCTCGAACGGAAAAGCCCCTCACACACGCCGACAGGGTCGGCGGATATATATATATTATATATATATATATATATAATATAACATATATATATATATATATGTATATATGTTATGCCTATCGCCCAGAGAGCGGACGGGAAACTTATACTTTATTGAAGGCGCATACGGCGAATCACCGCCGCCCCCTGCCTTTTTGGAAGCGCCTATGGCCGAACGTTGAGGCCAGACCTGCCAAGCTATCGGACCATGTGTTCCCCGAATCGGTTTGGAAAGCCTTCGGGGAAAACGTGGTCATCGTGACGGTGATCTTGGCCGTCTGGAGGCCATTTTGACCTTTTCGGGCCTTCTCGGAGGACGTCTTGGAGGGCTCTTGGGCCATCTTGGATGCCAGGGAATACATGATTTTGGCATTTTCAGGCATTCCTGGAGGCCCTCTTGGAAGCCTCTTGGGCAGTCTTGGGCCATCTTGGGCTGTCTTGGTGGGCTCCTGGCCCGTCCGACGCCGTCGGAAGCCGTTTGGGGGGCCTCTCTGGGCCGACTCGGGGCATCTTGGAATGCTCCAGGGCCGTCTTGGAGGCCATCTTGGGCGTCTTAAAAGCCTCATGGGCCGTCTTGGGGGCCTCTTGGGGCTGTCTTGGGGGCGTCTGGGGCCGTCATGGGGCCATCTTGGAGGCCTCTTGGGCCATCTTGGGGCGATCTTGGGAGCCTCTTGGGCCGTCTTCGGCCGTCGGAAAGCCGAAAAGGCGCAAATGCCAAAACTCTTTCAAACACCTAAGGGAAATTAATGATTTTGGCCTCTTCGGGCCCTCCTGGAGGAGCTCTTGGAGGCCTCTTGGGCCGTCTTGGAGGCATCTTGGGGCCATCTTAGCCGTATTGGAGGCCATCTTGGCCGTATTGGAGGCCTCTTGGAGCCCTCTTGGGGCCGTCTTGGTGGCCTTATGGGCCGTCCTGGGGCCATCTTGGAGGCCTCGTGGGCGATCTTGAGGCGATCTTGGGGTCCTCTTGGGCCGTCTGAACTGAAACCCGTCGGAGGCCTCTTGGGCCGTCTCGCGAGCCTCTTGGGAACCTCTGGGGCCGTCTTGGGCCATATTGAGGCCGTCTGAGGTCGTCGTGGGTGCATCTTGGGCCGTCTTAGGGCATCTTGGGGCCATCTTAGCCGTCTTGGAGGCCATCTGGGCCGTCTTGGAGGCCTCTTCGAGCTCTCTTGGGGCCGTCTTGGGGGTCTTTGGGGCCGTCATGGGGCCATCTTGGAGGCCTCGTGGGCGATCTTGAGGCGATCTTGGGGTCCTCTTGGGCCGTCTTGAGCCGTCGGAATGCCGAGAAGAAGCAAATGCCCAAATCTTTCAAAACCATTAGGAACATCAGCGATTTGGGCCTCTTCGAGCCCTCCTGGAAGACCTCTTGAGGGCCTCTGAGGCCGTCTTGGAGGCTTCTTGGGCGAACTTGGAGGTATCTTGGACGCTCTTGGGCCGTCAGGGAGGCCATCTAGAGCCGTCTAGAATCATCTTGGAGGCCATCTTGGCCATCTTGGACGCCATCTTGAGCCGTCTTGGAGGATTGTTTGTGGACGTTGGGGTCCTAAGCAATCCTCCCGGGACCCCGGCGGGACGGGCCGAAGCGCCAGGGGGGAGCTCTTTTGGAAAAGGAACCAAAACCAGAATCGAAAGGGTCCAGCACGCCAGGAACCCCTGCGATGAATCGACAGGGGGCGGCTGATCGAAGACGCCTACGGCGAATCACCGCCGCCCCCTGCCTTTTTGGAAACGCCGATGTGGCCGAAAGTTGGACTAGAGCTTGGCCAAGCTATCGGACCATGAGTTCCCCGAGTCGGTTTGGAAAGCTTTCGGGGAACACATGGGAGAGAATGATTATGAACAGGAAGAGGAAGAGGAAGAAATAGAGTAGGAGGATGAGGGTTGTTAGGAGTCTCTTGGGGCACCCTTGGGGTCTGTTGGGGGCTTCTTGGGGGCCTCTTCGAGGCCTCTTGGAGGCATCTTGGGGGCCTCCTTGGGCCTCTTGGGGGCCTTTGGGGGCTTCCTGGGGGTCTCTTTGGCCGTCTTAGGGCGTTCCTGGTCCGTCTGACGCCGTCTGGAGCCGTCTTGGGGGCCTCTCTGGGCCGTCTTGGGGCCCTCTTGGGGCGCTTCAGGGCCGTCTTGGAGGCCATGTTGGGCGTCTTGGAGGCCTCTTGGGCCGTCTTGGGGCGCTCTTGGGGCCGTCTTGGGGGGCCCTTGGGCCGTCATAGGGCCTTCTTGGAGGCCTCTTGGGCGATCTTGGGGGCCTCTTGGGCCGTCGGAAGGCCGAAAAGAAGAAAACGCAAAAAACCTTCAAAAACCTAAGGAAAACCAATGATTTTGGCCTCTTCGGGCTCTCCTGGAGAACGTCTTGGAGGCCTCTTGGGCCATCTTGGAGGCATCTTGGGGCCATCTTGGCCGTCTTGGAGGGCATCTTGGGCCGTCTTGGGAGGCATCTTGGAGCCATCTTACCCGTCTTGGAGGCCATCTTGGCCGTCTGGAGGCATCTTGGAGGCCATCTTGGGCCATCTTGGCCGTCTTGGGGCATCTTGGGCGTCTTGGTCTTGGGTGCATCTTGGAGGCCATCTTGGGCCATCTGGCCGTCTTGGAGGCCATCTTGGGCCATCTTGGAGCCATCTTACCCGTCTTGGAGGCCATCTTGGCCGTCTGGGAGGCATCTTGGAGGCCATCTTGGGCCATCTTGGCCGTCTTGGAGGCCATCTTGGGCCAAGTTGGGGCAACAAAGGCATTGACAGACGGATTTTGAGAAAATTACGGGTGGCCGGCGGGACGGGCCGAAGCCCACTGGGGAGTTCTTTTAGAAGAAGAACCAAAACCAAAACTGAATCATCCAGCACGCCGTGCACCCCTGCAAGCAGGGGGCGGCGGATCGAAGACGCCTACGGCGAATCACCGCCGCCCCCTGCCTTTTTGGAAGCGCCTATGTGGCCGAACGTTGAGGCCAGACCTGCCAAGCTATCGGACCACGTGTTCCCGAATCGGTTTGGAAAGCCTTCGGGGAACACGTGGGCATCTTGAAGGTCATCTTGGCCGTCTTGGAGGCCTCTTGGGCAAGCTTTGGGCGATCTTTGGGGCTTTTTGGGCAGTCTCGGGCCAGCTTCGAGCCAACTTCGGCCATCTTGGTGGGTTCCTGGCACGTCTGAAGCCGTCGGAAGCCGTTTGGAGGGCCTCTATGGGCCGACTTGGGGCCCGCTTGGAATGCTCCAGGGCCGTCTTGGAGGCCATCTTGGGCGTCTGGGAGGCCATCTTGGGCGTGTTGGAGGCCTCTTGGGCCCTATTGGGGCCCTCTAGGGGCCATCTTGGAGGCCACTTGGGCCATCATGGGGCTCTCTTGGGGGCCTCTTGGGCGATCTTGGGGGCTTCTTGGGCCGTCTTGAGCCGTCGGAGAGCCGAAAAGGCGCAAATGCAAAAATCCTTCAAAAACCAATGGAAAATCAATGATTTTGGCCTCTTCGGACTCTCCTGGAGGACCTCTTGGAGGCCTCTTGGGCCGTCTGGGAGGCCTCTGGGGGGCCTCTTGGGCCGTCTTGGGCCGTCTTGGACTCTCTGGGCCGTTTTGGAGGCCGTCTTGGACCATCTCGGGCGGACTTGGAGGCCATCTTGGGCCATCTTCGCGATTTTTTGAGGATGTCCCGAGCGAAACGGCCGTTTTTGGGCATTGACAGACGGATTTTCGGCAATTTACGCGTGGCCGGCGGGACGGGCCGAAGCCCACTGGGGAGTTCTTTTAGAAAAAGAACCAAAACCAAACCTGAATCATCCAGCACGCCGTGCACCCCTGCAAGCAGGGGGCGGCGGATCGAAGACGCCTACGGCGAATCACCGCCGCCCCCTGCCTTTTTGGAAACGCCGATGTGGCCGAAAGTTGGACTTGAGCTTGGCCAAGCTATCGGACCATGAGTTCCCCGAGTCGGTTTGGAAAGCTTTCGGGGAACACATGGGAGAGAATGATTATGAACAGGAAGAGGAAGAGGAAGAAATAGAGTAGGAGGATGAGGGTTGTTAGGAGTCTCTTGGGGCACCCTTGGGGTCTGTTGGGGGCTTCTTGGGGGCATCTTCGAGGCCTCTTGGAGGCATCTTGGGGGCCTCCTTGGGCCTCTTGGGGGCCTTTGGGGGCTTCCTGGGGGTCTCTTTGGCCGTCTTAGGGCGTTCCTGGTCCGTCTGACGCCGTCTGGAGCCGTCTTGGGGGCCTCTCTGGGCCGTCTTGGGGCCCTCTTGGGGCGCTTCAGGGCCGTCTTGAAGGCCATGTTGGGCGTCTTGGAGGCCCCTTGGGCCGTCTTGGGGCGCTCTTGGGGCCGTCTTGGGGGGCCCTTGAGCCGTCATAGGGCCTTCTTGGAGGCCTCTTGGGCGATCTTGGGGGCCTCTTGGGCCGTCGGAAGGCCGAAAAGAAGAAAACGCAAAAAACCTTCAAAACGTCTTGGAGAACGTCTTGGAGGCATCTTGGGGCTCTCCTGGAGAACGTCTTGGAGGCCTCTTGGGCCATCTTGGAGGCATCTTGGGGCCATCTTGGCCGTCTTGGAGGGCATCTTGGGCCGTCTTGGGTGCATCTTGGAGCCATCTTACCCGTCTTGGAGGCCATCGTGGCCGTCTTGGAGGCATCTTGGAGGCCATCTTGGGCCATCTTGGCCGTCTTGGACGCCATCTTGGGCCAAGTTGGGGCAACAAAGGCATTGACAGACGCATTTTGGGAAATTTACGGGTGGCCGGCGGGACGGGCCGAAGCCCACTGGGGAGTCCCCTCCCTGCTTGCAGGGGTGCACGGCGTGCTGGATGATTCAGGTTTTGGTTTTGGTTCTTTTTCTAAAAGAACTCCCCAGTGGGCTTCGGCCCGTCCCGCCGGCCACCCGCGCATTTCCCAAAATGCGTCTGT
>CAUYUJ010018000.1:0-140000 GCA_963575745.1 Prorocentrum cordatum
TCGCGGGTGGGTCGCGGGTGGGTCGCGGGTGGGTCGCGGGTGGTTCGCGGGTGGATCGCGGGGTAAGTCGCGGGTGGTTCGCGGGTTGAGTCGCGGGTTGAGTCGCGGGTGGGTCGCGGTTGGGTGTGGGGTGGGTCGCGGGTGGGTCGCGGGTGGGTCGCGGGTGGGTCGCGGGTGGGTCGCGCGGGGTGGGTCGCGGATGGGTCGCGGGTGGTTCGCGGGTGAGTCGCGGGCGTTCCGGGATGGGTCGCGGGTGGGTCGCGGTTCGTGGTTACCGTTCGGCCCCTTCATTTTGATGTGTATAGATATATACATCAAATATATATATATATATATATATATATAATATATATATAAATATATAATATATATATATATTCAGATCAGACAGCGGCAGAGCCCGAGGAACGGGGCAGGGAAATGGAGGGTCAGAGGCGGGGGGAACGCGGGGGAGCCCGCGCGGCACGAGTCCGAAAGCGATTGTTGGCGTTCGGGGCAAGGCAGGACCGCGGGGGGCCAGGTACGCACGATCGGGAGCGCGCCGTCTGTGCACTGCGGCGAGACAACGCCAGTGACGACGAGGGTGGTGACGACGTCGGTGGGCGGCGATGTGTCTGATGGCGGCGATGTAGCTGGTGATGCTGATGGGGAGGGTTCCCGTGATGTCAGCGGTGGCGTAGAAGGCGGTGGCGCTGGTAAGCGGCGCGCATATCGGGGTACACGCTCGGCACTTGGGGGCAAGAGCCACGTGGATCCCGCGGGTCTTTGCCGTGGGTGGCCCGTGTTGTCACAGGGTTTTGGCAGAAGAGATGCAGCTGATTGCGTATCCCGCCCAGGACCTGGCAGACTGATTGGCCTCGGGGCGGGGGCTGCGAGAATCAGTCTGGAAGTTTGGGATAGTGGTTTGTGTGTCTGCGTATGCGCATTATGTGCGACTGAGCGCGTATACGCGTGAGATCGGATGAGTGTTTGTGTGTGTGTGCGTGGGTGTAATATCTTGGCCAGACTTGTGCACTAGTGGGCGCCATTCGGCCAGTACTTTCGCCATTCACTACGTAAAGCGCAAGAGTTTTTGTCGTTGCGGTGGTGTTTGGTTAAGCCATGGGCTCAGGCTGTTCTGCATGGACCTTGTCGCGTAATGCTGGGATCCGGGTGCGTCTCTTCTGGCGGGGTACGACGAATTTGGGTTACGCTTGCGGCCAAGCTATCTCCGCGAACGTACTCGGCCCATATCTCACGTTCGAGCTTCGCCTGCACATCGCCTTACCATCTATGCCCCCCCAGAAGGCGGGCGCCCGCTTGAAACCCAATCTTCAATCGTAGTACAGAGCGGTTTCGGGGATCCGAGCTGGTGCCCGTCTGCTTCCACAGAAACGTTGACATGTTGCGTCCTGGTCGCTTCAGTGATCATAATGTTTGCGGTACGTATACTCGCGTGCATGCAGTGTGACATTTCGTTCTGCGCGTAGTCTTCCTGTCGGTGCCTGTCGGTGACGGAGTTCTACCGTGCACGGCCATGTGAACGTCCGTGTGCGTACATGTGCGCCCTCGTGCGCGCGTTTGCGTGTGTCTGTGCGCGTGCGCGTGCTTGCGCGCGTGCGCGCGTGCGTCTGCATGCGTCCGCGTGCACATGTCTGCGGGGGTGGATTAGCATACTGTGCAGGCGGGCCCCGTCGAGGACACCCCGGAGGCCAGTGCTTCGCCGCGTGCGCTCTCCTCTTGCGACACGCCCTGACCCCCGAGGTTGCGCCATGGCTGCAACACCGCAGCAGAAATCGTTACCCCAGGGCCCTCAGCCCAGTCTTCGCGCGGCACTCTCCGAGCCGGGCCGCTCTGCGATGGCCCCGCGCTCCGACGCTCGGCGATGGCCACGCCCCGTGTGGAAAAACTCGCGCGCTCGGTTCTCCGGGCCTCCTTTTCGGCTGGGGCTGCTCCGCCCCCGCCCCCCCCTGCCGCCTGGCCTCCCTGGCCCGAGCCCCCCCGCCGGCGTGCGCGCGCGCCGGCCGCCCCCGCAGGGGGAGCCCATCATTATTCTGGACGCCCGAAATGGGTACCGAAAGAATGGGTACAATGCCCAACAGCAGTTCCTGTTCATTTTGAACAGGCCTCGCTGTCCACGCCGCCGCGGCCTGTGTCCATTCGAGACAGGAGGCCGCCTGCCCAACAGCGGCCGCTGTCGGTTTGGGACAGCATTTGCTGTTGGGCATTGTACCCATTTTTTCGGTGCCCATTTCGGGCGTCCAAATACCAGCCTGGAACATATCCCTATCCCTATGCTGGGCGCCTTCTCATCACGATGCCAATCTTGCGGATTTCCTCATGTTTTGAGGGCGACTCCCTAAGATTGTCATCGCCTTCTGGCGTGTCAACCTTAGGGATAGGGATACGTTCGAGGCTTGTGACATCAGAGGCGGCGATAGGGGCGAATAGCCCAGGGGAGAGCAATACATGTATACACGCTGGTGGTTCCCAGAGGGTCTTCCGTCCGGGAGGCCATGCGGGTTGTTCACCGTGGCATGTGGCGTTTCTTCAAAGAGTCTACCGTGAAGGCGCTGGAGACCCACGAGCAATCGTTGAGGAGCAACGTTCCTAAGGAAGAGTTCGTGAAAATAGCCAGTACGATTTTGGAGAACGTCACGAAACACCATGCCACCGAGCTGGGCCTTGAGGCCCCACCGCGCCGATGATCCATGTCCTCGACGAGGCTCCCGGGCGAAGACCTACACTGCCCGCCCCTGTGCTCTCCGCCCTTTGTCGCCGCCACCGAGCCCACGGCCCGCCGGGTGGTGCCCCTGCCTTAGGGCCCGCGCCTGTAGCAGATGGGCGCGTCTCGCAGCAGGCGCGGACGGCGCGCACCACTGGGGGGCAGCGCGGGGGGGGGCGGCCTGCAAGAAGGCGGCGGGGGCTTCGAAGAAGGCGGGGGCCTTTCCAAAACTTTCCAAATATCTATTATTACCAGTTTTCATATCGTTTTCAATTTCATTTTTTTGGGTGTTAAATGTATTAGCATGTTCCGGCTTCTGAGGAGCCTTCGCCCTCCCGGACGCCCTCTCAGGAAGGCCACCCCCCCCCTCGCGCCGTCGCTCCCGTGCGCGCCGCCGGAGGAGCTCGCCCTCCTCCACGTCGCGGCTGCCGCACCGAGGGCTCGACGCGTTCTTCTGGGCGGACCGGTGCGAGGGCCCAGGCTCGGGACGGACGAAAGGGGGGGATTGGGAAGGGGGGGGGTACGGAATTTGCTGCATGCAGCTGGTTTCGGCCCCACCGAGGGGCCCCTTCCTCGATACATGGCCGCCTCCGGCGCCGGGAGGCGCCGGGAAAGTCAGCCACATGAGCTGATTCTCAACCGCCCCTTTGCTATCCCCCCCTTTCGCCCGACCCGACAGGCCGCGACGGCGGCGGGTCATGTCCGAGGCGAGGACTTATTCACAACCGCTGCCCGGGGGGGGGGTTCGATGTCCGGGGGCACCTGGCAGGCGGCGGATGTGGAAATACTCATAGCCCAGGGAGGTCCCAGGCCCCAGGGCTCCGGGCAGCCCCCCCCCCCCTGTGTGCTCGGTGCCCCCTCTCCCAGGGGACCTCCCCTGGCGACCGTTGGAGACAGCCCAAGATAGCCTGCGAATGACCCCCGAGGCCCCAAGACGCGCCCCACGAGAGCTCCAAGACGGCCCCAGATGACACCGCGACAGCCCGAAAGGCGCCTCAAGACGCCCCAAGATGCCCCCAAGAGGCCCCCCAAGAGGGCCCAGGAACACACACACACACACACACACACACACACACACACACACACACATATAGCATGTTCTCCTCGTGGGCTGTCACAACGTCCCAGACGGCCAAAGAGGCTCCCATGACGGCCCAGGAGGCCCCCGAGAGAGAGCGCCACGACGGCCCAAGAAGGGCCAAGGACAGGCCCAAGAGGGGTCCCAGAGGAGGAAAACCAAATTCAAGTTTCGAGCCTTGGAGGCCCCAAGAGGCCCCCAAGAGGCCCCAAGAGGCTCCCCAGAGCCATGCAAGATGCCCCTGGGAAGACACTCCAAGAGGTCCCAACATTATTTCCAATATACCCCCGAGAAGCCTCCACGATGCCTCCAAGACGCCCCCCAAGAGGCCCCAAACACTGCCTCTGAGACACATCAAAAATGCTTACGTTTAAACAAACTTGCAACACATGTTGTTATTCAATGAGTTCCCGGTCCTTGGGACGAACACCGAACTTTCCCCAGCCCAGGTTTGGGCTTCTGTATGTTTCGAAATGGGAGGGGGGGCGCCAAGCGAAGCTGCAAATTGGTGCTGGGCCCTGATTTGCGTGACGGGTGTGCGGACATGGCCGGGGGGGCGTTGTGCGAACCATGTCTCTGGGCCTTTAGGTGGTGTTCCTTGTGGGCACGACCCGCGTGATGGTGTGTGTGTGTGTGTGAGTGTGTGTGTGTATCCCTGTTTGGCCTTCTTTGGGGTGCTCGGGGCCCTCGTGGGCCTTTCTGGGCTGCTCCTGGAGCTATCCAGGGCTGCCTTACATCATTAGGGACTTTAAGCGAGGTTTAAGGAGAGGCTGTATAGCGAACGTTATATCCGACGCTGTCTTGGCTCAAGGCAGCGCTGTCCTATTTGCTCGGTGCACACGACTCTGTGCGCCCCGACTGGGGTCATCACATCCGACAGAAGCCGCGTCGATCTATGATCCACCTCTCCATCCCACGACTCCTCTCTTACTTCTCGTCTTGCTTGCCACCAAGGTATGAGTTGTCGGATGCTTCGATACGTTTCCGACGTTATTCCAAGAGCCGGATTCACAGCCTATTGCCTCATCGTCACGCCCTGTACCGTCATGTTTCAGTTGGTCGTGGAGCTAGCTACATCTTCGCGTGGCTGGCTCTCAGATCAGGTGTTATGTACACAACAAGGAGTACCCGACTGGGCTGGTTCTAAGCCACTACACCCCCAAACTATATTCGAATCAGTTGGTAACCTGCAAGTCTACACCTCCAACCCCCCACCGCGTGGCCACACGCCACGCACAATCCAAATACCGATACCTATCCCAAAGCTGACGGCCACGTCAGACCAGACACCCAATCGCAACACTACGGACGCGACAATATCCAATAGTACGCATCAGAACATCATCAGCTACAACATGACCGTGCACTATGTTAAGGCCGCGATTTCTGGAACCATCTGGGCGTGCCTGGGTCTCGCCGTGGCATACATGCGAGGAGGAAGACCAGATGAAAAACGCACTCGGGGTCCCTTCTTGGATCCCGACGGCAACGTCCCCTTTCCGCGACTTTGTTCGCGAAATGCACGCATGGTTTAACGTCGCGAACGGAGACATGACTCCACCCCAACACGCCGCAGCTGCCTAGGGGGACTGGCTAGGACACTAGCCATGAGTTGCACCAAATCTATTGCACCCCCCCTTGTTGTTGGACCTTCCTTGTGAGTCACCCCGATATTTATATACAAATGTATGTACATACGTACATACATAGATATACATGGCTGCGAAGAGAAACATTTCTATATACACACGCGCCTATCGATTTACAGTTATACGAATTCTCCCATCAGCGCGTGTCCTGAAAATGGGGTCCGAGCGGAAACGGAAGCATTTGGTGAAAGTTTCTGGCCGATTTCGGTAGGCGGCCGGGGTCCTGGGTTCCAGGTTCCTGGTTCCCGGGTTCCCGCTTCTGGGTTCCGGGCCGATTTCGGTGGGCGGCGGGTTCCTGGGTTCCGAGGTTATTTGTAGATTTTCTTATCGATCGGTTTCACCATCGATATCGTTACCCACATCTCTGTCGATGTCACCATCGTTCTCACAATCGATCTCACAAGCGATCTCACGATAGATCCGCACGAGCGATCTCGCGATCGATTTCATCATCGATCTCACTGGATGGACTTCAGTTTCGGTTTCGCGATTGACCTTACAAGCGTCCTCACTCTCGGTTCCACTATCGGAGTCACGACCGATCTCACAATCGATGCCAATACTTACACTATATAGTTTCAATCAATCCACTGGTTGGGTTTTTTTTTTTCTCTGGTGCAACATGTATATACATACAGATGTCGATGTCGATGCGCACATATGACTGCACATGTGTAAGCACGTGCGTGTATATATATATATATATATATACATAAATATTTGTATATGTGTATATATATATATACATGCGAAGCTGTACAAGTGGACACTCATATGCACACAGACATATGTGTAAATATGTAAGAATATACACAACATATATATATATATATATATATATATATATATATATACATATCTTTATATATACACACACTGACCCTCGGCCCATCCCGCCACCCTGCCTGGGTTGCGGATCGCAGGCCTCCAGGATGTTCGTTGGGATGTCGCGGGTGGCTTTTCGGGAGTTTCTTGGAGGCCGTTTTGAAAACTCTTGGATGCCGTTTGGGGGCTTCTTGGGGCGTCTTCGCGGCCCCTTAACCCTGGAGGTCCCTTGGGGCCTGTTGGGGGTTTCTTTGAGCCTCCTTGGGGCCTCTTGGGAGCTTCTTGGAGCCTCCTTGGGGCCTCCTGGGGGCTTCATAAGGCGGATGTTTGGTTCGTGCTCCCCCGCTTGGACCCTTTGGGGGCCGTCCAGGGGCCCTTTTGGGCCGTCTTGGGCACCTCTTGGGGCCCTCTTGGGCCGTGTTGTGGCCCTCCTGGGGGCCTCTTGGGCCGTTTTGGGGCCGTCTTGGGGGCCTCTTGGGACGTCGTGGAGCATCAGGAGCTCGAACAAGCGAGGGGGCTCTGCGGGGAGCAGTCTTTGAGGCCTCCTGGAGCGTCTTAGAGGCCTCTTTGACCGTCTGGACGCAGTCTTGGGCGTCTTGGTGCGATCTTTCGGCGACTCGAGGCCCTCACGGATAATCTTGGGAGCCTCTTGAAACCCTCTGACCCCATCTTGGGGCCCTTTGAGGCCCCCCAGAGTCATGCGACAAGCCGCGGGGGAGCCCAGGGGAACCGCGGGGAAACTACGGAGATTTGTGAATATGGGATCCAGGCTCTTTTCACCCTCAGGGTCGAGGATTCAGGCTCAGGGGATGGAGCAAAGGACCTGAGGGCACTTCAGCTCGTGCCTCGAGGCACGGTCGCGGATCTACAGACAGACCGATCCGCATCCACCACCCAGTGGGGCCCCAGGGCTTCGGATGGCGATCGCGAACATGGATTCAGGGGGGTGAATTAGCGACGGGTCCCGTTTTCATTGGAAATCGCGGACTTCCGCCGCCGAACGAGGCGGCACCGGCCACATTTTGGGGAGGGCACCTCCCCCGATCCATGGAGTTGGAGACCGCGCGCGAAGTCCATGGATCGCTAATCCATGTTTGTGCGCCCCCGAACAGTGGCGGATATACACATAGTTCATTTCTAATTATTCGAAGGTTATTTGATTTTCTGGGGGGCCAACATGCTTTCATTTCTAATTGTTCTATCCTGGGCCTCTTCCTGGCCACTAGGGGGCCAGGAATAGTTGTATAGAAACGAGCACACTTAGAAACGAGCACGATTCGAAATGAACGACGTGTACATACACACACACACACACACACACACACACGCATCCACCGCCCAGTGGGGCCCCGGGGCTTCGGATTCCCAGGCTTTGGTTTATTGAATCGCTTCGCTCATTCCGCTGGCCCTGGAGCGCTATTTGGGGCCTCTTGGTGCCGCCTTGGGGGCCTCTTGGGGGCTTCTTGGGAGCGTCTTGGGGCTCCTTGGCGGCGTCTTGGGCTCCCCTGGGGCCTCTCAGGGGGCTCGTGGGGGCCCCTTGGGGCGGGAGGGGGGGTAGTCGATTGCAGCCACGCCCGATCGGAGGCCACGATCCTCGTGAGGGGTGGCGAATGGGGCCCCCGGGCTTCGGATTCCCAGGCGGTGGGTTATTCATGAATCCCCGCCTCGCATCGTGGCAGCTGCTGGGCTCCGCCTGGCCTCAGAGCTCCGCGTCCCTTCCTGGGCGCGCGGCCCGGGTGCCCGCCGCCCGGGTGCGGCGCATCGAGAGCGTCGAGCGCGTGTGCTGGTGCTCGGAGCCGCTCAACGAGGCGGGGCCGCTGAGGGACGTGCTGTCGCCACGGACGCTGCCCAGGTGCTCCGAGGAGGAGCAGGCACCCATACCTGTATCTCTACCCTCCGCCCGTGTTCCCCTTTTTGGGGCCTCCTCGGAGGCCCTCGTCGCCACCGTCGGATTCGCCTCGAAGCTCTCGTCAGAGCGCACCCCGGGAGGGGTCCGGGGAGGAGCGGTGTCGGTACCTCTTGGTCTCCCCCGGTGTATTCAGAGAGGGGGAGAGGGAAAAGGTATACCGACACCGCTGCTCGTCCTGGAGGGCCCTCGTCGCCGCGGCTGGGTTCTCTCTCTTCGGAATGCTGGTCAGCGCGCGCCCCAGGAGACGTCCGAGGAGTAGCGGTACGGGTATCTTCTGATTCCTGGCTGGGCGGGGTGAAATCCCGTGCCACTTGCTGCTTGAACGATCAAATGGCGTTGAACCGAACTGAACTGGAGGGGTATTTTTTCAAACCGCCCGGGCGAAACGTTTCAACCAGGCGAAAGGTTTCAACCAGCCCGCGGGCGCAACCGCAACCGCAACCAGGCGAAACATTTCAACCCGCCTGCGGGCGCAACCGCAATTGCAACCAGGCGACACATATCAACCCGCCCGCAGGCGCAACCGAAATTGCAACCAGGCGACACATATCAACCCGCCCGCGGGCGCAACCGCAAACTCAACAACAACCAGGCGAAACATTTCAACCCGCCCGCGGGCGCAACCGCAACCGCAACCGCAACCAGGCGACGCATATCAACCCGCCCGCGGTCGCAACCGCAACCGCAACCGCAACCAGGGGAAACATTTGAACCCGCCTGCGGGCGCTGTCGCAATTGCAACCAGGCGACACATATCAACCCGCCCGCGGACGCAACCGCAATTGCAACCAGGCGACACATATCAACCCGCCCGCGGGCGCAGCAGCAACCGCACCCAGGCGACATATATCAACCCGCCCGCGGGCGCAACCGCAACCGCAACTACAACCAGGCGAACCATTTCAACCAGCCCGCGGGCGCAACCGCAACCGCAACCAGGCGACACATTTCAACCCGCCCGAGGGCGCAACCGCATCCGCAACCGCAACCAGGCCACACATCAACCCACCTCCCGTCGCAACCGTAACCGCAATCAGGCGACACATTTCAACCCGCCCGCGGGCGCAACCGCAACCGCAACCAGGCGACACGTTTCAACCCGCCCGTGGGCACAACCGCAACCGCAACCGCAACCGCAACCAGGCGACACATTTCAACCCGCCCGCGGGCGCAACCGCCGCCCGCGGGCGCAACCGCAACCGCAACCGGCGACACATTTCAACCAGCCCGCGGGCGCAACCGCAAACGCAACCAGGCGGCACTTTTCAACCCGCCCGCAACCGTGACCAGGCGACACATTTTAACACGCTCGTGCGCGCGACCGCGAACGCAAGCAGGCGACACATTTCAACCCGCCCGCGGGCGCAACCGCAACCTCAACCAGGCGACACATTTCAACATGCCTGCCGGCGCAACCGCAACCGCAACCGCAAGCAGGCGGCACATTTCAACCCGCCCGCGGGCGCAACCGCAACCGTAACCGCAAACAGGCGACACATTTGAATCCGCTCGCGGGTGCATCCCCCCAAGGAGCAGTAGGTGCAGGAGCACGAGGGAGAGGAGGAGCAGGGAGAGGAAGAGGAGGAATAGAGGGAGCGGGAAGAGGATGATGGGCAGGACGGCCAGGAGGAGGAGGACGACGATGACGATGAGGAGGGGTATGCAGGCGTGGTCGTGTTTCAGTGGTTGCAGGGGCAGGTACGGGTGGAGGAGGAAATCCAATGACACGATAGGAAGATGGGGGGCCTGGAGGATGAGAAGGAGGAGAAGGCCCAGGAGCAGGAGGAAGAGGAGCAGGAGGAAGGAGAAGGAGGACGCGCTGCCCGCGGTTTTCCGCCGGGATGCTGCAGCGGGGAATCCCCAGCCCACGCTGCTGCCTCTGACTTCCGCAGGTACCTCGCGGCGCGCCGCCAGCGCGGGCTGACGGGCCCCGCCTCTTGGGAGGCGGGCACTCCTTCGGGGTCGTCCAGGTGAGGCTCAGCGAGGAGGCTCGGAGGGGGCTCTGCGTATGCACCACGCCGTTCGGTCGGCCAAGGGGCGGGCGAGTCCGGCGAGGGAGTTCGGCGTGAAGACGCTGCACAGCGCTCCTTTTGGCTGGGAAGCCCAGGGCGTCTGGGCGCACCGAGCCCCACGGCCGACCGGACGACGTGGCGCACGGCCGACGCACCGAAGAAGTATCCGGCATGACAGCCCTTCGTCCTCGAGTTCCCTGGGCACCCGCTGGAGCTTTGCAGGCATCCTGCCCCGACCGCATACACGGTGCCCCCAAACTTCTCGCAGCAGGATGTCTTGTCCTGTTCGTGCCTGCTGGATACGTTCAAGACGGACCTGTCCCTCTACAGGAGGAATAGTCAAAAATACGCCGTCAGAGAATGATATGAAGAAGATGCTGTTTTAGTATGTTTGATTATTTTTGGCGAATTCCTTGACTGTGCTTCATTTTTTGTCCGAACTCCTCCTGTAGGGGGGACATGCCCGACCTAAGTATACGTCCAGCGCCGCCCAGAGGCCGGCTTGGAGAAGAGGGAGCGGGTGTACCGGCTGAACTGGGGCGCCGGCCTCCGCGCGGGGACGAATTCCGGAGGTAAGAAAAGGGTGTGGCATAAAGGGGTATGGTGCCAATGTTGAGCCTGGCGATGCCATCCAGCCTAGATAGCATCTCGATGTCCACGATTGGCACCACAGCCTTCTGGGCCACACCCCTTTTCCGACCTCCAGACCAATTTGTCCATCGAGGAGCTGGACGAGATCCCCCCGCCGGCCATCACCGGCCAGCGCCTCGAGGGGAGCTGGCCCAGCACATTCAGGGGCAACGACAGGGGGGGATAGGCATAGGAGGGGGTGCATCGACCTCCGATCGCCCATTGATCGCCGATAGGGGCCCGATAGCCCCAACCTGCCCAGAAAGGTGCGGACTCACCATCGGAGGCCTATCGCCGATCTATCGACGACGTATCGCCGATGCCATGTCGATGCCTCCCCCCCTATGCTTATCCCCCCCCGTATCGTTGCCCCTCACACACCTGCTCCGTCCGGGGACGAGCTCCGCGAGCTCTCCTGGCGGCCTGGGACGGTGCTCCGCTAAGTAGGCCGGAGCAGTGGGGGGGTAGCACCAGAATGGGGGGGCCGGAGCACAGGTGCAATCGTGCTTGAAGTATGTGTCTAGGCCTCCTAGATGGGGTCCGGGTAGATGGGGTCGGAGGATCGCGCCACATCGCCGATGCATCGACGATGCGGCTCGATGTGGAGCCCGTGCTTCCTCACGCCGACGTCGCCGATGTATCGCCGATGCATCGCCGACGCGTCGCCGATGCATCGGCGATGCATTGGCGATGCGGCGCGATCCTTCGACCCCATCTACTCGGACCCCATCTGGGAGGCCTCTAATGTGTTGCGTGGGTGGTTTGCGGCTCGAACGCCAATCGTCGCGCGTGAATGCAATCGTGCATTCTCTCCAACGCGCCAGGTCACGCCCCTTGCACCAGTTCGTGCCCCCTCGCAATACTTCGTGCAACAATTCGCGCGAGCGGACTGTTGCACCTGCCACCGCCCCCCCCCCATTGGCGTTACCCCCATCGCTCCAGCCGCCGCCAGAGTACAGTCAAAACGTGAAACAAGGACGGGTGGCAAGGACGCAGGACCCGACGCTTGGATTTTTTTGGCGACGGGCGACCAGTGAAAACGGCAAAGGACGGGCCGCAGAGGCAAGCACACAAGGGTACCTTCGAAGAAGGCGCGCGTCCTTACTAGGCGCGTTGACTGCATATCCATACCCACCGCTTCGGAGTCATGCCCTGGGATCTCGAGGAGTGGTGTGCACGGCTGTCCGCCCGCGCACGGGCGGGCAGGCGTATCCATGCCCGTCGTTCTCCGAGTCCCCGCTCCCCCGGGCACGATCCCGCGGCGGGGGCACGGACAGATTCTGGCGGCGCAGGTGCCGAGTACGACGCAGCACCGTCGAACAACAGGAATCGGCCATACGTCGATCGTTGGAAGTGGGTATTCTTGGAGAATCCAGATCCCAATCTAGTTTGGGCGCCTTCCTACTTCAAGAGTCGAGCGGTGTTCCCTCTTCCCTCCTCCTCAGGGGACGGGCGGAAGCCCAATGTACTTCCAACGCCTTCCTACTTCATGCTTCTACCCACTTCTTCTGGCCGACGGGTACACGTAAGAGTGACCTTTCGCCGGAGTGACCTTTGGTGCGGGCACACATGGGGGCCCCAGGCTCCTGGGCCACAGATGGCCGAGTGCGATGCCATAGCAGCGGCTTCCCCCCTGCTCGGGTGGGGCCCTCCCGCGCTCCCCGAGAGTCGCGCACCAGAGGTCGATCTTGCCTGCAGGGTCACCCCCGGCCTGCCGCCGCAGGAACTGCCACCACTTCGTCCAGGAGCTGATCCAGAGGTGCACCAGCGAGCGCGGCCACGCCGACACGGACCGGTGAGGGCTGGGGCGCGCGGCAGCCCGTCGCGCCACCCCTCCGCGCTCCGCCGCTGGGCTCCTCCTGCGCTGGCAGAGCAGCCGCCGGCAGAGGAGTGCCTCCGGTAGAACGACGCGAAGATCGGGATCAAATCGGATCGGGATAACTCGAAATCTCTGAGGATCGGCGGGTTTGGAGGATGTCTTGGGCGCCGCGGCCGCTCCAGAGCGTTCCAGAACGCTCTGAGAGCGCTCGGGAACGCTCTGGAGCGATGTATCCCGATCCTATATAGCCCTGTTTTAGCCGGCGGAGGCGGACGGGCCAGCGGAGAGACACCACGGTGGCCCTCCCGCGCGGCCCACGCCCGCTCGGAGTGGCCCCCCGGGGCCCCCGCCGGGCTCCAGCCTCGCCCGCCGCCCTCGGAGCAGCTCCAGCAGAGGTGCTCCCGCGGGGCGCCCCCCCAAGGAGGCCCCCCGGGCGAGGGCGAGGAGAGCGCCCCGGGGAGGGCCGCCGTCGCAGCGGCCGGCTCCCGTCTGCACGAGCGCGATGGGCACGGAGGAGGAGGAGGAGGGAGGAACGCGAGCGCGGCGGCGGCGGCGGAGAGGCGAGAGAGAACCCGGCCGCCGAGCCGGCGGGGGGGAGGAGCGCGGGCGGCCTCGGGCCCCGAGCCCCGCGCGCGGCGAGCGCGGGCAGAGCCGGGCGTGGCGCTCCGCCCGCCGGGCTTTCGACGCCGAAGCGTGCTGCAGAGTCTCCGGCAAGAGGCGTAATACCCAACAGCAGTTCCTGTTCATTTTGAACAGGACTCGCTGTCCGCGCCGCCGCGGCCTGCGTCCATGTGAGGCAGAAGGCAGCCTGCCCGACAGCGGCCGCTGTTGGTTTGGGACAACATTTGTTGTTGGGCCTTGTGCCAATTTTTTTCCGTACCCATTTCGGGCGTCCAAGTCCTGGCCCGTGCAGGCGGCCCGTGCCGCCCATGCCGGAGGGGACGGTGACCTCGGCGGTGCTCGGGCGAGCGAGCGACGGGCGGCGGAGGAGGCGAGAGCTGGCGTCCGCGGCGGGGGTGCATCCAGAGCCACAGCTGGGGGGATGGATCTTCGGGGGCCTCGGCAGGCGGCGGGTGTGGATGTGTTCGGGCCCCCTGCCTGGGGCCAGAACATCTCCATGTCCACCGCCCGCTGGTGTCCCAGGGCGTCGGTTCCCCGGGAGGTGGATCTATGAATGTCGTGGATGGGAAACTGTTGCGACAAGCGTTTGGGAGCCATTTCGCATGAACCCCCTCCGCACCCCAGCCTTATTATTGAACGAGCGTTTCCGGATGAGCGGGGCCATAACAAGCTCGAACCCAACATCTCGAACGCAGGACCTTCCAATGCGAAGGCCAGGGGTGGAGGGGGGATTCGGTTAATGTGCTGGCCTCTGGCCAGTGCCGCCGATCTGGGGCGCTCCGGATGATGATGAGGATGATGATGATGATGTTGCTGCTGCTGATGATGATGTTGCTGCTGCTGATGATGATGATGATGCTGATGCTGATGATGATGCTGATGATGCTGATGATGTTGATGAGGTTGATGATGCTGATGATGATGATAATGATTATGGTGGTGATGGTTGGTGTTATCGAATGATGATGATGCTGGTGATGATGATTATTATTATGATGATTATGCTGATGTTTACCTATGTAATGGCCATGGTGAAGAACATGAAGATGGTCATGACGACGACGATCATCAGGATTGTGGTGCTGGTGATGGTGATGGTGGTTGTGGTGATGATAGCGGTGTGCCCACAATGATGCTGATAATGATGACGGTGTTGATGTTGATGATGTGAATTCTCAGGGTACGAAGGGTGGTGCAGTGCAGTTGGTAAGGACGGCGATGGTGATGGTGATGTTGTTGATGACGATGATGTTGTTGATGATGATGATGAGTGTGATGATTATGATAATGATTATCATGATGATGATGATGATGATGATGATGATGATGATGATGATGATGATGATGATGATGATGATGATGATGATGATGATGATGATGATGCTGATGATGATGATGATGATGATGGTGATGATGATGATGATGATGATGATGATGATGATGATGATGATGATGATGATGATGATGATGCTGATGATGATGATGATGATGATGATGATGATGATGACGTCGACCATGGTGATGGTGGTGGGGATGTTGATGACGACGGGTATGATGAAGTTGATGAAGAGGAAGAGGTAGGCCATCATATGCTGCGTCTTCCGTCCCCACATCTTGTGGAGCTCATAAGTGGCCGTCCTGGGGCTGTTTCTGGCCTTTGTGAAGAAGGAGGAAGAGGATGGAGGAGTGAGGACGAGGGAGGAGGGAGGAAGGAGGAGGCAAGAGGTAGGCGGGAGGAGGTAGGCGGGAGGAGGGAGAAAGGAGGAGGGGAGGAGGGGAGGGAGGGAGGGATGAGGGATGAGGAGGGAGGAGGAGGAGGAGGAGGAGGAGGAGGAGGAGGAGGAGGAGGAAGAGGAGGAGGAGAAGGCGGAGAGGAGGAGCAGGAGGAGAAGGAGGAGCCTTTTGAGAACCTCGTGAGGGGAAAGGTTGGGATTTTCGGTTCGGGGTCCCGCTCTTGGGCCTCTCCTGGGGCCGTCTTGGAGCCCTCTTGGGCCAGCTTGGGCGCTTCGTGGGCCGTCTTGACGCAGTCTCGGGGGCCTCTGGGACAGTCGACAACGTCGTGAAGACCGAAATGTCGTATAAGGGAAACCATTTACGTTTTCCCATTAGAATTGGACGATTTGGACATCGTGGGTCTCTCTTCGCAGGTGGTTGGATACCTACTGGGGCGTCTTGGAGGCGTCTTGCGAGCACGACATGCGTCGGACATGGCGGCTAGAATGGCATCGTCCCCCCCCCCCCCCTCCATGGTTAGAGCACCGGAACAGCGACGGGAATGGTGTGGGCTCCCCCGCCCCCGAGCACTAAATGCGCCGGGAATGGCGTCGGCAATCCCGCCCCCCCCCCCCCTCTTGATGGTGTGTGCCCCCCCGCGCCCGAGCACTACATGCGTCGGGAATGGCGTCCACCCCCCCCTCCCCCCTTAATGGTGTGGGCCCCCCCGCCCCCGAGCACTAAATGCATCGGGAATTGCGTCCCCCTACCTCCCCCCCTTGCAGAGCGAAGCTTGAGCGAGCTCAAGTCCACGCTCTCAGAAACTCACACGCCGGATCGGGGGATTTCTAGCTCGGGCGTTGCTGTTGCACAGATTGGTATCTTATGGCCTTAAGAATTCGGCCCATCCCGCCACAGTGCCTGGGTTGTGGGTATGAAGCCTATTGGATGTGCGTTGGGATCTCGTGGGAGGCTTCTCGGGGGCCTCTTGGAGGCAGTTAGGGAGCCTCTTGGGGGCCGCTTGGGGCCTCTTGGGGCCTTTTGGGTATCTTGGGGGCCTCTTGGGTCCTGAGGGCCTTTTGAGGGGCCTCTTGGGGCCTCCTGGGCGCCTCTTGGGGCCTCCTGGGGGCGTCTTGGGGCGGAAGGCTCGGATTTCCGGTTCGTGTTCCCTCTCTTGGGCTCCTTTGGGGGGCCGTCTGGGGGGCCTCCTGGGCCGTCTTGGGCGCCCTCTTGGGCCGTTTTGGGGCGCACTCAGGCCATCTTGGGGCCCTCTCGGAGGCCTCGTGGGCCGTCTTGGGGGTGGTCTTGGGGGCCTCTGGGGCCGTCGACGAAGGCGAGAACGCCGAAATCCGACCAAAGCCAGAGAAAAAGTCTATGCCTGTTGCCTCCTGATGCTCTCTTGGGAGGCCTCTTGGGGGCCCTCTTGGGGCGTCTTGGAGGCCTCTCGGGACAATTCCGAGGCCATCTTGGCCGTCTTGGGTCGATCTTCGGGCGTCTCGGGGCCCCCCTTGGGCCGTCTTGCAGGCCGCTTGGGGCCCTCTTCTTCCTCCTCCTCCTCCTCCTCCTCCTCCTCCTCCTCCTCCTCCTCCTCCTCCTCCTCCTCCTCCTCCTCCTCCTCCTCCTCCTCCTCCTCCTCCTCCTCCTCCTCCTCCTCCTCCTCCTCCTCCTCCTCCTCCTCCTGCTGCTCCTCCTCCCCTCCTCCTCCTCCTCCTCCTCCTCCTCCTCCTCCTCCTCCTCCTCCTCCCCCCCCCTCCTCCTCCTCCTCTCCTCTTCCTCCCTCCTCCTCCTCCTCCTCCTCCTCCTCCTCCTCCTCCTTCCTCCTCCTCCTCCTCCTCCTACCTCCTCCTCCTCCCTCCTCCTCCTCCTCCCCTCCTCCTCCTCCTCCCCTCCTCCTCCTCCTCCCCCCTCCTTCCTCCTCCTCCTCCTCCTCCTCCTCCTCCTCCTCCTCCACCTCCTCCTCCTCCTCCTCCTCCTCCTCCCTCCTCCTCCTCCCTCCTCCTCCTCCTCCTCCTCCCTCATCCTCCTCCTCTCCTCCTCCCCCTCCTCCTTCTCCTCCTCCTCCCCCCTCCTCCTTCTCCTCCTCCTCCTCCCCCTCCTCCTCCTTCTCGTCCTCCTGGGGCCCTTTTATTGGATTCGAAACACTCGCGCGCCACCACCTGGCAAAGCCCAGGGGGCACGCGGGAAGCCCCGGGAACTCTGAGAGCGAGGGGTCCACCATGCCCCCTACAGGCTCCGCGTGGCCGAGGATGGAGGCTCAGAGGATCGGGTCCAGGATCTGACGACACGCCCACTCCGTACCCAGCGGCACGGTGGCGGACCCATTCGGAAAATCCTGGAGGCCCCTTGCAGCGCGCAGTAGTCGCGCTATCTCGTCCGCACGTCCGCCCCCGTCCGCTATGGGACGACGACCGCGCAGCGGTGTTCCGACCCAAGTCCGACGGACATCGGACGTGAATCCGACGCAATCCCTCGCAGCCCGATGTGAACCCGACCCGAAGCCGACGTAGATCGGACATACATTGGGTCTCAAGTTGCCGCGCGAGGCCTCCAGGATTGTCCTCTCAAGGGAGAAGGGAGGAGGAGGGAGGAGGAGGGGGGAGGGAGGGAGGAGAGAGGAGGGAGGAGGGGGGAGGGAGGGAGGGAGGGAGGGAGGGAGGGAGGGAGGAGGACGAGGAGGGATGAGGGATGAGGAAGTAGGAGGCAGGAAGGAGGAGGAGGATGAAGAGGACGAGGAGGAGGAGGAGGAGGAGGATGAGGAGGAGGAGCAGGAGGAGGAGGAGGTTCCTCCTCGGTGCACTTCCGCCCCACGCTCCCGCCTCGCCCAGCGGCTCCCCCCCCCGCCCCGTCGGGGGAGCGAGGTGCCCGAGAACCTGACCGTGAACAGCCCGTCGGTCCGCCCCCCTCGGGCGCTCGCAGACATGGATCCGGGGGGCGTGGCTTAGCGACGGGTCCCGCCTCCACTGGAACAATCGCGGACTTCCGCCGCCGAGCGGGGCGGCGCACGGGCCGCCTTTTGGGGAGGGCACCTCCCCCGATGCATGGATGTGGCGACCGCGCGCCAGAGCCATGGATCGCGAATCCATGCCTGCGCGCCCCCGCTTGGGCCGAACGAAAGGGGGGGATCGGGCAAGGGGGGGGGTGACGAAATCTGCTGCGTGCAGCCGGTCTCGGCCCTGCCGCCGGGCCCCTTCCTCGACACCTGGGCGCCTCCCGACGCGGGGAGGCGCTGGGGAAATCAGCTACTCCAGATTTCGTAATAAAAGGGAGGGGGTCTGGACCCTCCAAGACAAGCCATTTCAGACCTCCCCCGTGGGAGAACCCTCCAAAACATCGTCCCCAGACCCCCCAGACCCCCCCCCCCGAAATGAGACCCCCCTCCCTTTATTACGAAATCTGGAGTACGTGAGCCGATTCTCTGCCCTGCCCTTTGCTCTCCCCCCCTTTCGTGCCCCCCGGCCCGCCCCTCCCTTGGGCAGGGCGCGCGGCCCCCCTCCACCGCGCGCGCGCGCTGCGGCCAGGCACTTTACACAAGCGCACACGCGTGCCGCTCCGCCGGCTCCGGCCCCCCCGCGCCTCGGCGCGGCACGCCTCGGGAGGGAAGAAGACGCACAGGCACACTGAATCGTCGACTCCCCAGAACATATTTGGAACATATGGGAAGTGGGGTGGGAAGACAAACACCCAGGAAATATGGGAAAACATTGGGAATCCTGTTTTTGTGCTGATCTATTTGTGTTTCCCAGGGCCCCTTCAACGTCGGACGGGCCCAGAATGGAGAGAAGTGCGTTCCAGAGCGTGCTGGAGCGCTCTGGGAGCGCTCCGGGACCCTCTGGAACGGCCGCGGCGCGAGGCAGAGTTGGCTGCACCAGCGCTGGAGTTGGACGGGGCACCGAACAGCGAATTGGCCAGCGTGCAAGAGCAGGACGAGGGCAGAGACGACAGCCGCGGAGGGGAGGAGAAGAGAAGGCCATGCAGAGGTGGGCCAGTTCTCACCCGAGTGTGCTGGCGCGGCCAGCCCCGCCAGCGGGAACCATGGCAGCTGCCGGGCCGCGGCGACACGCTGAGCAGAAGTTCCCGACTGCAAGGGGCGGGTGCATCGACTCGGGCTCGGGCGTTTTCGTCGGCTGCTGGAGGTCTCCCAGACCTCCTCCTCCTCCTCCTCCTCCTCCTCGTCCTCTTCGTCATTCTCGTCCTCCTCCTCCTCCTCCTTCTCCTCCTCCTCCTCCTCCTCCTCCTCCTCCTCCTCCCCCTCCTCCTCTTCCCCTCCTCCTCCTCCTCCTACTCCTCCTCCTCCTCCTCCTCCTCCTCCTCCTCCTCCTCCTCCTCCTCCTCCTCCTCCTCCTCCTCCTCCCGGGAGACGCCTTCCAGCAGCCGAGCCACGCCGAGGGAGTGCTGCCTGGGTGCCCCGGCCGTCCCGAGCGGTCGGCCGCCGGAGGCCCGAGCTACGACCCGAGCAGAGGAAAGCACGGGCGGCGTTAGAGATCGCAGGCCGAATCTCGTTAGATATTAGGCGTCGTTAGAGATGGCGTTAGAGATCGCGTTAAATGTCGCGGGCAGGATCGCGAGAGAGAGAGAGAGAGGCGTCTCTAAAGCACTGGGCGGCGTTAGAGATCGCGTTAGAGATCGCGTGAAAGCCCATATCAGGGAACTGAGGAATTTGGGGTTAACACGGGGGAAAAAACCCTTTTGAACGCGAGCTATGACCCGAACAAAGAAAAGCACTTTTTGATCTGCGGGGCGAGCGCGGACCTCTTCCGCCAAAAGCTAGGCGGGCGACGCACAGCTTTAATTAGGGAGACAGGGTACACCGAACAAAGAAAAACACGGACAGCGTTAGAGATCGCAGGCCTAATCCAAGAGCCCAAATATGGGAATCTAGGAATTTAGAGTGAAACGGGGGAAAAACCTTTCTGAACGCACAAGGTTTTTTTTTTACGACGAGGTGGACGGAGCATTGACACAGAGTTTTTTTAATCTTGGCACATCGGTTTTTACGCAGTCTCGGTTGGCATTTCAACCGCAGTGGCGCAGAAATATCCACCGCCGTTGCGGGGATCTCAACTGCAGTGGCGCTCGTTGAGTTGTGGAGGACGGTCAATGGAGAGGAAACATGATGCCAAATATTTCCTGGTGCGAAAAGATGTTTCAAACATCCTCTAGCATGGAAAAACATGTTTGAAACATGCTGAGAGCATGCTTCCGATATGCCATATATATATATATATATATTATTCAATTCAGTGAAAGGACTGTTAGGGTGTCCATTGTCGTGGCATCCACAACGCTATGACACGACAAAGAAAAACATGGGCAGCGTTAGAGATCGCAGGCCTAGAGGTTGACGCCAGCACCCATTTCGGCGGCGTGCCTCCACCGATGGAAGAAGATTCGAATCTCGGCGATGGTGGTCATACTCTGGCTTCCAAGGTGGCCGAAGTGTTACCACCAGCACCGAAACCGAGGATCATCTTCCCACCGTGGAGGACAAGCCCATGTGTTGGTGTTTGTGCGCGTTCCCAGGCCTCCACAGAGAGGGAGGGGTTGGTAGGGCCCACTCATCGCCGGCAGGGGTCTGATAGCCCACCCCGCCCAGGACCGTGCGGATGTGCTACCATCGGGGACCGTCGCCGACCGATCGGCGATGGGTCGCCGATTCAGGCACGAATTTCCCCCACTGGAAGACGCCCCCCCGAGCGTTGTTCAGGATGGGAAGACATGCGCAGACACGAATAATCGTCGATCTCCAGAAAAAAGGTATGAGCATATGGAACTGGATGGCGAAAACGAACATCAAGAACCTATAGCAAATATTCGGGGAAGCCTGCGACTTGTGTGTGTGTGTGTTTGTTTGTGGGTCCCTGGGCCTCTTCAAACCAGTCCCCCCCTAACGCTGCCCCCCTCGTCGCGGCCTGCGCGAACGCGCGCGCGCAAGGCGCGAGGCGCCGCGTCGAGGTTGGTCCGGCGCGACCTGCGGCAGCGATGGGGGCCCGCGTCGAACAACCATATGCTCCACTCGAAGAGGAACATTTTGATTGCAAGGCCTCGGGCGCCAAGGGGTCCGACACAGCCAGACGCCCGTCGTGGCAAGCAGTGGGTGCACGGGGAGCGAATCGAGGCACGAGGCGCGAAGGCAAGACGAGAACACGGCATGAGCCTAAATTGTCAGAGTTTTGCGTTGACTTCTTAGATCGGCGTTGGACCCCCGTGACGGCGCCAGAGGCGCCGCCCCCGGCGCGCTCCGCGCGCCAGGGAGGGTGTCAGCGCCGATCCTAGAAATTCTCGCGGGCCTCCGAACGTTTATGTTTATGCCGCTGTTGGTTTCCCCCGTCTTCGTCAGGGTGCTTGAGTTTTTTTTGCTGCGCGCGCTGCGCGGTGACTTCCCGCATTGAGCAGCTGCTGCCTTCAGGGTGCTTGCAGGGTTTCAGGGGTTCTTGCGAGTCTTTCATGCAGCCGCGTACGCACTGCACTGTATAGTTAAGACGCCGGGATCAAGGAATAGTTCGGCTTCACAAGGGGCTTGTTGTTCCTTGGGTCCTGCCATTGTTTTTCGTCTTTAGCGCTTCTCGTGCACACAGGTGCTTTGGGGAACAGCAGTTCTTCAGTCAGCGTTCCTTTTGGTCGTAGCTTGATTGTGCACCACAACCACCAGGGCTACCAATCCCTCCGACGAGGAGGTCCGACGGTGCCTCCACAGCGATCGCAGGGCATGTTCCTGGGGCCCCCGTCTATTGAGGGCTGGGTCCTGCAGGGGCAGTTTTCCGTCCTGAACCCATGTTCTATAGCCCGGGTTCCCGACGGCGCGCTCCAGAAACCAGAAAGTTCTAGATGGTTCGCGTAACCCCACCAGTTACTCTTGCGCGCGCAGTGCCTAATTTAGGTCGCTGCTCGTTAGCTGCGCTTTGACTTGACGCCGAGCGATTTGTCGCTACGGTCGCGATCCAAAAAAGGAACCCCACCAGCCCATCCAGAATCGCTGCCCAGAGGAATTGCCTCGATCAGGGAAGTGGGTAGCACACAGAGGAAGGGTCCCCCAGTGAAGGTCTCTTGGGGCGTCTTGGGTGTCTCGCGGGGGCCTCTGGGGGCCTCTTGGGGGTGTCTTGGGCGCATCTTGAGGGCATCCTGGGGGCCTCTTGGGGGCCTCTTGGGGCCTCCTGGGCGCCTCTTGGGGCCATCTGGAATCGCTCTCGGGAGCCTTGGGGGCGTTCTTGGGGCCATCTTTAGGGACATCGATCAAACAAGGAGGGAACATGTATTAGCGTTGCCCTTCGGGAGCCCAGCAAGTCGCATCTTGGGGCGTTCTTGGGGCGCTCTTGGAGCGCTCTTGGGCGCTCTTGGGGTCGTATTGGGGCTCTCTTGAGCCTCTCTTGGAGCCCTCTTGGGCCACGCTGGAGCCATTTTGAGGCCCCGGATGGCCATCGGAAGCGATAAGGCGAGAAAGCCAAACACATTCATTTTCCCAAGGTTTTGGAAGGATTTGGGCCTCTTCGGGGCCTCCTGGGGGAGCTGTTTGGCCACTTGGAGCCGTCTTGGAGCGGTCTTGGGGCCTTTAGGAGCATCGTGGGAGCCATCTTGAGGCATCTTGGGATATCTTGAGCCATCTCGGAGGTCATCTTGGGCTCTCCCAGGCGCTCTTGGAGTCATCTTAATCAGTGCCCCCCCCAGGAGGCCAACATGTGGCCCAAACCTTAGTATATCAATGATTTTGGCATGCTCGCCGAGGCCTCTTGGGGCGTCTTGGGTACCTCTGGGGGGCCTCCGGGGCCCTCTTGGGGGTGTCTTGGGAGCCTCTTGAGGGCCTCCTGGGGGCCTCTTGGGGCCTCCTGGGCGCCTCCCGGGGCCCTCTTGAAGCGCTCTTGGGAGCCTTGGGGGCCATCTTTAGGCCATCTCGGGTGATATCGGTCACAGGAGGGGAGTTCCCGAATTAGCCCCCCCCATGGGAGGCCAAAGTGCACCAACACCTTAGTAAAACCAATGCTTTTGGTTTTTGGTTTCCTCGCCGAGGCCGTTCTGGACGCTCCAGCTACCCGCGGAACCCCCCGTCCAGGTCCAGGGGAGGGGAAAGAAGGAGAGGGAGGGACACGGCGGACGACAGCGAGACGACGACGACCACCGGCGGGACACGACAGCAGCAGAAAAAGGGAGAGGGAAAGAGGAGTAAGAAGAAGGAGAGGGAGGAAGAGGGAGGGAAAGAAGGGAGAAGAAGAGGAAGGCAGAGAGGACGGGGGCAGGGGGAGGGGTAAACCCCTCCCCGAAAGGGGAAGAAAGGGGGGTCGGAAGAGGAAGCTCCCCAGACCACCGACGCCCTAAAGGGCGGGTGGGATTTGGGGGAAGCGCCGCGGCTGAAAGAATCATAATCTCGGTTTGGGATCCCAGCTCGGGGCTGGACAGAACCCCCAACAGTGACACGTCGATTAGTGAATTGTCCGTTTTCGGTTCTCGAGAAGGCGCCATGGCCGTTGTTTTACAGGCTTGCGCCCGCCAGGTTTGGGCCTCAGGTCGTTTTCACTAAACCACGTTTTACTAAAGGGGGGTCTGTTCATCCCCGATCAGCTGCCCTGATATGTTTGCGTCGAAACGCGGAATGTGACGTGGTCAGCGCGTCCAGGTTAAACGCGGCGTTGCGTGCTGGTTCCACGTGGTGGCCCACGTGCTGGCGAATAGATGGTGCCAGGCGCACGTGTTCCATCTACGTGTTGAGCCCCAGGTTTCCGACAGGTGCGTTCGGGACGGAGGAAGAGCGCCGCGCTTATGAGAATCAGATCTCGGCTTGGGAGGCCTCCAGGGCCCCTCAAGGCTCCTCGGATTCGATCCATTCTGCTCGGTACAGTGGGGGCGCGCATCAAGAAACCATTATCCCAGTGCGACCCTACCTAGGAGTGGGAGCCCCTAGGAAAGCAGCATTAGTAGTATCAGTAAAGCTAAAGCTAAGCTAAAGCTACGCTAAAGCAAAGCTAACGCTAAGCTAAATCTAAGCTAAAGCTAAGCTAAAACTAAGCTGAAGCTAAGCTAAAGCTAAGCTAAAGCTAAGGCAAATCTAAGCTAACGCTAAGGTAAAACTACGCTAAAGCTCAGGTACAGCTAAGCTACAGCTAAGCTAAAGCTAGGTTACAGCTAAGCTAAATATAAGGTAAAGCTAAGCTAACGTTAAACTAAAGCTAAGCTAACGTTAAGTTAAATCTAAGCTAAAGCTAAGCTAAATCTAAAGCTAAAGCTAAATCTAAAGCTAAAGCTAAAGCTAAAGCTGAAGCTCCCAGGGGACTGGGGGAACCGCGGGGCGGATCCTGGGGGAACCGCACGGGGCGATTTACACTGCCCGGCCCTTTTTAGCTAACAGAGTAAGAACCCTCTAGGCAGAGCCTAGGTAGGGAACAATGCTTTTCGTCCAAGTATCCTGGGTTTCTTCGCTCCTCGCGCTGCGCGGTGACTCCCCGTAGCCGTGGAAGGAGTTGCTGCGCTTAGGGTTCTCAGGGCTTCCCCTCGGGTGCACCTCGCGCGCGGGTTCTCGGGGTTGGGCGTCTTGCGAGGGTTTTTTACGGCCGCGCCCGCACCGCATCTTTCCGATCCTATCCGATCCTATATCCCGATCCTATCTCCGATCTTATATCCCATCTTCCGATCCTATCTCCGATCCTATCTCCGATCTCCGACCTTTCCGACCTTTCCGATCCTATATCCTGTATCCGATCTTATATCCGATATCCGATATCCTATATCCTATATCCTATATCCTATATCCTATATCCTATATCCTATATCCTATATCCGATCTTTCTGGCCAGCCCGAGCCTATCCGGTCCCGATCTCCCGACGACCCCGCGGGGCTCCATGCACGGCACGGCGCTGCTGGCAGCGGCCGCTCAAGGGCAGAGGCCCGACCACCCACTTCCCCACTACAGGGGGGGTGCAGAGGATGGGCCTCTTCTCCACCACCACGACCACCACCATAAGTTGGAGGGGGGGAGGAGGTGAAGGATGAGGAGGAGGAGGAGGAGGAGGAGGAGGAGGAGGAGGAGGAGGACCCCGTCCCCCTCCTACTTATGGTGGTGGTGGTGGAAAACAAGCCCACCACCAGAGCCCCTGTGGACAGGAGGGGTGGGCATCGAAGGGCACCGTTGGCCTTTCAGAAATCAGAGGTGGGCACCAAGGGCCCATCGAAGAACGAAGAACGGCAGAAGCATCCACTTTCGGCGGTCAGCGCGAATTCCTTGGATCTGCGCTGGGGCCCCCCTGGCGGTGCCTCCGGCGACGCCCCCGGATCGCTCCGCGCGCCAGGGAGGGGAGTCCGGCGCAGATCCAAGACATCCGCCGCACCGTCGAAAGTTCGAAGGTTCACGTTCATTTGTGCCATTCTTTTTTTTTTACATAAGCCTTTCATGCATCAAAATTGGGCACCACGAGCCTACTACCCCCATGTTCATTTATGCCATTTATGTTTTTACATAGGTTTCTCATGCATCAAAGTTGGGCACCACGAGCCTACTACCACCCATTGGGGGTATTCCATACGGCCGGGACTTCTTGGGACAGCGTGCCGCTCCGCTTGTTCTGGCCCGCCGCGCCCCGGCGCGACACGCCATCCGCTCCCCGGTCCCCGGGCGTCAACGTCCCGAGCTTGTCCGAGCCTCCCGCCCCGCGGAGCGGAGCGACACGCCATCCACTCGCAAGGCACAGCGTGTCGCTTGGGCCGCCGTGGCGACACGCTAAGGAAAAGCTCCCGATGCCATGTCCTCCCCAGTGGCTCCAAATTCAACGCTCAGTGAACCCCTCCAACCTTGACCCTGCAAGCTCTGCCCGAGTTCCCCATCCCCAGACATCCGCCGATCCGACGGTTTCAACCCGCGGCCCCAGAGGTCCCAACCCCTCCCCTGGGGGTTCCATTTTTGACGGTGCCCCGGCCCGATCACGGGCCTTGGAAGACGAGATTGGGGGAATTCGCCTGGATTGGAAACATCAGATCTTCGGCTCTCGCCGCCGCGCCTCGCCGAGCAGGAGGAGGAGGAGGAGGAGGAGGAGGAGGAGGAGGAGGAGGCGGAAAAGGAGGAGGAGGAGGCGGAAAAGGAGGAGGAGGAGGCGGAGGAGAGGGAGGGGAGGAGGAGGAGGGGGGAAGGAGGGGGGGAGGAGGGGGGAGGGGTCCGATGCTGCACGGTTCCCGCCGCGCCTCCGGCCCCGCGGCCCGAGGCCCCGCCGCGGCCCCCCTTCGGTGGGCGGGCGCGGCGGCGGCATGGCGGCGGCGGCCCCGCGGCCGCCCGCGGGCCCGCGGCCGCCGGGGCCCCACGGGCGGCCGCAGTCCGTCGCGGCGCGGCCGTGGACGCCCAGGGACATCCAGGCGCCGCCGGGCCGAGGGTCGAGGATGTTAGCTGCGGGGGGAGGTTTTTTTATTTAAAATCGCTTCCCTCATTCCGCCGGCCCTCGAGCGCTCTATGGGGCCTCTTTGAATCCTCTTGGGGGCCTCTTTTTCGGCACGAACGGAATGGGTACGGAAAGAATGGGTATGACAAACAGCAATTCCTGTTCATTTTGAACAGGGCAGGCTGTGCCCATTTGAGACAGAAGGCCGCTTGCCCAACAGCGGCCGCTGTTGGTTTGGGACGACATTTGTTGTTGGGCATTGTACCCATTCTTCCCGTACCCATTTCGGGCGTCCAAATCTTTGGGGCCTCCTAGGAGCCTCTTGGGGGTCTCTTGGGGGTCAAGTCGGGCTTGTTCCTCTACAGGAGGAGCATCCAACATTAGTATTTTAAAAAGTCTCGGGACTCTTCTCTTTTTGTTGTTTTTTCTATTTCGGAGTTTTTTTTCCAATCTTTTAAAACTTGTCCTCCAAAATCCCCCTGTAGGAGGACAGGCCCGACTTAGACCAAGGGTCGAGGATGTCAGCTGCAGAGGGAAGTTTCTTGTTTCTTTTATTCTTGGCAGCGCTGGCGGGCGCAGGCAGGGGGGGGTCTGCTTCGGCGGCGCGCGCGGGGCGCGGGGCGCGGGACACGATTGGGAAAGAAGGGGGCGGCCGCGGAGGCGGAAGGGGGGAGGAGGCCCGACCGTAGAGAGTCGACGGGGAGGAGCCCCGCAGGCGGCCTCGGGCTTTGGGACCTAGGAACAGGACGAGGACCTAAGGACCTAAGGACCAGAAAAAGAAGCACAGGACCTAAGTACCTAGGAACAGAACAGAACAAGGACCCAGGCCCTAGGACCTAGGAGCCTTAGGACCTAGGAACCTCAGGACCTTAGGGCCTTAGGTCCTAGGGCCTCGGGCCTTAGGACCTGGGACCTAGGAGGCAAGGGACACAGAGGAAAAGGACGGGAAAGAGAGAAGAGACGCACGCGAGGACGACTACGAACGAACGACGACGACGCCCGCCCGCGCCGTGCCCGGCTAAACACGAACAGGACGGGCACGCCCACGAAGTGGTGCCCGGTGGGCGGCACCGGAAAAGAAACAACGGCATTTCTGCTTCGTTTTGCTGCGTTCCTTCCGCGGCTCCAGGCCCCCCAAGAGGGCCGCCGCGCGCTCCAGAGGGCTGCGAGCCCGGCGCCTCAGCGTCCAGTGCCCTGCCGGCCACCCGCACCGGATCATGGGGATCCTCTGATCCTCGGAGGCGGATGCCCAGCACAGGCCCGCGGCAGGGCCCCTCAGAGGTTCACTTTCAGGAGAGGAAAAAACACACAGACACAATTAATTCTCGATTCCCAGGAAAATATGGGAAAATATGGGAAGTGGTGGGGAAGACAAAAACCTAGAAAATATAGGAAAATATAGGGAATCTTTTTATTTGTGTGTATTTATTTGTGTGTCCCAGTTTCCCTTCACACTTGGGCGCCAGCCCCAGCATGGGCCTGAAGGTTCGGAGCTCCGCGCGGATGCCTCGGATCGGTGCTGGGGCCCCCGTGGCCGCGCCTCCGGCGCCGCCCCCGGCGCGCTCTGCCCGCCAAGGGAGGGGGCCAGTGCCGAGCCGAAAAGTCCGCGCGGAGCTCAGACAATTTTAGGCGTCTGCAGTTATCAAAATGTCTTTCTCCTTTGTCCCCCCGGCGGATGAACTCACAAGGGAGAGCTGACACAGACACAAACAAACGCTGATTTTCAGAAAAGATATGAGAGACCACAGGAAATGGAGTGGCGGACGAACATCCAGAGAACATATGGACAACGTGGAGGAATTCCTGGAATCTGCGTCGGTATATTCGCGTATGTCCTGGGCCGCTTCATGAACGCGCTCCCCTGGGGGTCGCGTTCACGCGGCGACGCCCGCGACGATTCGTAACATTTGCCTTGGGCCAGACAACTACTGTTGTAATCGTTCCCCCCCGCCCTCCTCGGACGCGAGACTGGACGGCCGACGCGACAAACGGAACCGAAACGATGTGGAAGCCGAAACGTTGTGAATTGCTCCCCTCGCATGTTTTGGATTATTCGTCATCTTACAATGCCCGTCGGTCGTTGAAAATAGATACATTTGGATTTTCGGATCCTAATCTAACTATTTTAGGCGCCGTCCTACTTAAATGATGAAGTACCCAATGTACTTCCAACACCTTTCTAGTTCATGCTTCTGTCTATTTTTTCCGACTTCCGGGTTTGAACATGCTTCTTCTTCCTATGTACCATGTCGGCGAGACGGATCCGAAACGAAACGGAAACCGAAAGCTCGGAGAGTATCTTGTGAATCGTTCCCCCCGCATTATTTGATTAGTCGTCATCCTACATTGTGAGCGCGCCTCCTCTGTTTACAGTCAGCGCGCCTAGTAGGGACGCGCGGCTTCATCTACTGTGCCCTTGTGTCCTTGCCTGTGTGGTTTGTCCTTTGCCGCCTCCCCATTGGGCTTTGGTCGCCCGCCGCCCAACAGGTCTCGGCCGCCAATGCTTCTTGGGGCGTCTTGGAGGCTGCTGGGGCCGTCGTGAGGGACATCTTGAGCGCCCGAGCCCATGAAGGATCCACCAACTTGAGGACCGAGGCTCAGAAGATTGAGCAATGGACCTCGGGAGACGTCTTGGGGCTCGTTTTGGGTCCTCTTGGGCCTTGCTTCGGGCCTCGCCGGGGGCGTTTGGATTTTTTTGCGGAATTGTCGGGGGCCTGTTGGGGCCTCCTGGGGGCGTCTTGAAGCCTCTGGAGGACGTCGTGAAAGGAAGGACTTTGATTTTCGGTTCGGGTTTTTCCTCTTTGGGCTTCTCCTGGAGCATTGGTGGAGCCCCGTTTGACTGGCTTGGGCGCTTCTTGGGCCGTCTTGGCGTTCCCTTGCGCCGTTGAGCCGTCTTGACGCGGTCCCGGGAGTTTCTGGGACCGTCGGAAGCGAACCCCCCCCGCCCCCGAGCATTGCATGGCGCCGGGAATGCCGTCCCTCCCCCCATCCCTACAGAGCGACCCCCCCCCTGGCTCCCGAGTGCTGAATGGCGTCGGGAATGGCGCCCCCCCCCCCCCCCCGCCCACGCAGAGCGCCCCCTCCCTGGTTCCCGAACGCTGAATGGCGTCGGGAATGGCGACCCCCCCCTCCCCCCCCCCCCTGCAGAGCGAACACCCCTGGCTCCCGAGCACTGAATGGCGTCGGGAATGGAATGGCCCCCCCTCCCCCCTTGCAGAGCGAACCCCCCCCCGGCTCCCGAGCACTGAATGGCGTCGGGAATGGCGTCCCCCCCCCCCCCCCCTTGCAGAGCGAACCCCCCCCGGGCTCCCAGCACTGAATGGCGTCGGGAATGGCGTCGCAGAGCGAAAGTCGGATCCCAGGCCGTCGGGAATCAGTGCCCCCCCCCCCCCCCCCCCCTGCAGAGCGGACCCTCCCCCTCCCGGCTCCCGAGCATTGAGTGGCGTCGGGAATGGCGTGCACCCCCCCCCTTGCAGAGCGACCCCCCCCTCGGCTCCCCAGCACTGAATGGCGTCGGGAATGGTGTCCCCCCCCCTTGCAGAGCGAAGCTTGAGCGAGCTCAAGTCCACGCGATCAGAAACTGACACGCCTGATCGGCGGGTTTTTGTTCCAAGAGGAAAGAACTGTCGGCCTGGGATGTAGGGGCCCCGCTAGGGACGTGGAGCTTGGTACAATGTTACTGTGAAGGTGCTTCGCAACCGTGGCGGGGGGCAACCTGGGGAAGAATCTTGGAGTCTGGGTAATCCGGGAGCCCGGGGACCCCGAACATCAACAACCGCAAGATCTTACGGGGAGGGGGCCGTAGATTCGGAGGTCGGGGGTGAGTCCGACGTAAACGGGCCCCCCCCCCTACCGCGAAATCGATTTCGGTTTCGGGTTCGTGTCGTGCGTGCGTGCGTGCGGGCGAGGCGAAGTTGCGTGGGCGGGCGAGAGGAAATCCTCCTGTGGCTGGGCCGCGGCTGGACCAAACGATTCTCCGGCGGCCGCTGGCCCGCGGTGTCCCGCTGGTGTCCCGTTGGTGTCCCGTGGTGTCCCGTGGTGTCCGTGGTGTCCCGTTGAGTGAGATCGATAGTGAGATCGATACTGAGATCGATGTGGTGCCCCGAAGTGTCCCGCGGTGTCCCAAAAAGTGAGATCGATAGCGAGATCGGCAGGTGTCCCGTGGTGTCCCCTGGTGTCCCGTTGAGTGAAATCGGCAGTGAGATCGATAGTGAGATCGATACTGAGATCGATGTGGCGCCCCGAGGTGTCCCGTGGTGTCCTATGGTGTCCCGTTGAGTGAGATCGATAGTGGAATCGATAGTGAGATCAAGAGGTGTCCCGCGGTGTCACGTGGTGTCCCGTTGAGTGAGATCGATAGTGGGATCGGCAAGTGTCCCGTGGTGTCCCGTGGTGTCCCGTTAAGTGAGATCGAGAGTGAGATCGATTGAATGAGATGTTGGTTCCCGTCCCCCCTCTCCCCCCCCACAACCTCCCTATCACCCGAAGGGTGGTCGTATAGGTATACGATATCTTTCTGATATTTAAGGGACCCTCGAGCCTCGGCTGTCGAACCTCGATTTCTCGGCCATTCAATCCTCATCTCCTCGGAGCGTCTTTCTGTTCGGATCCTGGCAGGTTTACGTGCGTGGCATTTCGTCCCCCCTCTCCGCCACCTCAGCGAACCGCGGTGGCCCGGAAAGAAATGCGAGTGATTTCCGACTTACGTGAAGTCCAGATTTCCAGGCCTGGCCACGCCCCCCCACCTTGTTTAAAAACTTTCCGGAATCTAGCGATCAATTGTTTTCTGAGTAGCTTCATGACAGTCTCGAGGCCCGGCGAGGGCCCCCAGAGACAGCAAGCGGCAGACAAATGTCCGTCGTCATACCCTTCACGACGCGAGGGGGTCTTGGGGGGCAGCGATAGGGGGGATAGGCTCAGGGGGGAATGCGTCGACCCCCCAGCGCCCATTGATCGCCGATTGGGGTCTGGTAGTCCCACCTCGCCCAGGGGTGCGTGCTTGAATGATGCACACAGCAACCTCACGGCACCGCACGTCTGGGGGACGCACTGTCTTTCCTCCAGTGCCTCCTCCCTGCCTCCCTGCCCGTCTCCTCTCCCCTGCCCCTCTGCACCTCCTTCCTCGAATCCCTCGGCTCTCTCTATTGTGCGCTCTCCCTCTGGCTCCTCGCGTTCTGGACCTCCTCGCTCTGCCCTCGCCTGCCCGGGGCCCCGCCCCGCCCGGGACGACGACGAACACGAACACGACGACGACGACGACGACGACGACGACGACGACGACGACGACGACGACGACGACGAGGACGACGACGAGGACGAGGACGAGGACGAGGACGACCCGCTGCGGCGGGGGCAGCGAGGCGCCCCCCCCCCCCCCCGGGGCGCCCGCAGGCGCGCGCCGCGCACTGCGCACCCGAGCGGGGCGCCAGCAACGTGTGCGGCACCGCGACGCTCTGGAAGGCCCCACGAGGGGCGGAGGAGGGGGGGGCGAGGAGGAGGAGCAAGGAGGAGGAGGAGGAGGAGAGGAGGAGGAGGAGGAGCGAGGAGGAGGGCCGGAGGAGGAGGAGGAGGAGGAGGGAGGCGGAGGAGGAGGAGGAGCAAGGAGGAGGAGGAGGAGGGAGGGGGAGGAGGAGGAGGAGGAGGAGGAGCGAGGAGCGAGGAGGAGGGCACGGAGGAGGAGGAAGGAGGAGGAGGAGGAGGAGGAGGAGGAGGAGGAAAAGGAAAAGGAGAGGAGGAGGAGGAGGAGGAGGAGGAGGAGGAGGAGGGGAGGGGGAGGATAAGGAGGAGGAGGGGGAGGAGAAGGAGGAGGAGGAGGAGGAGGAGGAGAGGAGGAGGAGGAGAAGGAGGAGGAGGAGGAGCGAGGAGGAGGGAGGAGGAGGAGGAGCGAGGAGGAGGAGGAGGAGGAGGCGGAGGCGGAGGAGGAGGCGGAGGCGGAGGCGGAGGGTGAGGAGCAGGAGGACAACGAGGAGGAGGAGGAGGAGGAGGAGGAGGAGGAGGAGGAGGAGGAGGAGGAGGAGGAGGAGGAGAAGGAGGGAGAGGAGTAGGAGGAGGGAGCAGGAGGAGGGGGGAGGCACCGACACTGACGCGCCCACCTCGCAGACCTGCCCGGGCCACGCGCAGCGAACAGATCCCCAGAGCTCCGGCGATACGATCTTTTCAAACTAGCGGTTTTCCTCGATTGCGGCCCTCGAGGCTTGTTGTTGGGCCCCAGGGCCTTCAAAAACCGATCTGGGGCGAAACAAATAATCCCTAGGACGGGAAGGGGTCGAGATCTTTGGGCCTGCGCATTTGAAAGCAGCATATCGGAGGATGTCTGGATCCGTATCCGCGTCCTCGCGATCTGGATTCTGTCCCACCGATACGCGGTCGCACGGGTATCCGCGCGGGCATCGCGGCTACGTTCCGCGCGGGGCATCTGCGAATATCCGCGGGATCGCGGCGCAGGGGCCCGAACACCATTCCTTGGAGAGAGCGGCAAGGGCTGGAGCAAAGGGGGCGAGTCCCCCCTTAGCTACCCCCCCCCTCTCTTGGACCTCCTCTGCCCGAAGCCCCTCTCCCTCACCCCCCCTTTTTGCCCGCCCAGCGGAAGCTAACCCCCCCCTCCCCCCATTTCCGCCTCCGGAAGCTACCCCGTTTGCAAAGGTGGGGGGACGTTTAGTCACCCACCTCTTCCCTTTGATTCCCCCTGCCGGAAGCCCCCACCCCTCCCTCCCCCCTCTTTTGTCGCCGTCTGGAAGCTTCCCCCCCTCCCCTCCTTTCGCCTTCCAGAAGCTACCTACCCCCACCCCTCCCCCCCTGTGCGAAAGAGAGGCATGCTTAGCTACCCCCCCCCCCCTCCCTTGAACCCGTTCTGCCGGAAGCCCCCCCCCCCCCTCCCGCCACCCCGAAGCTACCCCCCCTTTCGGCCTCCGGAAACTACCCCCCCCCCCTCCCATTCCGAAAGGGGAGGAGGGGCTTAGTTACCCCCCCCTCCCTTGGACCCCCCCTGCCTGAAGCCCCCCCCCCCTCCTCCCCGTTTGTCCAGTCCGCGGGAGCGTCCCCTCATCCTCTGGAACCTCAACCGTCGCCCCCGGCTCCTCACACTTAGACCCTAACGTTGACACCTCCAAACAACTGCCACTACGACCCGCACCCACACACCCTATCCCAGACACCTTACCATGCACGCCTCACCCTCAACCCTCCTGACTGTACCCCTGCACGAGCGCCCCCCCACCCACCCACGAACGCCCGGAACCGAACTTCCTCGCCCCGAACTCTTCCCCCTATTTTTAACGCGCTGACCCCAAGCAAACGCGCGCCGCGCCCGCGCTCCTGCGCGCGCGCGCGTGCTCACGCGCAAACAACCCCACGCGCGCGCACACACGCGCGCACTCGCACGCAGGCTCACGCACGTACGCGCGCACGCACGGCCATGCACACACACGCACACACGCCGGGACATAGAAAACACAGACACGCGCGCGTACGCGCGAACCAAACCCGAACCTACGCACGCGCGCACACACGCACACACACACATGCACACACTCACACTTTCGCACGCACGCGCACACGCGCTCGCGCACACCCACAAAGACGCACGCACGCACGCGCACACAGACATGCACACGCACACGCACAAACACACACACACACTCGCACACACACACACACACACATATACACGCACAAACACACACACACACACACGCGCGCACACACGCATGCGCACACACACACAACACACACACACACACACACACACACACACACACACACGCACGCACACACGCACACACACATGCGCCACACACACACACCACACACGCACACACACACACACATACACACACACACACACACACACGCACGCACGCACGCACGCACGCACGCACGCACGCGCGCACACACACACACACACACACACACACACACACACACACACACACACACACACACACACACACACACGCACACGAATGTAAATTTCGAGGCCCCCCAAAGCCCCCAAGAGCCCTCCGAAACTACCCCACAAAGCATCCATGAGCACACACACGCACACACACGACCCACGATCCAGACAAGAGGCCCCCAGGAGGCTCAGAAGAAGCACCACTCTCACCCGCGACCCCCAACCCAGGCACGGAGGCGAGATCGGCCGAATGCCACTAGATGTCGCCGCCTCCTGCTAATCCATCACAGGGGTGCCTGGCGTGCTAAATGCGACCGCTTTGGGTATTGGTTCTTTTCCAACAACAACCCTCCTGGGGCTTCGGCCGATACCGCCGGCCACCCGGAAGGCACCGAATCGACCGCAAACGAGCACAACGTCTACAAAACGTCTCCAAGACGGATCAAAATAGTTTCCAAGAGAGCAGGATGGTTTCGAATTTCGCCTTAGAAGATCAAAGATGGACTCCACGATGGCCCAAGAGGGGCCCAGATACCGCAAGTCCGCCAAATTACCCTGGCGACGTACCCAACCCCTGCGCAAACGCGGGGCGCAAATAGTTTAGGACACTTTATAAGGGGGGCGATGACGGAGCGAGGGTTACATATGTCTGCAGATGGAATTCGGGAGACTCGCAAGACACTGGCTACAGGACAAGGACTAGATAAAGCTAATTAGTTACAATCCCTGAGCAACCCTAGCCACGTCAAAAGCGGGGATCTCATATCGCAGCCCCCCAGGGATGGCGAGGTCTAAGTTGGGTCCGCGCGTGGCGTCACTGTGTTGGGCCCCCCAGCAGGCCTCGAAAGTGGCGACAGTTTCACAGATCGCAGCCCCCCAGGGATGGCGAGGTCTAATTTGGGTCCGCGCGTGGCGTCACTGTGCTGGGCCCCCAGCAGGCTCGAAAGTGGCGACAGTTTCACAGATCGCAGCCCCCCAGGGATGGCGAGGTCTAATTTGGCGACAGCTGGGCCCCCCAGCAGGCCTCGAAAGTGGCGACAGTTTCACAGATCGCAGCCCCCCAGGGATGGCGAGGTCTAATTTGGGTCCGCGCATGGCGTCACTGTGCTGGGCCCCCCAGCAGGCCTCGAAAGTGGCGACAGTTTCACAGATCGCAGCCCCCCAGGGATGGCGAGGTCTAATTTGGGTCCGCGCGCGGCGTCACTGTGCTGGGCCCCCCAGCAGGCTTCGAAAGTGGCGACAGTTTCACATATCGCAGCCCCCCAGGGATGGCGAGGGCTAATTTGCGCGTGGCCATTGTGCTGGGCCCCCCAGCAGGCCTCGAAAGTGGCGACAGTTTCACAGATCGCAGCCCCCCAGGGATGGCGAGGTCTAATTTGAATCCGCGCGTGGCCCACTGTGCTGGGCCCCCCAGCAGGCCTCGAAAGTGGCGACAGTTTCACAGATCGCAGCCCCCCAGGGATGGCGAGGTCTAATTTGAATCCGCGCGTGGCCCACTGTGCTGGGCCCCCCAGCAGGCCTCGAAAGTGGCGACAGTTTCACAGATCGCAGCCCCCCAGGGATGGCGAGGTCTAATTTGAATCCGCGCGTGGCCCACTGTGCTGGGCCCCCCAGCAGGCCTCGAAAGTGGCGACAGTTTCACAGATCGCAGCCCCCCAGGGATGGCGAGGTCTAATTTGAATCTGCCCGTGGCGTCACTGTGCTGGGCCCCCCAGCAGGCCTCGAAAGTGGCGACAGTTTCACAGATCGCAGCCCCCCAGGGATAGCGAGGTCTAATTTGAATCCGCCCGTGGCGTCACTGTGCTGGGCCCCCCAGCAGGCCTCGAAAGTGGCGACAGTTTCACAGATCGCAGCCCCCCAGGGATGGCGAGGTCTAATTTGGGTCCGCCCGTGGCGTCACTGTGCTGGGCCCCCCAGCAGGCCTCGAAAGTGGCGACAGTTTCACAGATCGCAGCCCCCCAGGGATGGCGAGGTCTAATTTGGGTCCGCGCGTGGCGTCACTGTGCTGGGCCCCCCAGCAGGCCTCGAAAGTGGCGACAGTTTCACAGATCGCAGCCCCCCAGGGATGGCGAGGTCTAATTTGGGTCCGCCGTGGCGTCACTGTGCTGGGCCCCCCAGCAGGCCTCGAAAGTGGCGACAGTTTCACAGATCGCAGCCCCCCAGGGATGGCGAGGTCTAATTTGGTTTCGCCCGCGGCGTTACTGTGCTGGCCCCCCCCCAGCCCACAGCGCAGCCCCCAGGGTCCTCGAAAGTGGCGACAGTTTCCACAGATCGCGCCCCCCAGGGATGGGTCCGCCCGTGGCGTCAAAGTGTGTTGGGCCCCCCAGCCGGCCTCGCCCCCCAGCAGGCCTCGAAAGTGGCGACAGTTTCCAGGGGCGCGAGGTCTAATTTGGGTGAGCAGCGGCGTCATTGTGCTGGGCCCCCCAGCAGGCTTCGAAAGTGGGACAGTTTCACAGATCCAGGAAAAAAGATGCCAAAGAAAAAAAATGTTTTCCCATAGGTTGTCGATGGATTTCGGCCTTCCGACGGCTCAAGACCGCCCAAGAAGCCTCCAACGTTGCCCCAAGATCGCCCAAGAGGCTTCCAAGATGGCCCCATGACGGCCCAAGAGGCCACCAAGACGGCCCCTAAGAGGGCCCCAAGACGGCCCAAGAGGCCTCCAAGACACCCAAGATAATTTACAAAACGGCCCTGCAGCGCCCAAAGAGGGTCTCAAGACGGCCCAGAGAGGCCTCCAAGACGGTTTCCGACGGCGTCAGACGGGCCAGGAACGCCCTAAAACAGCCAAAGATGCCTCCAAGAAACACCTAAAGGCGCCCACGAGGCCCAAGGAGGCCCCCAAGAGGCCTCCAAGAGGCTCCCAGGAAGCTCCAAGGAGGCCCCAGGAGTGCCCCAAGAGGCTCCCAAACAGCTCCCAAGAGGCCTCCTCCTCCTCCTCCTCGTCCTCCTCCTCCTCTTCCTTTTTCCTGATCCTCCCCCACCTCTTCCTGCTCCCCCATGTGTTCCCTGAAGATGCCTCCAAGAACTAAAGGCGAAACACCTAAAGGCGCCCACGAGGCCCAAGGAGGCCCCCAAGAGGCCTCCAAGAGGCTCCCAGGAAGCTCCAAGGAGGCCCCAGGAGTGCCCCAAGAGGCTCCCAAACAGCTCCCAAGAGGCCTCCTCCTCCTCCTCCTCGTCCTCCTCCTCCTCTTCCTTTTTCCTGATCCTCCCCCACCTCTTCCTGCTCCCCCATGTGTTCCCTGAAGGCTTCCCACAACGACCCGGGGGAACACATGGTCCGATAGCTCGGGCAAGCTCTGGCCCAACTCTCAGCCACATAGGCGCTTCCAAAAAAGGCAAGGGGCGGCGTTGATTCGCCGCAGGCGTCTCCCATAAATAAAGCGGAACCTCCGTGGGGGAAAACGCAGCTTCAAGGTCTTTCCTGCGGCTGCCCCAGCTCCTCCCCCTCCGGCTCCCCCTCCTCCTCCTCCTCCTCCTCCTCCTCCTCCTCCTCCTCCTCCTCCTCTTCCTCCGTCGCTCCCTCCGTTCCTCCCCACCATTATCTCCATCATTCCGTCGCCTCCCCTCTTCCCTCCTTCCCTCCTTCTCCCCTTTCCTCCTTCTCCCCTCTCCCCTTTCCTCCTTCCCCACCCTTTTGCAATCCCCCATTCCCTTCTTCTCCCCTTTCCTCCCCCAGTCCCACGCCTCGGCCGCCCCTCGTGGGAGTTCGCCCCAGACTATGCGTCCATGGCGCTCCTTCCTGAACCCCCCCCCGCGATCCTGCTAGGAGGGCAGCCAAAACGTGAATGCACCGGGGAAGAACAGAGCTGGCCGGGGGAAGCGATGAGCAGCGTGCAGGAGACAGAGAGAAAACTAGAGAGAGTGCGTGTGTGTGTGTGATTGAGTGAGTGAGTCAACGATTGAGTATAGAACGAGGGAGGGGAGAAAACAATACCGAGAGAGATTGAGAGGCAGGGGGAGGGATCTTACGTGTTATACATATATATATGAATACATATATAGAGAGAGAGAGAGAGACAACAAACATAAAATAACAACAAAAAAGGGGAGAAGAGAGACAGTGAGAGCGAGAGAAAGAGAACATCTCCAATGACCCCCCCTTCCAAACGGAGAGGGTGGGGTAGCTTGCGAAGCCCCCCCATGCAAAGGAGAGCCCGGGCTAACCTTCCGCTCAGAAAAGGAGCGGGGGGGGTAGCTTGCAAGCCCCCCCCCGCTTTACAATGCACCCCCCTCTGGCGCACAGAGGGGGAAGGAGGGAGCTTCGGAAGCCCCCCCAGGCCCCCCTGGAAAGGAGAGCTCGGGGTGACCCCAGGCCCCGAAAAGAAGGGAAAGGGGAGGGTAGCTTCGGAGCCCCCCCCCACCCGTTTGCCCAGAGGGGGAGAGGGTAGCTACGGAAGCCCCCCCCTTTTGAAAAGGAAAGCCCGAGCTGACCCCGGACCCCCAAAAAGATGGAGGGGGTAGCTCAGAAGCCCCCCCCCCCTTCAGCTAGGGCCCACCCAGCATAATAACGTAGACCAAGGAAGGGAGGGGGAGGGAGAGCTTCGGAAGCCCCCCCCCCCCTTTCCGAAGGGAGGGGGGGGGGCTAGCTTTAAGCTGGGGCCCCCCTTTTGTGATTCCCGGACCTGCAGGGCGCGCTCTTTCATTCCGTGAACTTGAACACCGCGAACCAACGTAACTGTTGCACCCTCGCAATCCTGAGTCCTTCCAAAACATCTTTTCTGGTACGATGACCATGGGAACCCGTGAACCCCTTACAATGTTTTAAAAAGAGTACGCGCGGCGCTAAGTCGAGATCCACATGGTGAAAACGAACCGCCCTCAATCCGTGAAGCCCTTGCAAAGTTTTAAGACGAGTGTGCGCGGCGCTTGGGCGCAAGCCACATTGAGACAAACGCCCGTTTTCAATCCGCGAAACTCTTGCACATGCTTGAGACGAGTGTGCGCGGAGCTAAGGCGAGAGCCACATTTTGAAAACCGCCCGCCCTCAATCCGTGGAGCTCTTGCAGATTTTGAAATCGAATGTGCGCGGCGCTAAGGCGAGAGCCACACTTCGAAAGCCACCCGCCCTACATGTACGAAACTGCTGCCAATGTTTAATCTTCAGTGTCATGAGTGGTGGTATGGTGGTGCGGAAATCTCGGGCGAAACGCCCGGCCCGCCCTTTCGACCGACATCGGGGTGCGACGGGGAGGAGCTATTCATAAGGAAAAGGACTGGAGGAGGACGAGGTTCCAGCGGCGGAGGAGGACGAGGGGAGGGGCGAAGACGACGCCCACGAAGACGACGACCTGGGCGAAGACCACGACGGCGATGGTAACGAGGATGGCGATGGTGAGGCGCGGCGCGCCGCCACTACCAGGCGCCAGCGCACATCGCCAGGGCGCGCTCCAGCGATGCCGCCGCGCACCTGCAGGGGGGAAGTGAGAAGGAGAAGGAGAAGGCCTTCTCAGAATGCGGCGGAACTTCTCAGAAACCCTCGCGCCTGCTGGGACGTTGTCTGCGTCTTTGGGCAAGGCTCAGGAAACTTCTCAGAAGGCCTGGGGTCTTCGGAGCCTTCTGAGGAGGCCCGCCCCTTCTCACTTCACCCTGGTCTCACCGCCGAGGGATGGCTTCGGCGTCGGCCGCAGCGTGAACTTGGGGCCCGTCGTCGGGGCTGGCGTCGGCGGCGCGGATGCCTCAGGCGCTTGCTCCGAGGACTCGGGCTCGTTCGGGAGCTTCTGGCTCCTGAGCTTACGGTTCTGGAGTTTCTGGCTCAGGAGCTTCTGATTCAGGAACTTATTTTGGTTCGTTAGATGCCGTCGCCAACGCCCCGCTGTGCCACCGCGCCCGGGCTTGGCAGTCGCCTTGGCGGTCACCCTGACTTTCGCCGTGGCTTTCGCCGTGGGCGTCGGCTGGGCTGAAGCACCGGCGCGTCTGATGGCGTCGGGGGAGTTGGCTGCTGACTGGGCGCCGGCGATGGGGCTGGGCTGATACTAAGGGGCCTGCCGATAGGCGAGTCGAGGACGACTGTCTTTTGCGACGGCCGCGCGAATGGCCCTGAGGCTGACCTGGCCCTCATCGCCGCTGCCTTCGCTGGCGTCATCAGCCGCAGCCGCAATGCGGCGGGGCCCCCAGCGCGCGTCGCCAGCAGGGCGTCTTCCCTTTCCTGCAGCTGGCTCGGCGTCTGCTTCTAGTCAGGGCACGCCACCTCCGAGCGGGGAACCGCGCATCTGCTGCGTCGTGGTCGGCGTGTCATCCATCTCCGCCGAGGGCGGGTGTCCGCGCTCAGCGCGCTGGGCCCGTCGTTTACGGGGCCGAGTTCGTGGCTCGACATCGGAGTGGACGTCGTCAGCGGGTGGACCGCTAAGCGAGATTCGCTTGCACCAAATTGCTGCGATGAGAATATCGGGTGTTATCAGATTACTATCGGGGTGTTATCGGGATGTTTTTGGGCCGTAATCAAATTAGTATCAGCATCTTGGACACATGGCATCAGGATCCAGAGACATGTTTTCAGGAATACACGCGATGTCTCAATGTGTCGAGCGATGGTGTGACCCTCAGTTCTGAACATACATGTCGGAGACGTTCCCGCACGCAACTTACAGTTCAGCGTGCCTCATTTGCGATTGTCTGAGGCTTGGAGGATTTGACTTTTATTAGCTCGTCCGTCTGTTTCCTCTGTCCTCCTCTCTCTCTCTCTCTTCCATTGCCATTGGTGTGTGGGAAGACGGATCACATGTGATCCAGATCTTGATAAAATGGGTACAGGATCGTGATCTCATGGGTTCTCGATGCGCAAAACGACCTGACAACGACCATGCGTCGCCCCGATAACGTTGTGAGCGCAACCTGGCACCGTCATGATAACGGTGCGGCCACCTGTTGTCGGTGCCATCAGTGCGCGATGACACCCAAACTACCAACCCTATCAACCAGCGGATGTGCCGCTCGCCATGCATGCGACTTGATGTGGTGACGGAGTTCAAGCTGACGCGATGCTTTACGAATCTCGCCCAGCGCTGACCCCAAATGCCCGAGGCTCAGCGCAGGTCGGCCGACGACTAATCTGGCGCTGCCCCAGCGGCCGTTGGTGGTGCTGAAGATTGTGATAACACGAGTCGCACCACCCGTGGCCGAGCATGCTGACGTGGAGGTAGGGGAAGAGGAGGGGATGCAGGATGGAGAGTCAGGAGGAGAAGGAGGCCAAGGATAAAGAGGAATAGGCTAAGGACGCTAAGGAGCCCCATCTGGTTTTGACGTTCAACGGCCGTTGACAAGTCTAGAGATTTGAGGGGGACGATTGTCTTTAACGCGGGTAACCGCTTACCTCTACTTAAGCACAAGTGCTGGTTTGGGGACCCTGACCTCCCTTTGAAACGTTGTAGTACAAACCACACCATATCCGGATGTATATGGGAACGAACACAGCACGATGTATTGTCGCACATGAGTCACGTACGTGCTTGGTCATCATTATGAGATTCCTTGGGTGTTACGAATCCGATAAGGCTGTTTGTGATTGGGGTCTGTGCTGGAGTTAACATGTATGCAGTATGCATATTGTGGTGGAGACGGGTGTGGGAATGGTGAAGGGAGTACGTTTGCGCCCATGCTGCTGACGGCTGTCGGCTTCGCCCAGCTACTTTGCAGCCACCGCGTCGTATGCAGCACGTGCCGCTCTTTGCAGTATCTTCGCGACGTTGCCGATTTTGTCCTTCGACAGCTTGCCTACGCGGTTCCTGGCCGCCTGGTGGGCCGTGGACGTGAACGACTTTCTCGTCCGCGTCGTTGTGCCAGACTTGGTGATCGATACCAGGATGCTCGAGTCGATGCCGCTCGTCTTTCTTTGTAGCTTTGCTCATGGTGACTGTCATCGCGAGCTTGCCCTGCGTGACCTTCGTTGCCTTCATCGGGAACGGGCTCACTTCAGACGGAGTGACATTCGCCGCTTCCACCGGGGTCGGGCTCACTGTAGACGGAGTACCAGGGCACGTTTGTTGCTTCTTCAGCTTCATCGGGGTTGGCCTAGTCGCAGGTCCCTTCCTCGCGCCATCGTCGGTCGTCGTTCTGGTCTCCCCGTCCTCGCCGCCGCCCTCGATCGCGTGGACGCGGGCCGCAGTCTTGCCGCGACCGCGGCCCCTTCCCGACCTCGCCCTCGGCCGCCCCGTGCTCCGACTCCGGTATCCTTGTGGCGGTGTCTCTTCGCATCCACCATGTCCATAGCATCTCGGACGTGGTCATTCAGCTTTCATCTTTTTAAAATCGGCCTCCTCGACCAAGGTTCATGCTGTTCGATCCGCGCCTCTCCAGGTAGAAGTAGCACAGACTCTGCAAGTGCCCCATTTCCACGAGGATTTTCAGCAGCAGCGATCTGCGCCACGGGGGCCTCGTCTTTTGCAGGACGGAGACCGTGGGGAAGTGATCGATCACGAGGTCGACTGGAAGGTGGCTGAGGTTAGTGCATGGTGCGAGCTTCGCCGACCACCACTCGACCTGTTAGTCGGCATCTCGAGCCCGTCGAGCAAGTTGTCATCGCCCGCATGCCGCGGCATGGCGCCTCCCATCTTGAATTGCATCGCCATCGCCTGTGGGTGGAGGGGTCGACGCAATATCCAGCAACGCCAGTGGATGAATTCCGCGGCCTGGATTCGAAAAGCCAATGGGAAGAAGTATGACATCGTTTCGTATGGGCTGGTCCACTATATGGATTCCGAGGCCGCGCTCATCATCGCCATTTATTTGTGAACACACACGGAGTCACCATACATTGTATCATGTCGTGTCGATATATGTATCCCGTATTTTAGATTTATCTTTGTGGATGTGTTCTCTCGCATTTATCATGCCCATATTGCCATGTGTTGTTTCATATGCTTGTGTGCTTTTGTTTGTGTGTGGCGGGGTTCGCTCGCGACAGCGACGCGCCTGTGCATTCGAGAAGGGAAGGTACATCCCCTCAAAGTTATGCGGTTTCAACATTGACGGCGCGGATGCTTGAGTGTCCTGGAGCTGCTCGGTCTGTTTGTCGAGCATCTGTCAGTCGAACTCTCGTTGCCCCACCCCTGCCCATCGGCGAGGGCAAGTTCATGCGACGATGCGCCGTCCCGAGCAGCTGGCGGACCCCTTCGACAGCGATGTGAGCTGTCGAGGGTCCGCAACTTCGGCAGATCAATCGGGCAACGCACAGGCCCGTCGCTCTGCCAAGACGTGAAGGCCTTCGCGAACATGAACGGCCAGACATGGGCAAGCCCCTCTGGCAGAGGCCAGGTAGGATGCGGCCATGTGGCTTCGCCGTCTTGTCTGCGACCCTGCGGTGCTCGTTTTCCACGGCCTTATTGTGGAAATAGGTCAGTCGTTCGGTGTACCTCTCCGTCAGCAGCACCCATAGTGACGCCAGCAGTTGTTGGCTGTGCTCGCAGACGCTGGTGCCGCACAGCCTGGGACACTCGCGATGATCAGGCTCAGTGGGGCGCGGCTGGATGCCCCGTCCTGGATCCGCTTGCTCCAGTTGTCCTCGGTGGTGAAGCCTTCGAGGAAGCTGGCGTAGACCTGCTGTGGCCTGCGGCCGCCGACGGACCCAACGCTTGCGTCGTGCGAAAACCCGCAGGGAATGCGAATGCCACGATCGCCGAACCACTGCGCACCACTGCGCACCTCGGCGACCACTGATCGCAATGCATCGTCAAACCGCAACTGTCAGACATATGGCACGCGAGACGGGGGATTCGGACGATGCAACGATGGCATGTGTGGATGCTTGTAGGCAAGACGGGTGTGAACGCTATGGTGACGTGTCGTATGCTCGAGGCTGCGTCGGACGATTGATGGTCACCATCGGAACCGCTTGATGACTGATGCGAAGAATAGGGTAACGCAGACCAGCCTGCTGATGGTAATCATCTGATGAGCTTAGCAATGTGAAGATAAACATGTAGGTCTGATCTTATGTACCCATGACAATTTTATGATGCCAGTCATACTTGATTGCATCAACCGTTGGGTGCTGATGTGAGCGGCGGTGGAAGTTTGGCTTTTACAGGGTCCAGAACGCAACCTCACACATTGGAGGAACATCATTACGGGCCCGTATGATTCCATCGTGAGTGTCCAGTACGACAGGCGATATGTGCGCCGATTGGCAAGGCACCGGCCTATTAACACGACGGCCCCACGGCACTCGCTCCGGCGTGGCCACCAAGCCAACGGCAAGATGTGGCGAGCAGCGTGCAGAGAAGCCCTTGCCGCGTTGTCGGTGGCTTGGGGTCGTACTTTCTAAACTAGTGAATCCACTCTTCGCGCCCAGCTGCTGCGCGCGCTGCGTGCCACTGAACGTTTGGATTCGGCCAGCGTCCGCGGGCTCCATGCCTACCTCTGCCGCGCAGTACGCCGCTGCCTTTGCGGCGGTCGCCTTGAATGACAGCCTCAGTGTTGCCATCTGCGGTCAAGTTCGCGTGGCCCGACACCGCCTCCACGGCCGTGCCATCTTGATGGATGGGTGGCCCGTCGCTGTAAGCCAGCAGCTTGGCGCCAGGAGTCCTAGACTGATCTACGTGGTCGGCGTGGCGTCAGGCATCTCAGAGATGAGCTCCGTGGCCGGCTTGGCGTCAGGAATCGCAGGCGCGATCTCCACGGCCCGCGCGGCGCCAGGAATCTCATGGCTTGTCCGCGGTCGGCTCGACGACGGGAGTCTCGGAGATGTTCCCAAACTTCAGCGGGGGCACCTATCATTTAGCATTCCGTGATGCGGACTGCATTCAGGAGGGGAAAAAACACGTTGACACAATTCATCGGCGATTCCCAGAAAATATGGGAAAATATGGGAAGTGGGGGGGAAGACAAAAAATATGGGGAATATCTTTATTTGTGTGTATTTATTTGTGTGTCCCAGTTCCCCTTCATGCATGGTCCAGTGTTTGCACGCCGCCTCGTTGCGCAGTGGCGGGGTGCCGCGCGAACTCGCGTCGCCTGGTGCGCGTCGAGCGTCGAAGCCTGGTGCCAGTGGAAGTACAAGACCTTGATCTGCAACGTCTGTGTCAGACCATGGTGCATGCCACCGGGACTGCCAAGCAGTCCCTGCTGAGCTCCACGAGCCATCGTCAAACCAATCACCGTCATCATGAAGACCTTCGTGATCGCGGGAGCGCTTCCACTCGGGCCGCGTCGGACCGACCAGACCGCCTCCATCAGCTGTCGTGAACTGCGAGCGAGCGCCAACCGCCCGGATCGAAGCCGCGCGGTGGATCTGAGGGTGTATCAAAAAATGCCGCCATGCTCGATGCAGATGGCTACAAACACATGGTACGAGTGGAAATGGAATGCGATCCTTAAGAGACGGCGTATTTTATCTTTAATACGTTCAAATATCAGCGGATGACAACTTGACGTCGGTGTTCCCGCGTAGACGTGTGCATACATACATACATGTATATATACACATATATATACATATATATATGTATCAGAAGGCACACGTGTTCTCGTATAGAGCCGTTGTATGGGAACATCGAACACAACAACGAACCAGCGCACGAATCGTGGATGAGGGGGATGACGATGAGGTGCACGATGAGTTTTCATGTGAACAGTGACGTTATGTCTGAGTGTTGTGGGGGCATGCGTTGAGGACACGTCTAGGCAAACACCAACGATTGTTCACACAACGTGTCGACTGGTGAGGGTACCATCACCAGTGCACTACGTCACCAATTGCTCGAGCAGCATAAGATCTGGAGCCATGATAACATGTCCGAGCGCATGCTACCAGGGTCTTGATACCATGCCAATCACCACCTGGACACGACTTGCTAACATGCCAGATGCACCCCCAGTGCGTCAGGAACCCATCCCTCCCTCTGGCCATTTTGGCTCTGTCGCCGCAGTCTGGGGCTCGTGAGTGCCGCGCCACCAGTGCCACATGGACATGGGCGGCACGGCGCGCTGGGTCGACAACGATGGTTTGATGGACACCGACGCCGTGCACAAGCAGGCCATGGAGAACGCCAAACCGGCGGCCATCAACGACGCGGTCAATCACGACGGCCACCAGCAGCATCACGAGGCGACCGGCACCAGTAGCTAGTATCGAGGTGGCCACCAAGAAGAACGAGAAACACGACGCCCGCGGCTCCAGCTCAAGCCAGCGCGCCCCAGTGCGCGAGCGCGAGGTGATCTGGCAACTCCAGGAGATGACGGATTCCAAGCAGGTTGATTGGATCGACATGTTGCATAAGATCAGTGACAAGCTCAATGAGGGCAACGAGAATGCCACACACACATGAATTGCTACATTGCGAATGGCAGGAGGCTCGTGGCGGACATTCGCAAACAGGTTCAACGCAGCGTGTTTCCAGCGCGCCAGGGGTTCACGGACATCCGCTAAGTCGCCGCTGTTGCAAGTATGGCGGCCAAGGCTTCCATGGCGTCGGCTGCGGTGGACAGCGGAGCGCGCGAGCAGGAGATCAGGAGGCCCAAGCAACAGATCGAGGAGCTCAAGCAGGCGAATGAGGATCTGCGGGCGCATTGCCGGGCGAGCCTCAGTGGCAGCGCGAGCAAGCAAGCAGCCAGTGACAACACCGCGCGAGAGCCATGGCGGCCGTCCAGACGGCCCACCCGGCGGCCGGCCCGCCGCCTTTTCCCGTCGGCCCCCATCGGCGCCCTGCCCGAGCTCCGTGCGGCGACTCAGCGGCTGCGTGGCCGACCGAGTGCCGCCCCCTTCCTGCGCAACCCGCTCCCTTCAAAAAAGCTACCTGACAGAAACACTACATGCTGAGCGGCACCTCCACTGTTTTCGGCGCGCGGGATAAAGGGGAACGAAGAAGACGGTGAGGACGGGGGGGCGAGCGGGTCGCAACAGTAGAAGAAAACAAAAGGCATTGGCCACGACGGGAAAGCTGGTAGTTCATCGCGCGAATGAAAGGGGGACCTGCGCAGATCTCTCAGCGGAAGACCGCGTGGTTCAAAATTACAAACACTGTGCGAATGAGGACATCGACGCTGAATCGCCTGGACGTGGAATATGAATACATTCATGTCCGGTGAGGGACCATGTCGTTGATTCTTGTATGTTGCCGCGGCTAGAGCACAAGTAAGTTCGAATAATGCCAGAGCTTCCAAGACAACGCTTTCAGGACGGATGAATGTTGTCTTAGATTGTGTTTAACAGTAGTTTCGTTGAAAACCTGCCTAGGTCCAGTACTAAAGTTTGCAATTGCACTATGTTCTCCCAGCAGTGTGTGTTCGTGTCTGATCTGTTACTCGTCTGCTGCCGGATGTATCAGCAGGGTTTGGGATCTTTTCCTGGAGACCTGCTGTTCGTCCCGATCTGGGCTCGCCGCAGCGAAATCGCCCGGCTTTAAACAATCGCGACGCTGGAATTTCAGGGTCACATTTGCCCAGGATCTCCCCCGTTCCCAGACCCCCCACGTCATGATATCTTAAAGACGTGGACCCCCCAGCATTCTGGACCCTTCCTGGGGGCCCGCTGTTCATCCTGAGTCATTTTCTGGCGGCCCCGTGGCACGGCGATGTCCCCAGGACGCCGAGAATTGCGGAGCAGTGTCTGTCGTGATACCGTCGGCTGCCGAAACAAGGAGCTCCAAAATGAGGAACGAAGCCTCTTTGTGGCACCAGGAGCAAAACAACAAAACAAAAATGAGGGCCCGGGGTGCACGAGGAGGGCGATTGGAGGAACAGCCACGGAAGGGCCGAAGGAACACAGCGAGCCCCGTCCGAAGCCAAAGCGGTCCTTATTCTCAGCGTCTTGACCGAATGTTTCACGACGCGATGGGGGCCAGATCCCTCTCGCCCAGGGCCGCCCCTTGCGTGCAGCCCCATCTTGGGCCCAGCGGCGGGGCAGTCGGCGCCTCCTCCCCCCGCCTTCCCTCCTCGCGTCTCCCTCCTTACCCCATCCATCGCCCCTTCGGCCTCCCGTCTCTTCCCTTCTCCCCTCCTCCCGTCTCTTCCTCCTTGTCTTCGTCTACCTCCTCCTCCTCCTCCTCCTCGTGCTCCTCCTCCTCCTCCTCCTCCTCCTCCTCCTCCTCGTGGTCCTCCTCCTCCTCGTGCTCCTCCTCCTCCTCGTGCTCCTCCTCCTCGTGCTCCTCCTCCTCCTCCTCCTCCTCCCTCCTCCTCCTCCTCCTCCTCCTCCTCCTCCTCGTGCTCCTCCTCCTCCCTCCTCCTCCTCCTCCTCTCCTCCTCCTCCTCCTCCCTCCTCCCCTCCTCCTCCTCCCTCCTCCTCCTCCTCCTCCTCCTCCTCCTCCTCCTCCTCCTCCTCCTCCTCCTCCTCCTCCTCTCCTCCTCCTCCACAATTTCTCAATATGAATACTACTCTCCCTCTTCCCCCGATGGCGGCCTGAAAGTAGTCGACCCCCCGCGCATTGTTTTTTTATACACAGGATTCCCGGGAGTTGGGTTTTCGCCTGCGTTTTTCAAAATGTTGCTCTCGCTGAGGCGCCGGCTTCATTTCTGCTCCCGAATCGTTCCGAATCGTGCTCCCGCTGCAGCGTGGGCCTCATTTTCGGATCGGTGTTTGGCCTCCGTCGTTCAGGATGGCGTTCTCGCCCCAGCGCGGGCCTCTTTCTCGCGCGCCCATCCGCCCGCCACCACCGCGCCGCACCACCACCACCACCACCACCACCACTACCACCACCACCCACCACCACCACCACCACCACCACCACCACCACCCACCACCACCACCACCACCACCCACCACCAGCACCACCACCACCACCACCACCACCACCACCACCACCACCACCACCACCACCACCACCACCACCACCACCACCACCACCACCACCACCCACGCACACACGCACGCGCGCACGCACGCGCACCACCACCCACTACGCACGCGCGCGCGGAGCCACAGGTCCGCTACGAGACGCGTCCGCGGATAGAGAAAATCAGCGCCATGGTAGGGGATGGGAGGGAGGGGTAGGACGTCAGATATGACGCGAGCGCACCTAGCTTGTCCTCCTCCCCCTCCCCCCCTTCCTTCCCCCGAGATTCTCCACCGCGGGCGGAAACTCGGGCCCCCCCCCAGGTCGGCCCCGCCGTGGAGACGCGGCTCATCGTCAGCCGCCCCGCGGCCGAGCCTCCGAAGGGCCGGGCGGGGCGGCCGCACTGCGGCGCCAAGCCCGCCTCCCCGCGCTCGGTCCTCGGGAGGGGCGCGGGGGCGGCTCAAGGGAGGGGTGATGGTCATGACTAGGGTTACAGTCAACGCGCCGAGTAAGGACGCGCGCCTTCATCTAGGATGCCCTTGCGTCCTTGCCTCTGTGGCCCGTCCTTTGCCGTTTTCGCTGGTCGCCGCCGCCCAAAAAATCCCAATTTCAGCCTCCAAGGGTCTTGCGTCCTTGCCACGCGTCCTTACTGTACGTTTTGACTGTAAGTCGGGCCTGTCCCTCTGCAGGGGGGATATTCAAAAATAGTCCAACAACTAGTCAGGGGATTCTCTTTGGTTTGGGCTATTTCTGAATTTGTTGGGCGTATGTTTTGAATGCCTCTTAACATTTCGCCTAGAACCCCCCTGTAGGGGGACAGGCCCGACCTAAGACTAGGGGGGGCGGGGGGCATCCTGGTCCGGGCCATGAGGTCGCCCCAGATCCCACATGGCCCCCTCTTCCTATCTCGCCACCCACCAAACCACCCCAACCCAACCCGAAGGCTCAGATTTACCCTCGATTTCTAGTGGGGGGGGGTCGGGAAACATCGAAAAAACACGCGTGGAACCCTTACCCCCCCCAACCCGAAATTCGGGTCTTCGGGTTGGGTTGGGGTGTTCTGGTAGGTAGTCACTATCTCAGTGCGTCCCAGGCCCCCCCCCCCTTCCTTCCCCTGGGCCGCGCACGTGCCGCCGGCGCCAGGATTTGCGCCCCCCCGCCCCCGCTGGACTTGGGCGCCCCCGAGGGGCAAGCCTTGAGGTCCGGGCGCTGCGATGCCTTCACGCTGGGCGCTCCCGCCCGGGTGCAGGAGGAGGAGGAGGAGGAGGAGGAGGAGGAGGAGGAGGAGGAGGAGGAGGAGGAGGAGGAGAGGGTCAATGGGAGTGAAGTAGTAGTAGGAGGAGAGGGAGGGAGGGAGGGAGGGAGGGAGGGAGGGAGGGAGGGAGGAGGCCCCAGGGCCCTCGCAGAGTGATCCTGCCCGCAGGGTGAAGCAGGCAGGTCGGGTCTGGGCGTTGGCCGTGAGCTGTGTCTGCGGTGCGGCAAAAGTGCTTCGCAGCGTCGGGTCCCGGGGAAGGCCCGCCCGACGATGTGATGTTGTCCGCCCCGGCGTTTCCCTCCCCCCTGGGGCCGCTCATCGGGGGCGCCAGGTATGACCTCGCGCGTTACGTTCAGATCAGCGCCTCCGCGTTCAAGCGGCGTGCAGGGGTTCGTCCCGGGCCTGCGCGATGCTAGAACCTTTGCGCGAGGTGCTCGCGCTGTGCCTTCCAGTGGTGCTTCAGTTCGGTCTCCAGGTAAGAACGCATTCTTGAAAGGGGCCGCCCGTTCATATGGACCGCCCAGACCACACTGCGGGCAGTACTTATATCCATATCCAGAGCGTCGTGGACTTTTTGGGAAGAGGTGCCGCAACGCCGGGGCGTACTGGATACGGATAAAATCAAGCCTCTTGGGGCCAGATTTCGATCCATATCCAGTGCGTCTACGGTTTCTGGGGAAGAGAGCCCCAGAATCCAAGACGCACTGGATGTGGATGTAACTATTGCCCGCGCACGCTGCCCCCAGGCAAGGCGTCGGGAGGAGGGCTCTGGGGGCCGCGGATCGACCGCCGCAGGTCGGAGGCTTATGTCCTGCAGGGTGTGTGAGTGGTGCGGTGGCGCGCCGCCGTTGGGGGCCCGCCGGTGCTGCTCCTTCGCTGCTGCTGCCCGGAGGGCTGGCAGGATCAGGAGGGGAGCAGGCAACATATGTACACGTGCGCGGTTAGCTTCCCCTGGAGTGCGTGTCAATGCGGACGTTCGTGCAGGCAAGACCGCGGAGGGCGTACATGTACATGTGTCGTTGCTCGCCCAATCAGAGGCCAGCAACACATGTACACGCACGCGGTTAGCTTCCCCTGGAGTGCGTGTCAACGCGGACGTTCGTGCAGGCAAGACCGCGAAGAGCGTACATGTACATATGTCGTTGCTCGCCCAAACACGGCACATACACAAGTCATCGCCCGCTCCCAGGAAAACACGGGAAGTGGAGGGGCAGACGGGCATCCAGAGAATGTGGAACGTGTGGGGGGAATCCAGGGATCTGTGTCTGATCGTTGGCGTGCCCCTGGCAGCAGCGCGCGGGCGGCCCCCCCCCCCTCTCTACGGCCTGCGTGGCACTGATGCTCAGGAGGGAAAAAACACACAGACACAATTAGTCGTCGATTCCCGAGAAAGTATAGGGAAATATGGGAAGTGTGGGGGGGGGAAGACAGAAACCCAGAACATATGGGAAAATTTGGGGAATCTTGTTATTTGTGTGTATGTATTTGTGTGTCCCAGGGCCCCTTCACAAGACACGGATACAAAAGATCACCTGGGGTCCCGGAGAGGCTCTGTTCTTCTGGCCGTTCCCTGCGGTGGGGGCACTGGTTAAGGAATGTGCACAGGAGGCTTCAAGCCCTGGGGGGGTGCCTTATATTTTGTGGAGGACGATGAACGGAGCATGTCCTAAGAACGTTTTAGACATGCTTTACGCATGCTTCAGCTTCCAGGCCGCGGATTCCCGATGAAACTTGAGCGCAAGTGTTTCCCGCGCCGCGCCGGCGCCCCCAGACCCCCACATGTCAGTGTTGATGCTGACGCCTAATTTCCATTCTTCCTTCGGCGTCCGCGGACCGCGCAGCGCGCGCGACTGAACATCGAAATTGGTGTCTGTGTAGGGGGTGGGAACTTGGTCGGAAACTGGAACATCTACGTTACCAGTGGCGGGTTGTTTTCCCCATATCCTAAGTATGGGGTTCTTGTTATTGGCGGACCGCGCCGGAGGAGAACACAGACGAGAACACACCACTCCTCTCACTCAGACCCACTCAGACTCACTCATCACGCAGACTCACTCACCACTCAGACTCACTCATCATTCAGACTCACTCATCACTCAGACCCACTCATCACTCAGACTCACTCATCACTCAGACTCACTCATCACTCGGACTCGGGCATGACTCAGACTCATCTCTCCGACTCACTCATCACTCAGACTCACTCATCACTCAGACTCACCCATCACTCAGACTCACTCGTACTTGTACTCATACCTTCACTACACTCACTCAGGTCCACTCATCGGATGACTCACACACACTGATGTTGAGGATGTCTCAGGCGATTCGCTGGTTTCAGCACTCCCAAGGGGAGCGGCGGGGGGGTATTTCCCTCGGCCCCTTTCGCGGATTTTTGTGGGGATGTCTCAGGCGGTTTGGCCATTTTCTCTTCCAACATGCTTCGCTTTCGGAGCAGATTTGCAGGATGTCTCAGGCGATTCGCTGGTTTCAGCACTCCTACGGGGAGCGGCGGGGGGGTATTTCCCTCGGCCCCTTTCGCGGGATTTTGTGGGGATGTCTCAGGCGGTTTGGCCATTCTCTCCTCCAACATGTGTCGCTTCCGGAGCAGATTTGGAGGACGTTCGCTCCCAGTTTGCGGGGATGTCTCAGGCGGTTTGGCCGTTTCGGAGCAGTTTTGGGAAGATGTCTCAGGCGCTTTGCTGGTTTCAGCACTCCCAAGGAGGAGGAGGAGGAGGAGGAGGAGGAGGAGGAGGAAGAAAAGGAGGAAGCGAGGAGGAGGAGGAGGAGGAGGAGGACGAGGAGGAGGAGGAGGAGGAGGAGGAGGAGGACAGCATGAACACGGTAGGAGCAGAAGCACGAAGGGGAGGATGATGATGAGGAGGAGGAGGTGGAGGAGGAGGAGGAGGAGGAGGAGGACGTGGGCAACTCGAGTAGCCAGGGCCAGACGATCGAGGTTCGATGTTCCAAAGCTTTAGGTTTTACTCAAACGCTTCCGCCTCGTTCTCCTTCGCTCTCCGCTCTCCTTCACTCTTCTGCATTCATACTCACTCATACTCAGTCACACGCAGGCTCACTCGCACTTAGACTCGATCATATCCATACTTAAACTTACTCACACTCAGACTCACGCTCAGAACCACTCATACTCAGACTCGCTCCTGCTCAGACTCATCATCCTTCGGTCCGCTCAAACGCAGACCGACTCACACTCAGACTGCCTCACATCCATACCCAATCACACTCGGCTCACTCGCACTCAGATTCATCAACACACACTTTTTCTCACACTCGGACCCACTCAAGCCCAGACTCACTCATGCTCAGACCCATCATGCTACGATCCGCTCAATCACAGACTTGCTCACACTCCGATTCGTCCATACTCAGACCCACTCGCACACAGACGCACTCGCGCTCATATTTACTCACACGCATACCCACTCAAACCCAGGCCCAATCGCACCCATATTAACTCACACTCAGAATCGGTCGTTCTCAGAATTGCGATTGGTCGCACTCATGCTGGCAGACTGTGTGAATGTCTCGAGCGAGCGGTTCGCCCTCGCACACAGGCGCTCATTGACAGATATCAAGAGAAAGACGTACCAAGATAATGAGATGCACATATGGGGAGCCCCGTGTCGAGTAATGTCAATCCCAGGACTTTTTGAGGCTCGGGGACGACGCTGGGGTGGTGTGGCGTATACTTGTTTTCCCGATGTCCCGGGGAAGCAGCGACAAATGTATACGCCAGGGCTCCGTATACACCAGCATCCGCGTTCCTGTGCGAATTTCAGCGCAGGGTCGGGGAGAGCGTCGGTGTACAGAGTTCGTTCCCCTACTTGGGTTAAGCTTCGCGGAGGTTTGTAGATTTTCACGTCGGGGACCCCGTCAGTGGCCGAGGTCAGCCCAGGCCAGCGCGGCGCCACCTTCGTTCCCTCTCCTGTGGCCTCCTCTGTGACAGCACGACGCCTGTGCGACTGATGCTCCTCCAGGCTCGTGTTGCTCCTGTCGTGCTCGAGGACCACATCCCAGAACTAAGTTCGAGCACCCGGAAAGGCGTCGAACGAGTGTCGGAACGGTTTCGAAACCGTGTCGGACGAGCGTCTCCCAGGGCCCTACGCGTGAAGAGCCTCGAGTTTCGGCACTCCTTGTGGTGTTCGAAGTTCTTCCTGGTGGCCCAGGCTACAGTAGGTTAAAGCATCTGGACTCCAGGTCTCCACCGCGTCGACCTCGTCGACCAGCAACGCGAGCGAGCACCACGCCGCGCAGCTCCACGCGCTGCCCAGGCAGCCCGCGCCCGGCACGCCCGCGCACGCCAGCCTGACCGTCGGCCGGTTGCAGGAGCTTAGGCCTCCCAGGTGGGGTCGGAGCAGATGGGGTCGGAGGATCGTACCGCATCGCCGGTGCATCGGCGATGCGGTTCGATGTGGAGCCCGATGTTCCCCTCGCCGACATCAGGGGGACAAGAATTGGCATACCCATAGAAACTCGGAGGTCCGCGCGGATTTCTCGCATCGGCGCTGAGGCCCCCCGGCGGCGCCTCCGGCGCCGCCCCTGGCGCGCTCCGCGCGCCAGGGAGGGGGGTCCAGCGCCGATCCGAGAAATCCGCGCGGACCTCCGAGTTTTTATGTTTACAGTCGGGGCGCTGAAGAAGGAACCCTTTTCGTTGGGGAGGGGCTCGGTGTTCCTTGATTGTTTCACAGCTTGCCTCAGGTTCCCCTTATGTTCTCGAAGGGAAATCGAAGCTTAGCTTGTGGAAAAAGGGGCCCCGTTCCTTGTTTAGGGTTCCTTGGGTCAACGCCCCGACTGTATGTCACTTGTTGTTCCCCTAGATGTGGAGCCCGATGTTCTCCTCGCCGACAGCCTCGACGCACCTCCGGCATCGCCGGTGCATCGGCGACTCTGTGCGGGCCTCCGGCCTCTCACCTGCTCCGACCCCACTCGGGAGGCCTCCACGGTGAAGTCGGGCCCGTCCCTCCACAGGGGGAGTATTCAGAAATCGTCAAAACATGATCTGGGGGCAATTTTCGTTTTTTTTTCGACCGTGTTGGAGCATTTTTGTGACATGTTTTCATTTTTCGCCGGAAATCCCCCTGTAGGGGGGACACGCCCGACTTAACTCCAAGGAGGCGAAGGCGCTCAGCGACCGGCTGGCCTTGTCGCCGGGGCCCAGCCAGGCGCCGCCGGAGTGGCAGGCGTCGCGCAGCACGGCCAGGCTGACACTGGAGGTCTGCCATACGTGGAAGAGGGGAAAACGTCGATTAGCGACTTCTGCCATACATGGAGAGGCTGACACTCGACGTCTGCCATATGCGTACCTCTAATCGGGGGTGGACAGACCTCCTACCCTGACACGTCGATTCGCGAATGGGACGTTTTCGGCTCGCGAGTGGGCGCCGCGGCCGTCATTTTTGCGAGTCCAGGTCCGTCGGTTTCGGTCCCAGGCCGTTTTCATGAAGGGGAGGTTTACTAAAGGGAGATTTGTCCACTGCCGATCTAATCACCGGTCGCGTTCGACTACTCGCAAAGTGCCCACTCGCAAACGCCCGAAAAACAGGTAGCGGAACGCGCTCGTCTATCTAAGATCGACAAGCCAAAAAGCGATGACAATCTTAGGCATGCGCCCACAGAAACTGCTGGAATCCCTACGATGGGCATCGAGGTAAGGCGATGCCAAGCATAGGGAGAAGGACACGCCTCAGGCTCGCAAGAGGGAAGGAACAAGCGGCATACACATGAACTGTCGGGGTTCCGCGCGGATCTCTTGGCTCTGCGCTGGGCGGCGCATCCGCGCCGCCTCTGGCGCACCCTGCGCGCCAGGGAGGGGGTGCAAACAGCGCCGATCCCGGAAATCTGCGCGGACCCGCGGAAAACGATGTTGATGCCGTCTTCTGCTCCTCAGACGAAGGGGGGAACCAGCGGCCCGACGAGGTGATTCCCTCGATCCGCACGGCAGCCGTGCCACACTTAAGCAACGCAGTGTGCTTGAGTGAGGTCTTCGTCCATGGCAGAAGAAGGCCAGGATCTGCTCCCCTCTGGCCCATCCTGCGAGGCGGGGATTTCTCCATACCCGCCGCCTGGGAACCGACGTCCTGGCGCCCCAGCGGGCGGTGGGTAACGGATGCATGTGTTGGCCCCCGGGGGCCCGAGCCTGTCCATGTCCACCGCCCGCCGAGGGCCTCCGGGCGGCGGTCCTGCATAGATGCCTGCATCGCACATTCGGTGAGGAGCGGTCGGGAGACAGCTGCCTTCCCCATTCTTGGATCGCTTCGCTCGTCCCGCCAGCCCGCATCGTGCCGTCGTGAGCGTTTGCGTGCGCGTTCGTGGGCCCTGCGGCGCTGCTGGTCGGCGCTGCTGCGGTTCTGGGCGAGAGTCATCATGGATGTTGCTTGGCGTCTCTTCGGAGGATTTATTGGGGGGCTCTTGCGTCGCATTTTTGGGGGCTCTTGAGGGCGTTTGGGGGGCGCCTTGGATACCTCTTGGGGCTCTCTTGGCGCCTCTTGGGTGCCTCTTGGACCCTCTTTGGGGGCTTTTCGGGGGCCGCTTGGGGAAGCCTGGACGCCTGATGGGGCCCAGGGCTCGACATGCCCGTTCGGCTTCCTCCTTCTGTGCCCTCTCTTGGGGCCGTCCTGGGGCTCTCTCTGGCCGTCTTGGAGGCCCCTGGGGTCGTCTTGGAGCCCTCTTGGGCCGTGGTGGGGGTCTGTGGGAGGCCTCGTACGCCGTCTTGGAGAAATGTCAGGGGCTTCTTGGGCCGTCTCAGAGCGTCGGCGGTCGAAAAGGTGAGAACGATGAACACCTGCAAAAAACAATGGAAAATACTTGAATGTTGCCTCTAGGGGGCTTCTTGGGAGTGGTATTGGAGGCATCTTCGGGAGTCTTAGAGGCAGTTGAATTCCTCTGGAGGCTATCTTGGGCATCTTGGAACGACTTTCAAGGACTCTGAGGACTCTTAGATCGCCTTTGGGGCCTCTCGAGACGCCCTGGAAGGCCCTATGAAGGCAGCCCCCAGGAGTTCTGGCATCCGTGACGGGGACCGCCCAGGGAACCGGGAGGGTACTCTTCGCCAGGGGACCCGCAGAGGCAGCCAAGGCGCGCGCGCGAGCTAGAAAACACATTCGCAAGCACTTGCCGGAGATTTCAGCACGCCTTTGGCCCGCTGGGCCAGCGAATGATCAGTTGTTCCTCACCGTCTCGCTCGCTGCATGGTGTGTGTGACAAGGAGGTATCGCGCCGAGGAGAGGCCCCAGAGCTCCCGACCCCTTTCCCGCACGGTGTTTGTCGTCCGGTTCTGATGGTCCCGGCGGCCCCGGGAGGCCGAAACCGAGGAAAAACGCCGCGATCGACCAAGACATGTCCTCGGAGGGCTGGGACTGCCTATAGGCCTCCTAGATGGGGCCCCCGGCAGGTTGCGGTCGGGGTTTCTGGACATCGCGTCGCTCCACTGGTTCTGGCTCACCACGCTCTGGCGCGACACGCCATAACCGCTTTCCAGCCGGTCCCCATGCAGGCTTCGGCGTCCCGAGCCTCTCCGTCCCGCCCGCCCCCGCGCAGCGGAGCGACACGCTGTCCACTCGCAGAGCGCGTCGCCGGGGCCGCCGCCCTGACACGCTATCCATCCGGAGGAAACGAACACACAGACACAATCAATCGTCGATTCCCCAGAAAATATGGGAAAATATGGGAAGGTGGGGGGGAGGACAAAAACACAGAAAATATATGGGAAAATATGGGGGATCTTGTTCTTTGTGCGTATCTATTTGTGTGTCCCAGGGCCCCCTCAATCCAAACAGACCTTGACCGCATGCTGATGTTTCATGCCGCTTGCTCTTCTTCGAGAGGTGGAGATCTCCGAGGGGGGGGACGGCCTCGAGGGCGACTGGCGCCTCAGCGGGGTGCACGTGGGCAGCGCCGGCGACGACCTCGGCACGCCGGGCGGCGAGGAGGCGGTCGGCCCGGAGCGCGCTGGGCGGCAGGAGGCCCCGCCAGAGGACCCCGCCGCCCCAGACCTCCAACGCATTCAAACCTTTCTTGATTCGCGGGTCGAGAGCGCACCTCTTCGGGTCGAAGCTGAGCGGGCCGCGCGAAGCTCGAACTAACCAGAGGTGGGGGAGGGAAAGGGGGGCGCAGCCTCAGAGCGAGGCCGGGAGGGGGCGACCGACGCATTCAAGCACGCAGTGCGGAGGTTTCTCGCCGTTTTCGGGCCTCCAGAGGCCTTCGCCGGGTTTCGGGACCGTCGACATGCCGCTCGGGATGAGAAGCCCGCCCAGTGGAAAGGGACGTGGCTCCCGGGGACCCCGCACAGAAAAGATAAGCAGAGCGGTCGGCGTGGGAGCCCGGCACTGCTTCTGGCCAAGGGGGAGAGCCGGGGCCCCCTCGTTGCAACGGCTGGACGCGGCAAAGGAGAGGAGCCAGCTTCGATCCCGGGAGTGTTCGAGGGACAGACTTGGGGCGAGTGTGCTCTCCTCCCTCCCTCACGGCCGATCCCTTCTCTGGGCCGGTCCAGCTGAGGGCCCCCAGCCGCCTGCAAGGTCGGCGTGGTCGCTGTGCCCGTGGCCAGGCTCCCCAGGCCTCGAGCGCGCGGAGAGAGAGTCCAGTCCGAGGTCCTCCACCGTTCTTGGCGGCCTCGGGAGCTTTGTGGGCCCCGGAAACGGCAGGGCCGTTTTTTCACCGTTTCCAGACAAGTGCCCCTTGAAAATGGAAAGGGTAAGACAACGGCGACCGGAAACGGCACACAAAACGGCTCCAGGATTGGAGCCGGAGCCGGAACCGGTCAAAAAACGGCGACGAAACCGGCAAAAGAACGGCGTCGGAACCGAGAAAGAAACGGCAAAACGTACAAAATAAAGATTTTTGTTTTTTTGTTTTTTATTTTTTGTTGTTGTAAAAAAACGGCAAAACGTACGGAACCGGTAACAAACGGCCTTGTCGTTTCCAGGGCCCACTAAAAGCTCGGGGGTGCCCGGCGTCGGGCGCCGGGGGGCGTCGGGGAGAGAGCAGCACGAGATTCAGGAAGGGAAAAAACACACAGACACAATTAATCGTCGATTCCCCAGAAAATATGCGAAAATATGGGAAGTGGGGGGGAAGACAAAGACCCAGAAAATATGGGAAAATATGGGGAACCTTTTTATTTGTGTGTATTTATTTGTGTGTCCCGGGGCCCCTTTAGAGATGGGAGGCGGGCCGTGGGGAAGGGGTCTGGACTTCTTCCTCGGGGCTCCCGCAGCGGTGTCGGCGAGCGCGCTCCACGACTCGCAGAGAGTGCCTGCTCGCAGACGCCCGAGCAAAAGCACGTGCCTGCTCTGATGCATAATACTTGTCGTCGAGCCCCCGCGGGGGCTTCCGGGCCATTGGCGAGTATAGTTACTTTTTGCGAGCAGTGGAGCGCGCTCGTCGATTATTGCGGCCAGGGCTTGAAGCTCGCTGAGGGGCAGCGCGCGCGATCTGTGTTTCTGGGGCGATTTGTTGGGCAAGAGCAAGCATGAGCAGCCCAATCGTCGGCAAGAGCAAACCTGAAGTCAGAGCTTCTCGCGAAGGGCGGCTGGAAGGATTGCAGTTGACCGATCAAGCGCGCCCGCCGAGCGTACGGGGATCTGGCCCTGGAAACAACGCTGCCCCCCCAGCGACTTTCGAGCCAGGGCACCCGATACCAGGATCTATACTGGTCGAGGCTCTTGCGTTCCGAGGGCCGCGCGGGCTCACAGCCGTGAGCGCCTTTTAAGTGCACGACGTGCGGGGCCTCTGCGGGAGAGCTCCGGGTGCCTCTCTGCGGGGGAGGGCCGGCATCGGTTTGCCTCGCTTCCGGAGCGGCTTGCGCTCTGGCCTCTCCCTTCGGAGGTGGATAGACCTCCTACCCTGACACGTCGACTAGTGAATTGGCCGTTTTGGGTTCGCGAGAGGGCCTCGCGGCCGTCATTTTTGCGGGTCCAGGCCCGTCGGTTTCGGTCCCAGGCCGCTTTCACTAAGGGGGGGTCTACTAAAGGGAGGTTTGTCCACCGCCGATCTCCCTGGGACCCCCACGGATCGACGATCGGGCATGGGAAGTGCCGCGCCGAGGGAAGGGAAACGTGAGGCCCGAGTTCGCTGGAGCTCGGGCTCGTTGGCGCCTGTTGGCGGGCCGGTCCCCTGGATGTTGAGCTTCCCAGTTTTTCGTGTGCTGTCTGCAGCGGGAGCTCGCGTCGAGTTCCAGATTGGGTCTCGTCATTGTTTTGATGGCCCGACCGGGCCACCTCGAGTCAGGAGGAGGAGGAGGAGGAGGAGGAGGAGGAGGAGGAGGAGGAGGAGGAGGAGGAGGAGTCTGCCAAACTCGAGTCCCGCGTCTCCCACAAAAGATGGTAAGATGGGGGGTCGACAGCCCCAGACCTCCGACGCCATGTTTTTTGTTGTTCATAACATCGACCCCCAGAAGGTCTCGATGCATTCCCTGGGATCGGTGTTTCATCGCGAGTTGATGTTTCACGGTCCCCAGGCCTGGGAATGGCCCCCAGAGGCTGGAAATAGTCACAATGCTCCCGTCGAGGTTTTTTCATGAGGGGGCTTGGGGTCGGGGTCCGCGCGTGGAACCCGAGGGGCCATCGAGAAGAAATAGAGAGAGAGAGAAGGGGAGAGAGAGAGAGAGAGAGAGAGAGAGACCCTGCGGTTCTTTTCCGCCCTCCCTCCTCCGATGGCCCGCCTGGCTTCCCCCCCTCCCCCCACATAGGTCTCCGCAGGGCGTCACCGCAGAGGCGCTCCGACGCGTGGGGGGCCAGCAAAAACGTCCCCAGCGCCCGAGGCCCTCGATCCTCCTCCTCGGTTCTCTTGCGTCCACTCAGTCGATGGCCAATACAGTCGAGCCCGTACCCACCTGAGGGAGCATTCTGATCATCCACCCGCCTCCGAAGGTAATGTTGATTTCAGTACACAGGTCATGATGATGATGATGATGATGATGATGATGATGATGATGATGATGATGATGATGATGATGATGATGATGATGATGATGATGATGATGATGATGTTTGGCGCTCACCCAAGCCCCCTACATTGCCGCGCCCTCCATATGTTGCCGCGCCGTTTGTTCCGACGCGCGGCCTTGCGTCTCGGGGAGGGCGCTTCGGCCACCAGGACAAACGTCGCCTCGGACGCGGTGGGTTCGCCGTGGGGTTCGCCGTGGGCTTGCCGTGGGTGTTTGCTGTGGTGTCGGCGTCGTCTACCTGGGCCCACTGAGAGCATACGGCGCGGCGACATATGGAGACCTCAGGCATGGATAATTGCGTGCTAAGAGGTCTGGCCTTATGATGTTCCAACCTACGTTAGCCTTGATCACCAGCAAGAATTTCGAGCGCACCCCAAAGCTCGAGGGTTTTCACGTGTCGGGCCGTGGGAGACACTGTCTCGACACTCTTTCGACACTCTTCTGGGAGCTCGACATTGTTTCTGGGACGTGGCCCTCAAGTACGATGGGAACAGCATAAGTCTGGCCCTGAAGTTACTGGATGGCCGAAAGTGTGCCGCATGCCCCCGCAGACATCCTCGGGCTCGTCGCAGAGTGACCCCCGGAGGCCCGGAGGCCCCGAGATGGCCTCAGAGGGCGGAGGGGGTAGCCTGCGCCTCGGGGTCCGAGCTTCTTGTCCGCGCACGGCCCTCCTCCCCGGACCCTCGCGGGCTAGATGTCAGTTCCCGGCTCCGCTCGGGGGTGGACAGAACCCCCACCCTGACACGTCGATTAGTGAATTGTCCATTTTCGGTTCTCGAGAGGGTGCCGCGGCCGTTATTTTCCAGGCTTGCGCCCGCCAGGTTTGGGCCCGAGGTCGTTTTCACTAAACCACGTTTTATTAAATGGAGGGCTGTCCATCCCCGATCCCCAGGCATCTCGACCAAGGAGGAAAAAAGAAATATATACAGACAGACACAACAGAATCGTCGATCCCCGGGTCCAGAAAATATAGAAAACATGGGGGATCTTGGAATATGTGCTCGTTTGTGTCTTCCGGGGCCCCTGAATAGACTCCATTCCAAGGGCTGGCCTTGCGTCGTCAGCAGTTTCCTGACGGCCCCGGGGCACGAGGCCAGCCTCTCAGATGCTCGTTTCGGGGACCTTGTTGGGGCCCACCTAACCCTGTGGTCCTGAATCCTTGAAAATCAAGCTTGCTATGCTATGTTATGTTATGCTTGGAAATTCAAGCTTATGCTTGTATTACAAACATGCATTATCACAAGTATCATTTCCGTTAAGAATCATATCAAACAACGACGTGCGACACCTGATAGTGATATTTCATGGCCGGTGTTTCTGCGTTTTAGTTGTTGGTGTTGTGTGATTCCGCGCAGCGCCTGGCCCGAGCCGTTGTGGCAGCGCGCGGGCGCTCCACGGCGGGCCGGGGCCCGAGCTGGCTGCGACGGCGAGTGCCATGGCGCCGAAGGTTCTGGAGGGTAAATGTGAACACCGCGTTCCGTCGATGGGGATGATCGGATATGAGCGGACAGTTTTCGATGCATCTGTTAATAAAGTTGCCGTTCGAGTTTTCGATGGAGACGCTCGAAATGACTGAGAGGAGCAGTATGACCTCGAGAACTTCGTGGAGCTTTAAAGCTCCACGAAGTCCTCCAAGTCATACTGTTCCTGACAGGAGGTGGAGGAATTTCGAGAGGAACGGTGCCAATGCCAGCAAACGTTGGGTTCGTCTGACTACGGTCGTTGGAGTTCGACTCGGCAGGAGTGGGTCAACGAGCTCGTCACTGAATCCGAGGCAGGCGACGAGCTCGTTGACCCCGAGGAGGCAGAGATGGGGGGTGGATGAGGATGAGGAGCATGAGAGGAGTCGCGCGCATGGGTTCCGAGAGGCTCCTCGCACCGAGGGCTTCAAGAACCACGAGCAGCTGGCCGAGCTCTGGGCCCGACACATCACCGACCCCATGGACTTCGACTACAGCGAGATCGTGTCGGGCCCAGGGATGTGCATCGACACGGACGCGCTGAAGAAGGCCCATCGCTTCCTCATCGCCACCCGCGACGCCGTCCAGAACGCGAGCATCCCGCAGAAGATTGCCGAGGCGGGTGCGCCAACGACGGCGACGTCGGCGTCGATGGCGCGAGATAGCGGCAAGAGAGAGCGAAAGGATGATTTATAGCAGGAAGATCAGGACAAGGAGTGGGGTAGGAATGAGGTAACGGGAGGGGAAGACAGTTGGATGATGATTATGCTTGGAGGGGGGAGTGCGCGCAGGATAATGTTGGAGATGAGGATGGGGAGGGGCAGGGGGCGTTTGGCAGGAGCTGGACTTCCCCCTCCTCACCCTCCCCCCTCTCCTCCGCCTCATCCTCCTGCCCACCCCCCATTCCTCGTCGACTCCCTCCCCTCCGCCTCCTCCTCCTCCGCCTTACCCTCCCCTACTCCTTGTTCTCCGCCTCGCTCTCCGCCTCCTCCTCCTCCTCCTCCTCCTCCAACCCTAGTGGCCCTCCTCGTCATCCAACCCTCGCATCTCCTCATCTTCCTGGTCCGTCTCCTGCTTCTCGTCAGATCCCGCACTGCTTCCCTCATGCCCTTATCGCACTAGCCCTCGGCACCCTGCATACCACCGTTCCCTTCTCTGTCTCACACTACTCGTTCTTCTCGTACTCCCTTCTTCATCCTGGGGTTCGTCCTCCTGCTCGCCGTCCTCTTGCTCAGCCGCCTCATCCGCGAATCTATTATGCTCATACTCATCGTTCTTCTCATCGTCATTCTCGTCATGTCTCTCCCCTGCTCTTTCTCCTCCCCACTCTCCCTCCACCTCCATGTGGCTCTACTCTGCGCGAGGGATGGTTAGATGGGTAGGGCCCCCTTGCAAGGCCGCGCTCGACAAAATCGCTCGGGCGAACGAGGAGGCCTGGAAGCTGGCTGACGCCAGGAAGGAATGGAACGTGTCCAAGGGCAAAATGATCAGGGCGATGCTGGCGCACGTGCACAAAGCTCTCAACAGCAGGACGCGTGGAGCATGGGGGTATACGGGGTTAGCAGCGAGCAATTTGATGTTGACGACATTTGACGAGGGACGAGGACCGAGGAAAGGCTGACGCTGGTGATGACGGGCGAAAGCGGCGACAACGACGAATAGTCGCACGCGTGACGAAAGTGCGTGCAGAGGTCAGGTGAGGACGTGTGAGATCAGGAGGTCGGCATGATGAGGCAAGGGATTGGGCATTGATGGAGGCGAGGGATGAGGATGAGGAGAAGGAAGCAGGAGTGACAATGATGACGGGTCTGGGCGTCGGCCCGAGGACGATCCCGAAGTGGGCGAACATCTTCCTCGGCGATGCCGCGCCGAGTGGCGAAGATGCTGACGACTCTGACTGCGGCGGAGGCGATGACCGACAGCCGCCGCAGCAGGGCTTGCTCGTGCGCAGGCCAGCAGCAGCTGCAGATGCAGATGGGGACGACGGCAACTCAGCATTAGAATCAGAGCGCCACAGTGACGATGACGAGCAGGGTGGTTCGGTTCCTCCTGATGAAGACGAGGATGCTGGTGACGACGCTGCTGCTGGCGACTCCGAGAGCGGCGAGGGCGCCGGCGCCGACGACCGCGCGGAGGAGGTGCCCGACGTGCCCGAGGCCGAGAATGCCACGGCCAAGTCCCCAGGGGGCAAGCAGCCGCGGCGGTCGCTGGGCACGAAGGTGGCCAAGCTGACCCCGCTCGTGACAGAGGGGGAGTGGCACCTGGGCTACGACGAGCGGATGCAGGCACACTGTCCTAAACTACATGGGGCATAACCACTCCTGCCATCCACGGGAGCGTGGATGGGACATAGGGAACCGACGGAGGAGGGGGATGGGAGGACGGCAGGGGTGAAGAGGGCTGACAGGGAGCAGTGATCGAAGCACTGGAACGAGGGTGATAGATTCAGCATGTTCTGCTTCCCTAGTCGGCGTGGCGCTGCAAGAATTTGGCGAAGGCGAGGGTGGAGTACGCCGTGGTCGTGTGCGACAACCCAGATCGGTTCGTGCTGGCCAGGTGGGATGACGGCATGACGTGGCGGGTCGTCGGCATCAAGGGTTCCGATTTCGTGCCGATCGACATCGGGAAGCCTGCGACGAAGGCAGGATCCATGGTGGTGTGCGAGGCGTTCACCAAGGATGACGTGAAGATCTGGGTGACGTTCTGCTCCAACAAGGAGCGCAAGACGGAGTGGTTGGCCATGTGGCAGAAGCTCGACAAAGGCCAGAAGCAGATCATGCAGCTGACGCAGTACGAGAACTACGAGGAGGCGAAATCACACATGAAGGCCTGCATGGAGCAGTTCGCATCAGGGGCCAAGGACAAGGCGCAGCTGGACGCAGAGAAGCGCGAGTGGATCGCGGCGCAGAAGAAGTTGCACGGGAAGAAGAAGCTGCACAAGCTGAAGGTCTCTGCGATCAAGCGCCCCGCTGCAGCGGATGCGGCGGCGCCAGAGGCATTGTAGGAACACATCGAATGAGAGGAGGTGGTGTAGGGGTGGGCTCCAGGGACGCATGGTCGGGCAGTAACCACGGGGGTGTAATGCTGGGAGAACGGTTGGGGGCGGTGGCGGCGTTGGCGCGGCGTCGCAATGGCGCGGATGGCGGCGAAGGTCATATGCGTGCGTTGTCGTATAGAACGAAGTATCGGGGGTAGTAGTTGAGTAATGATGGCGACGACAGCGACTGTAAGAGTGGCGTCTGGTGCGGTGGTGCTCAAGTTGGTTGTGACATCTGTAATGGGGGAGGTGGGACGACGATTGGGGTGACGAAATGTATGAGGATGATGTGGAGGCGAGGAGATGAGGAGGATAATGCAAAACATGTGGAGGAGGTGGGCGCAACCTGGACGGTCGGCCGAATGCAAGCCTTGCCGACGAAAGATCGGCGCAGTTCATCCGAGGGGTCACAGGGGGGGTTCTGTGAAGCGGGGAATGAGGAGAGGAGGATAAGGAATCGGATCGGAGGATGACGAACGTGAGTGTTCCCGACGACGTATCCATCCGAGGTGGTGGAGGACGATGAGAAGGACGAGAGGGGATAAACTGAGGATGTGGACGAGGCAGATGACGATGATGGAACGGTTGAGGAGGAAGACGAGGAGGATGGAGCCCCAGTTCCCGCCCCGAGCCATGCAATGCCCGACGGCAGGCATTGCCAGCTTCTGCGCCAGCCGCGGTGACTGCGGCAACTGCTGAGCTCGCGCCCAACACGGACGCGGTGGCGAGCGACTACGACGCGACGTCGGCGATGAAGAAGCCCCCCCCGCGCAAGAAGCAGGGCTGGTTTCATGAACCACGCACTGCGCCTCCGGCGTCTTCGCCGCCCAAGCCCAAGAAGCAGAAGGCCCCGTGGGATCTCAGCCACGTCATCATCATTACCAACACCATCTGCGTACACGTCATCATGCACGTCCCCTGCCGCTGCCACTCATTCACGCACGGCCTCCGCACGTCCTCATTCACCCATACCCATCACACATGACACGGGGTCCGCGTTGGAAAATCGTTGGAATTTCGTTGGAAGTCCACGTGGCCGCGTTGGAATTTCGTTGGAATTTCGTTGGAATGCGTTGGAATGGCGTTGGAATTTCCTGGGTGATGTTTCGAAAATCATTGGAACTGGTCGTATCGTCACGCCGTCGTTTCAAATGCTACAGTATATTATGCTACACGCGTCATGTGTTATCATCGCTATTGGCCAGTACCCGATATATGTGAATCCATCCGAGACCATTGCTGATGGCGTAGGTTGCATTGATCGCGTGACGGTGGCGGCCCCATCGGTGGCATCTGATCGAGTTGTGATTGGCGTCGGTGGCGTCGACGCGCACGCGTGCGCGTGAACCGACCGACCGCGATCGCGCGCGCCGCCAGGCGAGTGCGGGCGCCGACCCGACCGCCAGCAACGTCACGACGGCCGGCGGCGGGGGCGGCGTGGGCTCGGGGCTGTTCGACGACTTCGGTTTGTGAGGACAGCCGCATGCCGCCGCGAACAGATGATGAGGGTACGGAGAGGAGGGTTAAAGGAGGAGGATGGCGATGCTCAGAATGAGGGGAGCTGGGAATGCGGTAAATGATGAGGGTGGTAGCGCTGAGGGCGACGAGCGCGTTGAGAAAGAGGGGGTGGAGGAGGAACGGGTGACGGACCATATTGAGATAACTATTAGAAGGGTGACGATGACGAGTGCAACGCCGAGAAGGATGTGGATGAGGACATGTATGGAGGGATCGTCTGTATGAAACAGCTAGAGCCCAAACACTGGTGGAGCGAGTAGGTGGGTGACGGGTGTAGAACACATAGTGAGACGCACGATGCGTGCGTGAAGCGCGACGCAGAGCATAACGAGTAAGAAAGGTGAGTCGGGGGAGGTGCATTTGGAGGTGCACGGTGCAGGGAGAGGCACACGTGCGATCACTGTCGATTGCGATGGGGGTGGGGGGCTGGCGGCGGGCCGCCAGGCACATCAATGTCGTTGTAGTCGATCGTCGCAGCCTTGTCACAAGGGAGTGGCACGGGTGGCAACTCAACTCAGCGTCCCTGCTGTTCATACCCATCCCCATGCGTCCCTGCCCCTTACAACATATGACACTACCTTACATGCGGTTGCCACCCAATCGGTGCGTCACGTGTATTATTCGTATGCGTCGTGGTCACCCTTCCCTCGTCGGGTTCGTCAAGTCGTGACGCATCGTGTCGTCGCGTCGTCGTGACACGGGTCAGGGATGTGACAGCAGTTGCCCGCAGCAGTATCTGCTTACCAGCTTTCATGAGCTTGAGCAAGTCCTTCGGCCTACTCCCCCGCGACGCGTGGCGCACGCCGCTGGGCCGATCACTCCAGAGAGCCATGGGCGACACGCAGCCAGATGACGCATCCATGCCCGAGACGGTGCACAGCAGCAGTGTCGAGCAGCCGCAGGCCCCCGTGGACGAGGGCGCACGCGCCGCCGAGAGCTTGCTGGCATCGCGGGCCGCAGCCCACGGCGGCACCGCCGACGACGACGGGGGCGATGACGGCGAGCCACCAGCAGACTTCGACAGGTCTCCGGCGCCCGCGCCACCGCAGCCGAGTCCTTCGCCGCCCAGAGCGCGCAGAGCACGATCGAGGTCGTCTTGCACGACAGACTCGGCCCCGCCCACGCAGCCAGGCGACCCTGAGCGCGATGGCATGCCCAACGGCGCGGACACCGCCGAGGGCAACGCTATCTACGGCAGGGGTGTGGCGTACTATGGCCGCTTGCCAGCAAGCAGCATCGAGGAGGCGGAAGCCATGCGCATCAGCGTGAACACCTACAACGAAGCCGTCGCTGCCAAGCAGAAAGAGCTGGCCGACCTCCAGGCCGCCCTGAACCGCAGCAGCCAGGAGTTCAAGGCCAAACATGGCTACTCGCCCACGCGCGACGAGGCGCCGAGCAGCCATGCGCGCGGGTCCAGTCAGCGCAGCCAGGCGGGAGGGCTCAACAGGGTTGAACCACCCATCCTACCATCATATGCCAATCATGCTGCCATCACTACATGCTCATATGTCTATTGTTGCAGTGGTCATCACCGTGATTCTCAACTCCATCATCTCTGCCATCTCATCCCACATCGCCCCCTCCTTGCGCTGCCGCATCCACTCCCTCGACCCTGTCACTAACGTTACTCACTCGTTCAAGGCATGGTCCAGATCGCTCCCCTTGATCGCAACCCCCTTCTTCCGTTTCCTCCGCGTCCTCGTATCTAGCTCAGACCCCTGACGTCGCAATCACAGTCGTCGTCAGAATTGCAACGCCCGACGACAACGAACACATCGACGATGACGACATGCTCGAATGTTCCACGCAGGCGCCAGGGCCGCCTCGGCGCCGCAGCCGCGAGGCAGAGCCGCGGCGCAGCCGCTCGCGCGGCAGGAGCAGCCGCCGCCCGCCCGACCTGGCAGCGGCGCGTGCTGCAGAGAGGCTGGCTGCTGAGGATGAGGGCGAGGAGGAGTGGCAGCCGCCGCCTACGAAGGTGACGCGGTACCCGAATCGCAACTTAGACATCACATATGATTACACATATTCGCACAATCGTTCATGACTCAGAACGTAGACAGCCTCGTCGGTGTTGTCATGATATGTATTCTGGCCATCGCGTAGTCTCGTGCGCACGCGCCATATCGTGTCCTGTGTTTTTCAAATCATCATCGTTCGAATCGTCGGCTCGCCTTCACCAGCGTTATCGATTTCAGTGTCGGCTTCGGCGATCGGATTCGGCGTCCGGTGTCGTCATCGTGTCGGTCGTGTCCACGTGTGCGCCGCGCGCGTTCATATAATGCACACCGTCGTAGTCGTTCGTATCGTCACGACTCTTTTTTATTCGGCCCACGTTCACGCGGGCGCGCATGGTGCGGACCGTTTATGACTTCGCCACTTCCCGAGGGGAGGTGACCACGTGTCCCAAACCCCGCCCATACGTGATACAACCGCCCTCGCGTGCCCAGGCGAGCAGGCGCCACCGCCGCCGCGTGGTGGACTCCGACGACGAGGCCCTCGCGAACCTCTCTGCTCGAGCGAGGCAGGCGGTGCGCTGGGCATCGAACACCCGACGGCGAATTTGGAGGGGACGGGCAACTGTGGTGGAGGAGACGCACACAGACAGAGGAAGGATGAGGAAGAGGAGTATGTTGAGGATGCAAAGGATGATGGATGAGATGGAGAAGGGTGATCGAGCAAGGAGGAGAGGGGCGAGACACCAGGAGGAGATGGAAGATTATTACGATGAGGAGGGGGATGATGACAGAGGAGGACGAGGTGGCGAACAGGAGTGGCCATGGGGCGGCAATTGCGGGTGGCGGCGCGGTCACCCTTCCGCCCCCATCATCCTCCACATCCTCTCCTCCCTCATCCTCCTCTGCCTCCTCGTCCTCCTCCTCCTCCTCATCATCATCCGCCGCCTCCTCCTCGTCCGCATAGTCCTTTCCATCATCTTTCTCTTGCTCATCCTCGTCCTCCTCATCCCCGCTCGCCATGTCATCGTCCTATGTCCTCTGCGCCGTCCTGCTGACCGCCCCTCCCTGGTCCCCCCCATCTCCCTCATCCTCCTCATCCCTCCTCTTCCATACCCTTCTCGCCATCCCTCCCCTCCCACCACCGCCCCAGCCCCGACCCAAGGCCAGCCGCCCCCGCGGCAAACGCCCCCGCGGCGTCAGCAGCCGCGCCCTTCCGTCCGTGGCGGAGCAGGCGGGCGCGGTGCCACCAGCCGCGGCGGCGCCTGCTGCGCCAGCGGGCGCAGTGCCTGCTGCTGAGCCAGGCGACGCAGAGCTTGCTGCGCCAACGGATACGCCCCCCGCGGACGCGCAGTGCGTGCCCAGTCACACCGCGCACGAGGGACGACGATGAGACGCTGCCGTACAGTGGCGCAGCCGCGGCAGCGTTCGGCGCGGACAGGGCGCCTGATGGCGAGGATGACTTGACGCCCCCGAAGCTGCACGCGCGCGCCATGAACATGCAGGAGGCGTTCGAGGAGCCAACTCTCAAACTATGATATGCCACCCCACTAATTATGTAACTTGGCGAACCGCCATTCCACATGGCGCCGCCTCTTTAACTGTATATCCCTGTTCCTCCTCACCACCCCACGGCCCCCATGGCGCGCGGTCGCCCCCCCCACCCCACCCCCCTCACAACCACGTCGTCGGCGCGCCCGCCCTGTCGAGAGGATGAGATCCGCAAGCCTGGGAAGCTCTCCGACGACCAAGAGTTCGCACTCACGAAGCAACTCTTTGAGGCGTTCACATCAGGGACGTTCGGCAAGATGCTCGAACACAAGGGCTGGCCGCGAGAGGGCGCCACGAGCTGGCCCAACGACCCCGAGACCTTCGGGCCCGAGCTGCTGGATCGGAAGCCCACCAACGACGCCGAGTACACGTTCTGGGACGAGCTCAGGAAGACCAGCAACTTCCGCTTCGGGCTGGACGGGAAGCAGGGGAACCCAGCGTCTGGGAAATGGCAGCGGTGTCTGAACGAGAAAGATGAGTCGGGCCTCGCACCCAGGGAGCGTTATGCCAAGGTGACAGGCAACGCCGCCAAGGCCGCCTTCCGCCAAGAATGGGCTGAAAAAATACAACGCCATCGTGAAGACCTACTCGCACACCACCAGCGAGAAGCGGGAGATGTGGAAGCGGTCGGAGTATCTCCCCATCGGCCGCATCGCGTGGCTCGAGGGGGGCGGCAAGGCGGGCTGGTTACAGGCCATGCGTCTTGATGCCTATCATTACTTTTATCGTCGCTATATGTCGTCGTGGCCCCCATCCACGCTCGCCTCCAACGCCTCGTCTTCCCCCCCCCCCCCCCCACACTCCGCATCTAGGCGAGCAAATACATGTGGAAATGCATGAACATGGGTCCACCATGGATCCAGTTCGACGCCATGACGGAGTCGCTCCGCGCGCTGTACGTGGCGCAAGGCTTGACGGAGACCTTCACGGAATGCTGGACGACGCATGCGGAATGGATCCAGACGCAGGCGGCGCGGATGAGGGAGGATGGTTGTAGGATGAGGCATGCAATAGTACGGGGGGGAATGATGGGGGAGGCCGATGACCCATGGGTTGCAGGCAGTATCAGGGAGGAGAACGATGATGATGATGATGATGATGATGATGACGAGGAGGAGGAAGAGGAGGAGGAGGAGGAGGAGGAGGGGGGAGAGGAGGAGGAGGAGGAGGAGGAGGTAGACAATACAAAATGAGTGAGGGGGAGGATGGGTGCGGGATGGATGGGGAGGTAGCCTTCAGGAGGGGTGAGGCATACTAGGGGAGACACCATGAGGACTGTGGCGGCGCGATGAATGAGGGGGGTAGAATGGCGAGGATGACCAACGACCATGACGATATGGAAAACGACGGGGACGGTGAACAGGCGGGGCTGACCGACGACGCGACCTCCAAGTCGAAGGCCATGAAGGCCAGCATCAGCGACGCGCCGCCTGGCGGCAGCTCGGGGGGCGCTGGGTCAGGCAGCAGGCAACAGGCGCTCGTGGGAAACCAAGGTGCGCTCGTCATCTCACGCCCACCATCCCTATGTACTCAGTCAGTTCTGCCGACCCCCGACAGCCCCACCACGCCCTGTCAAATATCGTAGATCTGATGATGCCCGCGTCCACCGACGCGTTCTCATCCTTCTCCTCCTCCTCCTCGCCCTACTCATCACCCCATTCCTCCTCAGTCGCATCGACCTCGCATCGGCTGGCCGCCCCCCTTCTCGCCCTGCGATGTCCGAGACCCAATGACATTGCATTGTAAGATGTGCCGCTTGCTAATGTTAAAGTCATGGGCCCATCTTCGCCACAACTGCTGGATTTTGCTTCGAAATCTGCGGCGCGGCACTGGGCCGTTCGGGGCGACGAGAAACGATTTGAAAGCAATGCATCACCGATTGATGAACAGTGCCCGGCCACTTCTCATCGATCTGCGATTGCCCGTCGCCACCCTGCCAACGATTGTGGTTGTCAGCGGTTGTAGTTGTCAATGTGCGTGTGTATATTGTTCCTCACAATGCACTCGCTGACGCGGGAGCGCAGGTCAGCGCTGGTTCGTCTCGCGGAGCAGGATCGGGAGCAGGTGCTGCGCCGTCTGGCGGAGCAGGAGCGAGTTCGGCTGGCGGCGCAGGTGCATGTGCTGGCAAAGCAGATGCAGGCTCTGTCAGCGCAGGCGGGGCAGGCGCGGGCTCTGGCGGCGCAGGAGCAGGATCTGCTGGTGGGGAGACACCAAAGCTGGCCAAGAAGGAGAAGACGAGTGTCGATGCCAAGATGCAGGAGGTGAAGCAGATGATAGGCCTGTACCAGGGCTGCACAGCGCAGGCCAGGTCATTGCTCAAGAACGTGGATCGGGACCCTGACTGGGCGTGGGTCAAGCAGAACGGCTACGAGAAAGCACTGGATAGCGCTGTCAGGGCATTGGAGGACGAGGTCGACAAAGACGTCAACGTGGGCAGGATCATGACGCAGAACCTGATCAAATTGAGGGCCACTACCAATGCCGACCACAAGTTCATGGGCTACCTGGACGAGGCGTGCAAGCTGAAGCCCCTGATCACGATGGTGGATGAGCACGCGTCGTTGTTCGGGGCCGTTGACGTCAGGAAGAAGCAGCTGGAGGCGAAAGCGAAGGCGAAGGCGAAGGCGCAGGGCGCCCCGCCAGGCGAGGCGAAGTCCAGGAGGCGCCAGAAGAGCGCAGAGTGAGGCGCATGGCTACGCCCAGGGGTGACACGACGTGAGGGTTTTGACGATGCTATGCCAGCATAGCGCAGTCCAGCGTCCACGCTCGCTGATATTTTGAAGCATGCGCACGTTATGTGCCATCGATGTTCGATTGCAACGGTTCATGTGATGATTTTCAGGATATCAAGCCGGAACACGTGACTCCGACATGTTTTTCTGGTCGAAGCTTGAAATTCATGCGTGCACCGCTAATTTTCCAAACCTCCGCTTGTTTTCTGAGAATTCACCGTGTTCCGGACGCTCTGACCAGGCCCAATGGGCGTTGGAATTTCGTTGGAATTTGCCGTTGGAATTCCGTTGGAATTTGCAGATTACCTGTGTTTTATCGATACAAACTACCGTTGGAATTTTCAGATAACAGCCGTTGGAATTCCGTTGGAATTCCGTTGGAATTCCGTTGGAGTGTTTTAGCAGTGTTTGAGACGTTCAATCGGACTGACTCATGTTTTTCATCTGGTTGGCGCACCGCAAAGATACTGCGAGTGCATGCTAACGCGTGATATGGTCACATGTTGGATATGGTAATGACCGACGGGTGACTGGCCCGACTTGACAGTCACGCGCGTGGCAAGTCGCGGTGAGGCTGTGACTAGCGACGCTGGCAAGCAACTTCGTGGCATGACATGGGCAACGCGCACATTGACAGTGAGCATTCACAGTATATCATCATGCAAGCAACAACGCACAATCACGCGCGTGTCACTACGACGCCCCGTCATGCCACATGTCCTGCCCGAGCTGCACGGTGCCTCGTCGGATATGTCCACGAGGTCTGTCGGCAGCAACAGGGCGGCCCGATCCTGCAGCGGCCCCGCGTCGCTCGCATGTGCTTCTGTTAGCTCTCTACCCCTCTCCATTCCTGCATGCCGCTCGGTGCGCATCTAACGCGTTATCGGCATATGACCACAACACTGTCGCATTATATCTCGGCGCGGTCGTCGCGTCGTCGCCCGCCCCGATCCGCCCATGCATATGCCGCCCACGACTCGACATATCACCGTCTGTACCTCGACAACCCCCTTCGCGCACAATCCCCGTCCCCCACGCGCATCATCGTATCATCGGCCCTCCCCGCCTCCTCCCGTCCCCATCACTCGCCACCATATTGCATATACACACACGTCGTGACACCGTTCTCGTCGGCGCGATACCCCTCAGCACGCATTACACATTCACGCTCTCCCACCTCATCTCCAACTCAACGCGCAGCTGTCCAAGGCACGGATGTGGGGCATCTCTGACGCCGTCGTTGATACCGAGCGGCTTTCATGTGGCAAGCGATGTTTGTGTCTGAAAACAATGCTGGCGCCATCCACGCTCGTGCATGCCGATAGTCCCGATGTGTGCAATTCGGTGCGCACCCATGTTGCGCCCACTTGTCATGCCTGTTTGTCCCTCAACAACCCCACCCCGGGTGTTACGCACAGTGCGAATGGAGTTCCGCTCATGTGAGTCCAAGACGTGTGGTTCGACGGTTCATGTTTCATAGCCACGCGACTGGAGCATCCCCGCGGGTCCACCTGATCAGGGAATCGCGTTGGACGAGCGTCGGCATTCAATCGGGCGGTGGTCTTGCATCGCGTGGGCGTCTGAGTTGAACTGGGGTGTGAGTGATTCACGTAGCCATTGAGTTTGGCACATCGTGTGCGGCGTCAGAAACGCAATGCACGCCATGCCCCGTCCAAACACGTTGCCCACGCGGGCGCGCCACCGCGTCGTCTCGTGTAAGCTGGTACGCGTACACGCCACGATTGCGTGCCCGTGGTGAACGGGCGTGGGACTATGACGACTTGCGATGTAGACTATCAGCGCTCACCCGACCGCATGACATCACCATGTCATGATGACGCCGTCGGCGACGATGGTATGTGTACTGTTCAATAGCACATGTGGGCCCATCGTTGTACTTCGCACGTGTCGTCTGCGCACCGTGGACATGAGCGGCTCCGATGCGGGGCTGTTTAAACGGCTTGATTGGGCGCATCGCCATCTCCAACAATCATCATTCATGAACGGAATCGGCACCTGAAAGAGACGCTTGCAACTACATCCGTGGATCACTCGCTGCTGGTCTGTGCGGTCAACGATGCTACTCAATATGCCCACCACGTCGGCCCGACGCCCGACCAAAAAGAAATACGCGCCGAACAACGCGAAAGCTCGAACCGTGTGAAACGTGGCAGTACCAGTGGCCGCAACGTTTCACGCTGTTCGAGTTTTTGCGTTGTTCGGTGTTCACCTCTTGTTGGTCGGGCGTCGGGCCGACGTGGTGAGCACACTGAATAACATCGCTGACCGCACTTACCCGATATTGTCCATCAGCGATTGTTCCACGGATGTAATTGCGATCGCCTCTTTCAATTGTCGACTCTGTTCCTGAATGAGCTGCTGGTGGATCACTTCATTGGCGTTGCTGCTGTAAATGACGAGTCGCCCGATCAAGCCTTTTCAAACGCAAGCAAATTGTGATCTGGTGGTGCATAGGACACTGGTGAGGAACGCATGATAGCGAGGAGCACGCGGTGCGGTGAGTCATGGCTACGATTGGCGCACGATGAAACGATGGACGGAGCGACGGGGTGAGCAAGGGACGAAGCGAGAGGGAGGGGGTCGGGATGACGGATGGATAAGATGCAAGGGAAGATGACATGGGGAGATTTGTTGTTGTTTCGGTTGCAGTCGGCACGTCACATTGTGAGCACTAAATACAATGTTGGCACATTGGGTAATCGTTGAGGGACGGCGGTGAGAATCGACAACGTTCGCGGGGTGTGTGCGGCATGTGCGGTGGTTTGGCGATATTCGCATGTCAGGGAATGATGCGGGTACTTGGCGAGGTGATGTGTCGAGCGCGTGTGAGCGTGAGACCAGAGTGGACTGGATGAAACCAGTCGGACTGGCACGGGGGTGTCGTCGCCTTTCACCCGCCGCCATGATGCCAGAACATCAGCTTGGCGTGCGCCCGCTGCTCGCTGATGGTGACCGACTTCGAGGGCGCGTTCGGGCAGGCATGCCCCGCGGGCTGCTCGGTGGATGTATGTTGAGACGCCCGAGGCGGCACTCAATTGCCATATCTGCGACGAAGTGTAGGCGTGTGTTAGATGGCAACGCATTGCGTGTGTGACAACTTCAACTTGTTCGGGTATAGTGTTGGACCACTCGCTTTAATGCCAATGACCGTCACACACGGACAATCCATTGCATGTCGTTTCGAAGGGGGGATGCAACACCGTGTGAGTTACACACCACCACCAACATATCCAGGAACAGACATGTACAACACTGCCGTCATAAGTAAATACGATGACACGGATCGACCATGTCTAACCCTCACTTAGTGTCTGAATAAAGGATGGCCGTACCCTAGCACATGTTGGACGCCTGAGCCGCCACACATAGTGCGTCTGGTTGGAGACGTGTCCGTCAGCGTGATGATAATGGAGCGCCTCGGGTGGCGGTTCTGACCAGTTTCCGTAGCGTTGCCATCAACACGACCAACCCTTCTCGCGTTCGCGCTTTGTTTCAGGGTCACGCATCATGTGACCTGGTTTGATGTCATGATGGGCGTGTGCCCATGACACGCCCGAGGATCTAGCTGCGACGTATATAGTGTCGACAGTTGACAGCTGGATCACTCATGTGAGCACTGCATGTGCTACAGCATTGAAAAGTACCACGTACCCAGTTTGACTGGCTGAGGGAGGGGTTGCTGGACTAACCAGTGCGCGTTGGAAAATCGTTGGAATTGCGTTGGAATCTCACATGGCCGCGTTGGAATATCGTTGGAATTTTCCAAGTTGCGTTGGCTGATGTCCGTGCAACCACCCCATCCAGAAACGATGCGCGACGTGCAGAATCGCGTCAACCATCCACCGTATTCGTCCACATTGCAGTTGCGGGGGGTAGACTCGATTGCGCGTATCGGCGTGTCGTGAAAGTTGTATTGTTTGGCTGGTGTGCTGATAATGCATCAACATGTGCCATGTCCTTCGATATGCCTGGCTGCTTATTTCCCCTCGCCCAATCGTGATCACGAGTGACGACCGCGCTGCTTATTTCCGCAGCTGTACTTTCTGAGCTGGCATTGCGTGTCAGCGTGTGGTAATGACATGACTCAGATGCAGAGCGCATATAGGGGTTCGCGTCCTTGCATTGGGCGCGTAGCATTCTGGGCGCTCATCGGCATATACGGTGTGCAGTCTTTGTTGTGCAACATCTGCTGTGCAACATATGTACATACACATATACATATATATGTATATTATGTGTGTGGTGCAATCTATGTGGTACAATATGTGTGGCGCAGTCAGTGTTGCGGTGACGTTGCTGCGACGGCGGCAACAAGGCGGCGGATCAGACAAACGAGCCCAGACGACGGGTGGTGGCGATGCGGTGACGGATCGCTGATGGCGGCAACAATGCAGCGGATCCGACAACGAGCCCAGACGACGGGCGGCGACGTTGTTTACACAGGTGCTAGCAGTCGGAAACATGGCAGTGGAGTTGGATGAGGATATGGTTCCAACAACTGTTGCCTGACAGCGATCCGGTGCAATAACGCAACTACAACGTGCATGTGCGCGTGAGTGTAGCAAGCGTCCATATATAGACATGGGGCGCACCTGCTCCTGCTCCTGCTCCTGCTCTTTCGTCCTGTTCCTCCTGCCCCTTCCGACGCGGAGCGTGCCCGCTGTGTGCGCCGACAACGGCACTTGGCACATTGGCACGCGTACGTCGCACACAATTGCAATACGTTATGCGCTGAATGGGTTCCCTCTTCCGTTGTGCAATCGCTCGGTATACGCCCGCTCTCCCCACCCGATCCCAAACATTCTCAGTGCACCCTCCCAAGCTCACATAATCAACGTGCACATGACGTCATCATCTTCCGCCTCACCATCACCAATCCCTTCACCGCCCCCATCGCCATCGGCATCATTGCCGCATGCATTGTCACAACAGGCGTTTCCAGCCATCAAGCTTTTTTTGTTATCTATACAGACCTGTTTGCAAAACGAGCATGCCGACAAAAAGCAAATTCGCGCGTCCCAAACCATCATGGCAACGTAATACGGCTTCTGAGCGCAAAGCTGGCTCACAATTGCTTACACACTTGTTAAAACTATATGCCTCGTGCCGACTTACCGCGCAACAATTCGCAGCGGCTTGCCACTATTGCGCGGAGGCCAACGTTCCAGGTGGAAACTTTCGGAAATATGGGAGCCCAGAGGGGCTCCAGTCGGGCAAGTACCAACGCAACCTCGACAGAGTATTACCTGAACCATCTCACCTGTACTTGATCCAGGTCCCTGGAAATGTGAACCACTCCCCGATGAGGACTATACAGAGCCTCCCTGTGAAACTTGCTTACGAGGCAATCGAGGACGAGTTGGCGGCTGACCCTAGCACATGGACAACTGCACAAGCAAACGCTGCCGACAGATCGGACACTGTGATGGACATCCCCGCGTATCGAGACCACCCGTTGGTGAGCGCCGCTGCGGCGGCAGGTAGGCCGAACCCACTCCCCGTTGCCATCTACGTCGACGGCGTGGCGTACATGCAACAGGCCGCGGGGCGCTCGGACACGGTCCTGGGGTTCTGGTTGATAAATTTAATTTCGTCCAGGCGGCACTTATTGTGCACGCTGCTGAAAAGTGATGAGTGCCAGTGTGGTTGCAGAGCGTGGTGCTCCATATACCCCATATTGCAATGCATCGGCTGGCAACTCGAACACATGTCGCGTGGCATCAGGCCAGGGAGAATGCACAACTCAGAACCATGGCCACCAGGCCAAGCCCCTGAAAATCAGCAGTTGTCATATTCGGCCATGTTATTGTTCATTAAAGGTGACTGGTGCGAGTACAGCAGGACGTTAGGCTTACCAGCACCGAATCAAAACTTCAACGGCTGCTCGTTTTGTGAAATGTCTAAATGTGACATGCACGAGTGCTCGCACTATCTTTCACACGACGGCGTGGACCAATGGCCATTGCGCAATCATGCAGACTACGAACTGTCAGTGCAGAGGTGCGAGATACGTGTGCCCAGTGAAACAGCTGAGCAACTGAGAACGTTGGTTTCCTCACTGCGCGTTTATGCCGACCAAGAAGAATAAGACGCAACTGCGTGGGCGGTGCATTTACCGAGACGTTATCATTCGAGGAGTTAGTCTCAACATCGGGGACAGACTGGAACCCTCGGAGCAATTGTTTGATATAGGAGCGCTGTCCCGTATTACATTACCAGTTGTCGTGTCTTTTTGGGGGGCGAGAACTATTGGACCACGTGCAGGTTTGTTGGATGCAACCGCCCACCGCTGCCCACTGTTCAACGCCGTGCTGTGCACGAGTCCCGCGCGGACACTGTCGATCGACGCCATGCATTGTTTGCACCTCGGCGTCATGATGAGATTTGTTTCAGGATGCTTGCGGCGCATTCTATTGGAGAACCCATGGGGGTTCACTGGGAGCGAGAGCCACGTACAAGACTTGGGGATGCGACAACTATGGGGTGAATTGAAACAGTGGCAGGAACAGCATGTACCCCAGAATGAACGGTTGAATGGACTCACCGCGAAGATGCTTGGACACCCGCGCGGGCGTACTACCGAGGACCCAGTGCGTGATAACCGCCATGCCCACGACGCGATGTAGTTTTGTTTTCTGGTGGCGTTGTACCTGGGGTATTGTTCTCGTCGCCGTCGTGGTGTAGCTCGGAAAACACAACTGCAACCCAAACATGCCCAGCTCTGACTCGAGCGGTAACCCAAAAAACTGTTAGGATGATCATTTTTAGTTTTTCCACCACCCCCAGAATCCGCTCCACGGTGGCTGCCGCATGAGCGTCAAGGCCGCAGAATCAGCTCTTCTTTTGAATTTCGTGATGGACAACATGGTCCACCACGGGGGATCGCAGCGCTTCGGTGGACCACTCCTAGGCGCTGGGTCAGCTCTACAAGGGTTTTTGAGCATCATGCGAAGCCAGCCCAACGTTGTCACGGACGAGGGGCGCGCGATGATGCGGCAACGCATGGACATCCACATCAGGTGCTGCAAGCAGGCGGGCATCGACCTGACGCCGAAGCACCATCTGGCGTGCCACCTTGCCGACAGGACAGCGTTTTTTTGTTTATGCGATGTGCTAAACCATGCATATCCACCTCATCTCTGCATTCCCCTCCGCCCCATCACCATACCAGCATTTCTTTCATTAACATCAGCATCCTCCTCATCCTCCTCCTCATCATGTTCCTCATCATCCCCCGCCTCCTCCTCCTCCTCCTCCTGCCCCTCCTCCTCCTCCTCCTTTTCCCTCCCCCCACCCCGCCTCTCCCCCCTGAGCTTGCACCCCGCGCCGTCGCGTGCGCGAGCTGGAATGACTTGCATCTGGGGATCGCTCTTCGAAGGCACCACTACTGTTTCGAGAGAAGGGGGGCGCGCCGATCTGACGATCCCATGCGGACAAATCTGATAGTAGTGTGTGTGTGTGTGTGTGCGTGTGTGTGTGTGTGTGTGTGTGTGCGTGTGTGTGTTTCTGGATGTATGATTGCTGTTTGCCCGAAATCGAACACTACGAGAATGGGGCGCGCCGAGCCCACGACGACCCCTCACCCCTGTCCGCGTCTGAGACGGGCGCGCGCGACTGCGGCGCTGCGGTCAGACTTGATACGAGTTATCATATGCCCCCCCACCCCCCAACAGTGAACCAACCACCTCTCAACCCGAAACAACAGAGAAGACGGGGCTCCTCGAACCGAAGTTGGGCTCGAGGAGCGGCTCGTCGGGTCTCCGCTGGCCCCCGGCAGAGGCGGTCGGCATGTCATGGGAAAGCCCTTTCGGATGGGAGGTTCTGTTCAGGTGGGGGGTGCTGGGGGATGGCGTTGAGTGGGTGGGATAGGGCTGTAGATGGCGAGCGCCATGGGAGAGTCGGGAATATGGGCGGACATGACGGGGGGAGGAAACGCTCGCACCAGGGGGGGAGGGATCTGGGCGAGATGGGTTGCGCGATGGAGGAGGAGGGCGAGGGGGAGAGATGAGGAGAGGAGGACGAGTAGGATGAGGATGAGGGGACGGAGGAGGAGGAGGTTGTAGCAAAGGACGGGCGTGCACATGTTAAAATATTCGAACCACAAGGGTGCAGTTCCAGGGGTCCCCCAAAGTGTACAACTGTTTCGTTATCGAGGGCCTGAACATGTTGCTTCGGGATCTAGCTAGGTATTGCCACCGCCAGACTTTCGGCTACAGGTGCCATTCAGTACTGGAACTCCAGGGGAAGCTGCAGCTCTCCAAGTGGATAGGCTCGGACACATCATGTTTGTCGCTCGTAGCTGGCTGGTGATGACCCTGGCGCGCATGACCATCGCTAGCCCTGGCGACAACGTGCGATGTGCAGTCGAGTTCGACAAAGCACGTAGATGGGCAGTCACATCGTCTCGTGCGCTGGTTGCTGACGGCGCTCCTGAGCGATGTGATGGGCAAGAAGATACTTATCGCATGCTGGGGCCTGCAATTCATATTTTATGGGGGTCAATCAATACGATCCCCAGGACTGTTACGTTTTTGGAAATGTTTTCTGGGCCTGGTGGTGTTACTCGTGAGGTGATGACGACCCGCGGCCGTGAGGCATACACCTTCGACATCACAAACCATGCCTACCAAGACATCACATCGTTGGTTGGAATGTTGTATGCCATGTACACACTCGCTTCGATCATGATTCGTGGTTCAATGCACCTGGCCCCCCAGTGCTCGACATGGATCCATCTGAGCATGTTTCACACCCGGCGCTGTCGGCGCCACGTCATCGGTGACGAGTCGCGCAAGGACGTCCGCGACGGGAACCATGCGGCCGTGGTGCTGTCGGCTCGGGTTGTCTCAATCCGCCAGAGCCCCCAAACGAAAACAATTGGATCTCGGGGAACATGGCGTTGGGCAGATAAGGGTCACATAAATGCGCGAGGGGTGGGCGAAGGGAGGCTCGCGCGGGCGACAGGCGATACTTTGTGGATGGATGGAAGGGGGGGGGGCGGACGGATGGGGAGCAGGCGATGGCGGGGGTGAGGGGGGGGGGGGGGGGGGGGGGCGGGGCCGGACATAACAGGAGGGCAATTAGGGAGGGTGCGGGAAGGGTGGGGGGGATGGGGGTGAGAGACGGAGGGTGTGATTGACGGAGTGACGGATTGAGTGAGCGAGGGGGGGCTGGTGGGAGGGGGCGCGGGGGGCGAGGGGCGGGGGGGGGGGGGGGGGAGATGAGAAGGAGGCGGGTGAGGGGGGCGAGGGAAGGAGGGGCGTCGAGGTGGGGGCGGGAGGGGAGGGAGGGGGAGAGAGAGAACTATAGAGAAAGAGAGAGAGAGAGAGAGAGAGAGAGAGAGAGAGAGAGAGAGAGAGAGAGAGAGAGAGAGAGAGAGAGAGAGAGAGAGAGAGAGAGATCGCAAGAGAGAGAGAGAGAGAGAGAGAGAGAGAGAGAGAGAGAGAGAGGGAGGTGATATAAAGAAGGAGAGAGGGAGGGAATGAGAGAGAGAGAGAGAGAGAGAGAGGGAGAACGAGAGGGAACGAGGGAGGAGAGTTAGAAGGGGGAGGGGCATATAAAGGGATGGGCAGTGCGACGCTGAGCGAAGTTCAGATGGACGAGGGATGATAACAACGAGAAAAGAGAAGGCGGAAGGGGGGCGCGTACAATCACATAAGACATCACGTGTGTCACGCGATTCGTTTGTCATCTGCGCGCCGTCGTGGCGAGGTTGACTCCCGTCGGGCCACCGCCACCCGCTCCAACCTAGGCATGCGACCACCATTCAACATCTCCTGCGCCTCCTCTCCCTCCTCCTCCTCCTCCTCGTAATCCACCGCTTCCTCTGTGTCATCACCCCCTCCTTCCTGATTCGCCATCCTCCATCTCCCGTCGGGGGGGAACCACCTCGGGTGCCAGGCGCGCATTAGAAAGCCCACGGCAGTGCACGCATGGCGACCAACTTATCGCCAATCCAACGTTGCTTCCCCATCGCGCGCCCTGGCGGTTGGGGAAGCAACGAATCATCTGCCGCGCAGGCCCCTAGCCCCTCCTCCTCATCCGCCCCCTCCCCACATCTCAACCCCCATATTCGCAATGTTATGGATGCGTTGCCACTTGGATTTGGGGACGCGGTGGCGCGCAGATTGATTGCCCAACCCAGTTGTTCAGACCAGCTGCCGAGGTCATGGATGCTTACATTCGCGCACTCCCGCGGCGCGTTCACCATGATCGAACAGCCCAACAGTAGTTTGCTGTATTTTCACCCAGCGGTCACTGCAGCGATGACCGCGTGCTCGACCGCGCGCGTGTACACGTGCATGGGCGGATTTGGTGCTCCGAGTGCTAAACCGACCGAGCTGATGACTACTTTTCCTGGGCACACCCTGCACAAGTTTAAGAAAACAAGCAGGGATGCTAAGTCTTGCCAGAAGGGTGCGCCGACCACAAAGTTGGTCAAGAATCAGACGATGAAAACGCCCAGGACATCTGGGAAATGGGTCAAGACCGCCTGGGTTACAGGCACGCGCGGGATCAAGGCATCCCAGACGTACCCTCTTGCGTTCTGCCAGACACTCGCCAGCGTGATTGTTTCGCAGCTGGGCTGATGCGCGGTGCGCGTCGTGGCCCGTCAGCCATCGGGCACCAGTCATGTCAATGCCACATCTGATGTCCTAACCGAAAACACGAGTGACGTCAACGCCACGCGACGAACGATATGACACGGAACGATTCAGCAACTGAATGGACCGACGACGCTAGCATGGGGATGAGGGGGTGGCAACACATGCCATGTGAAACCACGACTACCAACACCGACATGCCATCATATGATACGTGAAACGCACGCGCATGAGACGACGGGGGCAAATGCAGGAAACGATACGGACGACAGACGAACGGACGGCGAGGGGGTTACGATGGTGCAACGTCGGTTACATATGAAACGTGTCGCCTTGTGGAGTGAGCGGTCGCAATTTGGCCGCCTTGCGCGATCTCAGCGCACGACGTTGCATGGCTAATGTGGGGTAAGTGTTTCAACGCTCGCACTGTGTGCGGGCGGTCGTGCTGCATGCTCTCGTGGGACCTGTGCGACTACGCGCATTCGTATCCCAGAATATGTGACTGCGTGCAAGTTGCATTGGCACATCGTTGGAACACCATGTGAGATCATTGGAGTTGTTCTCGCTCGCCCGCCCGCGCAAAAATCTCTGCTCTCTCTCTGGCCCTGCCCCCGTCCTAACCCGTTCCATTGGCGCTCGAGGTTGCACATTCTCTGTGGGATTTCAGTGTCGTCGCAGCCTTGGGCTGCAGTTGGATGTCGCGATCTGGGAAGATGACCTTGACAGTGTTGGCTAACATGTTGTTGCGATCGTGGTGCCATTTACCCTGAACGTTGTGTTTGTGGTTTCTTGACGCGCTGCGGCCAACGCAGAACCTGCCTCTTCCTCCTCCTCCTCCTCCTCCTCCCTTCTCCCCCCCCTCTTTCCCCTCCTCCTCCTCCTCCTCCTCCTCCTCCTCCTCCTCCCTCCTCCTCCCTCCTCCTCCTCCTCCTTCTCCTCCTCTTCCTCCTCCTCCTCCTCCTTCTCCTCCTGCTGGCAACCCTCCTTGTGGTTTTTGGTATCGCAACATACGATGCCGACTATGATATGCTACGCCGCTGCAGATATACAGCATGTTAGATGCAAATGTTGATGTATTATTGCCGACGCATGGTTTACACTATGTCGTAAACATGTATGCTTGTAATACAATCATATCATGCTACATGTAATATCTGCTTGTAAAACAAGCATTCAGGACCACAGGGAACGGATCGGTTCGACTCCAGTTCGATTTTGGTTCGATTTTATTTCGACTCCAGTTCGATTCAAGTTCGATTCAGGTTCGACTCAAATCCGACTCAGGTTCGACTCGAGCTCGACTCGAGTCGACGGACTTTCGACGCAGCTTCGACGCACGAGTGGAGCGAGTGGCTCCAGGAAGGCCCCCAGAACGAGCATCTGAAGCCTCCCCATGTGCCCAACTACGTGGTGAAAAGCGGCCGTTTCGAACTCTTCGAGTCGCTGGACATTGTGGCCCTGGGGGGCCCAGAAGCGGCAGCGTCTCGAGGCGGACTTCACCGTGGCGGCGAGGAGCTCCCCGGAGGCCCACAGAGCGCCGACAACGCACAGATTCCTGGTTCCTCACGCCTCGGATCGAGATCGACCACGCTCTCGCTCTCGCCTCCGCCCTGCCGCCGAGGGGGCTCCACGCCCACTGGGCGCGGTGACCAAAGCGGGGCCCGCTCGGCTGCCGGCGCGTGCTCGACCGTGGTTTCTATGCTGCGGCCGAACAGGCTCGGACGCCGAATGGGCCTTCTCCTCCTCCTCCTCCTCCTCCTCCTCCTCCTCCTCCTCCTCCTCCTCCTCCTCGTCCTTCCTCCTCCTCCTCCTCCTCCTCCTCCTCCTCCTCCTCCTCCTCCTCCTCCTCCTCCTCCTCCTCCCCCTCCTCGGGACGGACAGTGACAAAAACGCAACAAAAACTCAGATGGCCGCGCGGAGTTCTCGGAGCCGCGCGGGGCCCTCCTGGCGGCGCCTCGGGCTCCGCTCCCGGCGCGCTCCGCGCGCGCCAGGGAGGGGGGTGCAGCGCGGATCCGAGACATCGCGCGGACCTTTGGGTTTTTATGCTTGTGTCAGTGCTCGTTGCCCCAGCTCGTGCACGCGGGCGTGGTTCCCTGCCCCCTCCGCGCGCCCCTGCCCCGAACAGGCACGGAATGCCACACTCGCCCCCCCTTCCGTCCTGTCTGGTCCTGCTGCGGCCCGCCCGGAGCAGATCCCCGGGACGCCTCCAACCCTGGGGTTCCCTTCGCTTTCCGTGCTGTGGCCGCGCGCGGGCAGTGAGAGGCGGAGGCCAGCAGTGAGTAGAGGGGCCGTCCTGCCGTCCAACTGCTGGGAAGGGAGCTCCCGAGACATCCGAAGTTTCGTGCTTGTTCCGCCCCTGGTCTGGGCGTTTTTCCTGGTGCCAGCTTCTCATCCCGACACGTTGTTTGGAGCCTGTCTTCCCTCAGACTTTAGACTCTGTCGAGTTTACTTGCGTGGCATCCCCCCCCTCCAGCGCCTTTTCAAACCCAGCGCTGGGCCGAAAAGGCGTGCAAATCAGTCTCGACTTCCGTGAAGTCTAGATTCACGCCACCCCCTCCCCATGCAAGCAAACATGCCAGAGTCTAAAGAAAACTTGGCCTCGCGTTGACGGTCCCGGGGCCCTGGGAAGGACCCGCAGGATGCCGAAAACGGCCTTTTCCCTTTCGTCGTGCTATTCTCGCGACGCGAGGGGGTCGCCGTACCCACGGCGCTAGTTCGGCCTCGACGTTGCGCTCTCCCGCTCGGAAGCCGCCGCCGTCGTGCGCGGGGTTTTGGGCGCGCGCCTGTTGGGATCAGGGGCGAAGAGACTATTTCTGTTTTGTTCGAGTCGTTGGACCCGTATCGCCCGTTACGGGGCACTCGCCCCCCCCCTAACGGCAACGAAGGTACGGGAGAGGGGGGCTGGCCCCGCCGCGGGTATGGCGCCGTGGTCACAGGCATGGTGTGGTGCTGACAGGCATCGGATGGCCCTCTGACGCCTCCAGGAACCTCCTGCGGCCTTGGGAGACTTCCGGAGGCCTTCAGAGGCGGCCGTCGTTGTAGTCGTCGTCGTCGTCGTAGTCGTCGTCGTCGTCGTCGTCGTCGTCGTCGTCGTCGTCGTCGCCGTCCTTGTCCTCGTCCTTGTCCTTGTCCACGACATCGTCGTCATCGTCGCAGTCGGTTCTAAGGGCCTCGAATGGCCTCCAGGCACCCAGAGGTCTCCAGAGATCTCCTGAGGCCTCTTGAGACCTCTGCAGGCCTTCAAGGCGGGCGTCGTCGTCGTCGTCGCTGTTGCCCTCGCCGTCGTCGTCGTCGTGGTCGTCGTCGTCGTCGTCTTCGTCGTCGTCTTCGTCGTCGTTGACGTCGTCCTCGTCGTCGTCGTCCTCGTTGTCGTCGTCGTCGTCGTCGTCGTCGTCGCCGTCCTTGTCCTTGTCATCGTCCTCCTCGTCGTCGTCGGCGTGTGTCCGAGGCCCTCGAAGGTCTTTCAGACACCTCCAGAGGCTTCTGGAGACCTCTTGAGGCCTCCAGACTTTGGAGACATTCAGAGGCGGCCGTCGTCGTCGTCGTCGTCGTCGTCGTCGTCGCTATCGTTGTCGTCGCCGTCTCTGTCGGCGTCGCCGTCACCGTCACCGTCGCCGTCGTCGTCGTCGTCTCCGCCGTTGTCGTCGTCGTCGCTATCGTCTTCGTCGTCATCGCCATTCTTGTCCTTGTCCACGTCCACGTCATCGTCGTCGTCGTTTCTAAGGGCCTCGAAGGGCCTCCAGGCGCCTCGAGGTCTCCAGAGATCTCCTAAGGCCTCTTGAGACCTCTGCAGACCTTCAAGGCGGGCGTCGTCGTCGTCGTCGCTGTTGCCCTCGCCGTCGTCGTCGTCGTGGTCGTCGTCGTCGTCTTCGTCGTCGTCGTCTTCGTCGTCGATGTCGGCGTCCTCGTCGTCGTCCTCGTCGTCGTTGTCGTCGTCATCGTCGTCGTCGTCCTCGTCCTTGTCATCGTCCTCCTTGTTGACGTCGGCGTCGTCTCCAAGGGCCTCGGAGGTCTTCCAGACACCTCCAATTGCGTCTGGAGACCTCTTGAGGCCTCAAGCCCCTGGAGACCTTCAGAGGCGGCCGTCGTCGTTCTCGTCGTCGTCGTCGTTGTCGTCGTCTTCGTCTGCGTCGTGGTCGTCGTGGTCATCGTGGTCGTCGTCGTAGTCGTCTTAGTCGTCGTCGTGGTCGTCGTCGTCGTCGTCGTCGTCTTCGTCTGCGTCGTCGTCGTAGCCGTCGCCGTCGCAGTCACCGTCGCCGCCGCCGTCGCCGTCGCCGCCGCGTCGTCGTCGTCGTCGCCGTCGTCGTCGTCGCCGTCGCCGTCGTCGTCGTCGTCGCAGTCGTCGTCCTCGTCGTCGTCTGGCGTCCAGCCCGCCCCCCCCCGTGGGACCCGGCCACGTTACCGTTCCCTCCCCACGGAGGCCCGACCTACCCCCTGCGCAACGGACGGTTATGGGGGGAGAGAGACACGTGCCGTCGTGCCCGTGGCTTTCGGGGAGATGCACAGCCAGGGCGTTGACAGAGGGACCATTGTGGTCTCAGGAGGGGCTCCTTTCTTCGGCCCTCCGCTCCTTGGCTTGCGTTCCTCACGTTGGCACGCTGGCTGCATGCATGGCACGAGCTCTGGTGGCACGAGGATGGCCTCGCTGGCTGGTGGGCCACGTTCACGTGCGTGCCTGGGCGCGTGCGATGTTCGTGGGCTCCCTGGGGGAGGGGAGGGGCCAGGGGCAACGTTAGGAGGGCAGAGGCTCAGGGGGGACGCATCGACCCCCAGTCGCCCCTTCATCGCCGATCGGGGCCCAGTAGCCCATCCAGCCCAGGAACGTGCGGATTCGCTATCGAGGTCTGTCGCCGACCTATCGACGTTGTATCGGATGTATCGCCGTATATCCCTCTCTCTATATATATGTACATACACACATCTATTTCTCCTCCTGAGCTGGCCCCTCCCGAACGTCCCCCTCAGGGGGGGGAGCAGCAGGTACTGCCCTGGCGCGCTGTGCTCGCCGCTGCCGCTGCTGCTCCCCTCCGCCCCGTCTTCGTCCTCTATCCTCTCGGATCGGAGAGCGAGGATCAGTGCTTCGGGCAGCGAGGGAGCCTCTTGTAAGCATGCGCCCTCTCGTTGGCGGGAAACGTATCCCGCCTCTTCCTCCTTATTGTCGCCCCCTCTCGGGGGCGACATAGAGGAGGAAGAAGGGGATGAATGGGAGGAGTGGGGGATGGGGAGGAAAAAGGAGGAGCAGGAAGGAGGAGGAGAAGGAGGAGGAGAAGGAGGAGGAGAAGGAGGAGGAGGGAGGACGAAGAGAGAGAAGAGAGGAGGAGGACGAGGAGGAAGGAAGAGGAGGAGGAGGAGGAAAGGAGGAGGAAGAAGGGAGGACAGAGGAGATGGAGAGAGGAAGTGGAGAGAGGTGGAGAAGGAGGAGGAGGCAGACAAAAAAGGACAGATACGAGAGGAGGAGACGGAGGAGGACGGATATGATATGGCTCCTCTCCCTCCTCCTGCTCCTTCCCTCTCCTCCCTCCCTCCATTTCCCTCTCTCCTCCCCCCGCCCCCCCCCCCCCCTGAGGAGACACCCTCCAGCCCGCCGGCCGGCCCAGCCGCCGAGCCTGCGGAGCAAGGCGGCCCGCTCGGGGGAGGCCGCGATCCGTCGACCCTCTCAAGGCCTAAGAACTTCCGCCGACCTGAGGCACGCTGCCGCAGACAGTGCTCGCGTCTGGAACAGCAACTGCCCGCGTAAGGTTGCGCGTAAGCGCCCTCGTCTCCAAATTTGGCGTTCCGCGCCGGCGGCCCGCGTGGTTAAGCCACCGCGTAAGGTCGCTATATGCCATCTCGCGTACGGCCCCTCTCTTTTTCGTCGCCCGGACGGAGACGGAAAGCACGGGTGCGAAGACCAGCAGCAGGTCTTGCCAATCTTGCGCTGGGCTCGCTGGCGGTCGGTGTCGCCGCGGGCGGGGGCCATGCGGGGCCCAGCGCCGCCTGCCTCCAACAGCGGCGGCCGTCGGTCTGAGAACACGCTCGGTGTTAGGGCATCGTGCCCACTCACGTCGTGTCGACCCGCGGGCGGCGACCCCGGCGCGGGCGTGCAAGGTCGAATGCCCCCCGCGGCCCAGAATTGGCCCATCGCTGAACGATCCGGCGTTTCTGAAACGGCCGATCGTTCAAGTTTGAACGATCCCCGCAGTGTCAGGAACCAGCGCCAGGGTCCCGCACGACACGAACCCACGGCACGCCCCAAGACGAACCTAGACCTTCAATGTCCTGCACGGCAGGTTTTTTACAATCTTCGGCCTCCGTTTCTGGGCTTCGGAACTGTCAGGAGACGGTCTGGGATGAAAAACTGGCCCCAGGGAAGGTGAAGGGGGTTCTGGTGCCCGCGCAATCAATCAAACAAATCACGACGTCGGATGCCTGAGAGATTCTTTTGGGAAGGCCTTACGGCCGGTGCCGCCGACCCTGAATGGGGGACGCCGGCGGCGGCGGCGACGACGACGACGTCGATGCTGACGCTCTGGAGCCCTTTTTGGGATTCTCCTGGGAGCCTCTTGGGCTCTGTTGTGGGGCCTCTTGAGAGACTTCTTGGGGAACTCCGTGGTCACTTGGAGCCGTCGCCGAGCGGATCTGAGGACTCTTGGAGGCATGTGGGAAAACACGCAGCACCCCGCAGCAGCAGATAACAGTGAGGAGGGTGCCTCTAGGGGGGCTTCTGGGAGGAGCGGGAGGGGGGGGGTCGCCTTGTGAGGCGGCGGGAGGTCCGGAGTTCCCTTGTCCACAGGGCGACCTCTTCCCTGTCCCTTGTCCACAGGGGGACCCCCCGAAGAGGATGTCACGACCCCCGGCTGGGATCCCCACCGGGGTCCCTCCCCGGGACCCCCCGCCAGCAGGGAAGGGATGAAAGGGAAGGGGCTTCCCTTCGAATCAATGATGACGTTTGATTTCCGTCTGGCTGGATCGCTTGAGGGGGAAGGCCCAGGGAGAGGGGGGGGAGCGGCGACGGCGACGACGACGACTCCAACGGAAAAGCGTCTCACACACGGCGACAGGGTCGGCGGATTTGTATTGTTTTGTCCGCCCTCCCGTGCCGCTCACCCCGCCTCGCTCTGCTCAGGCCGCACCAGGTCACCAGGGTGCCGGTCGGCTCCAGCTCCAGGGCGGCCTCCACCGTCGTGCAGGCCTCGAGGAGCGTGCTGCACGATTCGAGCGGGCACCTGCCCAGCACCGCCGCCGCGGCACGGAGGAGGAGGAGGCGGAGGAGGAGGAGGAGGAGGAGGAGGAGGTGGAGGAGGTGGAGGAGGAGGAGGAGGAGGAGGAGGAGGAGGAGCGAGGAGGAGGAGGCGGAGGAGGAGGAGGAGGAGGCCCTTCGGCGGCGCACGCCGCCCACGCGTGGCGGCCGCGGCGCTCCCTCGGGCGCCCGCCTCCGCTCGTGGCGGCGCGGCCATTTGGCGCCCCGCTCCGCCCTCGGGCCCGGCTCCTCGGCCTCCTCGCTCCGCTCGCTCGCCTCCGGCCTCCCGCCAGCGGGCCCTCCGTCGCCGCCGGGCGCGCGGCGTCGACGGGCGGTGTGCCCTTGGTGTCGCTCGGACGCGTGCACTTTTTCTCGGCGGGGCTTACTGAGGAGCAGCCTGGATCAGCCTGCGAAAAGAGAAGGCCACGCGCGAGGCCGAACAAGGCACAGGGAATGGACGCCCGAGCGAGGGCCAGATGCCAGGCACGGCAGCGGCCGCAGCCGCCCGAACGACCTCCGCCCGAACGACCTCCGCGGCGCCGGGGTTCCCACCGCGGCGGGCTCGGGCGCCGAGCCAAGCAGGCGCGAGCGGAGCTGGGCGGCAGCGAAGGCGGCGGCCACGGCGGCGACGGCGGCGAATCTGCGGCGGCGACGGCGGCGTCGACGAGGGGCCCGTCCGAGGCGGCCTGGAGGATCTGGCGCCGCCGCCCTCGCCATCGGCGGCCTCTGAGCTGGCCGAGAGCCCCGCCGCGAAGGCCCCGACGCGCGGGGGACGACGACTCGGCGGCGCACCCGGCGGGGAAGGCAGAGGGGGTGGGCCTTCTCACCCAGGCCCGCTCGAGTCACGGCTGTTTCCCTGGTGGCAGTTGCGAGTGCCGCAGTCGTGAACGTCGTCTACGGTGGAGCTCCCCATTGCGGGACCACGAAACGGTGCCATTGGGGTCTTCGGTGGAACTCTTTCGAAGTGGCCACGAACCGCGTGAGGGGTGCGGCGCGCGCGCATGCGAACCGTGGCACTGGGGCCTTCCCTGGAGCCCCCTGACGCGGCCGCGGAAAAAACGATGTGGTGTGCTGAGATGAGATGCGCGGGGCGGACGCATTCAAATGACACCGCTGACGCCTTAGTTGGAGCTTTCCCATGGGTGTGCGGCCATGAAGCGTATGAGAGGTGCGCCGAAATGTGCGGCGCGGGCGCATGCGAATGGGACCGTTGGGGCCTTCGGTAGAGCTCCCTATGGGGCCACAAAACATGCGAGGGGTGTGCCGACATGGATGGCTGGGCGCATGCGACCTGCACCAATGGGGCCGTAGGTGGAGCTCACTATGGGGCCAGGGAACGTGTGAGCAGTGTGCCGTAATCGGTAGTAGGGGGCGCATGGGAGTTGCGCCACTGGGACATTCGGTGGAGCTCCCAATGGGGCCATGGAGCGTGTGAGGGGTGTGCGCATGCGAACGGCACCAGTGGGGCCTTAGGTGGAGCTTCCTGTGAGATCACGAGACGTGTGATGAGTGTGCCGAAATGGGTGGCGGGGGCGCATGCGAACGGCACCACAGGGGCCTTTTCGTGGAGGCTCCTATGGGGCCTTAGGTTGAGCTCCCTGTGGGGCCACGAAACGTTTGAGAGGCGTGCCGAAGGGGACCTGCACAGGGCAGCGACAGGGATGGGAGGAGGGAGGAGAGTGAGTCACACGGTCTTTGTTTTTTTTTTCAGCCTCTGAGAGCCCTTACCAGGCGTCGGGACCGTCAAAAAACGGCTCGGGATACAGATATGGTCCCAGGGTATGGGTCGAGACCTTTGGGGCTCGACGTCGTGAACACATCATGATGCTGGAGGTCTGGGCAGAAGGCTCCGAAGGTTCTCGGCCTTCTGGGAGCACTTCCCGAAGCCGCAGAGGGCTTTCCCAATGGGCGCGAGCATCTCCGAGAAGCCCCGCCGCCTTTTGAGAAGGCCTGCCCCTCTTAGGCTTCCCCCCCGGCCGTGCCCGAGACGACGACGACGGTTGTCGGCGCCGACGGTGTCGATTTTGGCTAGAAGCCAACGACGGTGGGCGGTTTCGGCCAGACGCCGCTGACGGCGTGGTTTCGGCCCGGACGGCGCCGACCGGCTTCGGCCGGACGACGCCGACGACGAGGATGAGTCAGTCAGACGGGGTTCATCGGGTTGACCCGAAAGGGGGTCCAGCGACAAGGGGGTGGTGCAATCGATTTGTAGGGTTGCAATAGATTTGGGGCGTGCAATACATTTCGGGGCGCAAATGTATTGCTGCACTTTCGCGTGCGATGCATTATCTGCAGTACAATGCAATACAATTATCCGTCGCAATCGATTTGCAATACAATTACCCCAAATCTATTGCACCACCCCCTTTTCAGCTGGACCCCCTTCTGGGTCACCCAAAGTCCAGCGCAAACGGAGCTCAGGCAGAGAAACGGATCCTGCAGGATGCCGCACAGCCGGCTCGTGGCTGAGCTGGTCTGGGCGCCGCCCTTAGCCTTGGAGGTGGCCTCGCAGTAACCGGCCGAACCGCGGTTTGGAAGGCCCTTTGCAGCGCCGTCTGCATTGGCTGGGCCATGGTTGTGCTGAGCCCCCTTCGGTGGTATGCACTGATTCGCGCAACCTGCTAGTTATCGGAGGTGGATAGACCTCCTACCCTGACGCGTCGAGTCGTGAGTTGGCCGTTTTCGGTTCGCGAGAGGGCGTTGCGGCCGCTATTCTGCGGGTCTAGGTCCGTCGGTTTCGGTCCTAGGTCGTTTTCCCTAACGGGAGGTCTGTCCACCGCCGAAGTTCGTGCGCTGGCGCCCGGCGTCTGAGGCTGCCTGCGCGCTGCTCGAGGCGTGGGTTCTCTACGTCCGAGGCCTCTTCCCTGTTCCTCTTCTACGTCCGCCCGTCTCTCTCTCTCTTCCACTGATCTTGCCCATAGCGCGGCGTGGCTCGCTGGCCATTTGAAAGCGTTTGTGTCCGCTCTCGCTGCTGACAAACAGCATTGCGCTGAGCCAGGCAACTCAAAACCCGTCGTCGGCGCCGGTGGCGTCGATGTTAGCCGGGCGCCGCCGACGGCGAGCGGTTTCGGCCAGACGCCGCCGACGACGAGCGCTGTCGGCTGGGCGATGCCGTGGACGAGGAGGACGGCGAAGTGGAAGACTGCGGCGGCTTGGAGTCTGAGGTGGCCCAGCACTGGTTCCGAGCGGATTTGCCTTCATCACCCCACCAGCTCGGGCCACCTGGCCGCCTCCAAGGTTCAGCTGGCACTGAAGGCGCGCGTCCGCGGTGGAGGGGCCTGGCCCGCTGAGCACTCGAAGAGTATATGCGGGGTGCCTCCCTCGGGAAGGCGTTTTGTTGGCGCTGCCAGGAGTGGCGACATCCCTCAGCAGGCCTGCGACAGGATCACCCATCCAGTCGGCCTGGCCACTGGCGAGGGAAGACCCGAAGTGAAAAAGCTCCACCCGCGGACATCTCCGAGACGGAAGGGCTCGGCCCGCTGCACACTTCGGATGTCGCCGCGCCGTTTGTTCCGACGCGCGGCCTTCCGTCTTGGGGAGGGCGCCTCGGCAACCAGGGCAAACGCTGCCTCGGGCGCGGTGGGTTTGCCGTGGGTTTGCCGCGGTGCCGGCCTCATCTCCTTGGGGCGCGGGGCGCAGGGCTGGCCGCGGGTTTGCCGTGGTGTCGGCGTCGTCCACGTGGGCGCGTCGAGGACGAACGGCGCGGCGACAGATCCCGATGGTCCTCCCGACTCGTGGGGGGCCAAAGATCAGCATCAGCACCAGCTGTTGGAGATCCGCGCGGGTTTCCCCGATTGGCGCTGGCCCCTCCCCCCCGGCGCGCGGGGCGCGCCGCGGGCGGTGCCACGGGCGCTGCCAGGGAGACTGCGCGCCGATCCGCCGATCCACGAAGTCCGCGCGGACCTCCGAGAGCTTGAGCATGCGTCTGTACCTTGTTGCTCTCCTCCTTCAGTATCTGTCGCCGCGCTGTTTGTTCCGACGCGCGGCCCTCCGTCTCGGGGAGGGCGCCTCGGCCTCCGAAGCAAGCTCCGCCTCGAGCGCGGTAGGCCTGCCGTGGGGTCTGCCGCGGTGCCGGCTGCGTCTCCTTGGGCGCGGGGCGCGGGGCTGGCCGTGGGTTTGCCGCGGTGCCGGCGTCGTCCACTTGGGCGTGCTCAGAACGAACGGCGCGGCGGCTAGTGCCTCGAGCTGGAAGCGTGAGAGCCAGCGCTAGAGAAGTCTCCCTCCTGAGCAGGTCGCGTGCGCATGCCGGCCTTGTTGCCCTCTGCTCTCATCTTGCTGGTGCCTCCTGCTGAAAAATCTGGCCCTCCTCCTCCGTCCTTCACCGACGACGAGCACCACCACCACGAGGACTACGACCACGACGACAACGACGACGATGACGACGGCGACTGCGACGGCGACGGCGTTGGCGAGGAGGAGGACGACGACAAGAACGGCCACAGCGAGGACGACGACCGTCGATGATGACGGGGACGTCGACGTCGTTGACGTCAAGCCCGGGTTTCTGGAGGCTTAAGAGGACTTGTGGTGATAGTCCGAGCGCCAGAGGACCTCGATCCTCCTCGACCTTCCTATTTCTTCCTCCTCCTCCTCCTCCTCCTCCTCCTCCTCCTAATCGTCCTCGCCTTCCTCCTCCTCCATCCTCTTCCTTCTTCATCTTCTTCCTCCTCGGCTCCTCGAGGTTCTTGTCTCAAGGCGTTTGCCCGAGCGCAGGCAGCTCGATCCTCGGGCCCGTCGATATGTTCGGGCCCCTGGGGCCCAAACATATGCCCATATCTACCGCCCCCTGGGTCCCAAGACGTCGGTTCCCAAGTCGGTGGATATGGACAACCCCCCGCCTCGCACCTCCGCCCCCTCGATCGACTTCCACCTCCTCCTCCTCATCCGCACCATCATCATCATCATCATCATCATCATCATCATCATCATCATCATCATCATCATCATCATCATCATCATCATCATCATCATCATCAGCATCATCATCATCATCGTCATCATCATCATCATCAGCAGCATCAGCATCAGCATCATCAGCATCATCGTCGTCGTCCTCCTTATGATCATCAGCATCATCAGCATCATCAGCATCTTCTTCTTCATCATCATCATCATCATCAGTATCATCATGTTCATCATCACCGTCATCAGCATCAGCAGCAGCATCATCATTCTCGCTTTCATCACCATCATCAGCACAATCACCAACATCAACATCATCAGCATCAGCACCATCACCATCACCATCATCATCATCATCATCATCATCATCATCATCATCATCATCATCATCATCATCCAACGCCCCTCCTTGTCCTCTTCCTCGACGGTGGCGTTGGCCGCGTTGATGACGTTCGAGGTTGTAGGCTGGTGTTTTCGACGATTGTCGATCCAGTGGTGTGCTGAAGGGCCCTGCAGCTGCTCTGGATCTCAAGACTGCGGCCAGGAACTTTGGCTTACCGTGTCGCCTCGCCAGTTCTGGCCCACCACGCTGCGGCGCGACACGCTGTCCACGTCTCTGATCCCCAGGCGTCAACATCTCTAGCTGTTAGCAGCCCCCCGCCCCGCAGAGCGGAGCGACACGCTTTCCGCTCGCAAGGCACAGCGTGTTGCTGGGGCCGCCGCCGCGACACTCTATGCAAAAGCACCCGGCCGTAAACATTCGGAGGTCTGCGCAGATTCTTGAATCCGCGCAGGACCCCCTTGCCTGGCGCGCGGAGCGCGCCAGGTGCGGCGCCGGAGGCGCTGCCGAGGGGCCCAGCGGTACGAGGTGGCTTTGGGGACCAGCGCGAGCCAGCCCGACGCCCTCCCGTTCCAGCTGCGGAGCGATCTTGACCCCCCCCCGTCTTCTCCTCGGCCCACCCCGCTCGCTGCCCCGAAAAGTTTTGTTGGCCCAGGCGGCCTCTTGCCGCCTCGCAGCCGCCCCCTCGACGCGCCAAGCCAGCGCATCCGACTGTAAATCACTGTGGAGGGTTGGCCGGCGAAGCCCGGGAGCAGATTTGGACTCCGCGCAGGTCGGGGCTCACCTGCAAGCCTCTTCGGGCCAGCGCGGCATGCAGAGCGGAGCGGGCGGGGAGGTGCCAAGCGAGTAACACTGCCAGAGGCCGAATAGCACTGCGCTCTTCTTCAAACCAGAACAAGTCTGCCAGTTCGACCCGCAGATTCAGACAACGGTTCGACCCGCAGCTTCAAACACCGGTTCGACCCGCAGTGTCGAGGCCGTCGCTGGCGCCCGCGCGCGCGCGCCCGACCGCCAGGCGCCGCGCACGCCGCGCTGCGGCGCCCGGCCCTCGGAGGTGTTGCGGAGCGCGCTCACGAGGAGGGAGTCCCAGGACGGCGCCGCCGCCTCCTCCTCCTCCTCCTCCTCCTGCTCCTCCTCCCCGTCCTCCTCGTCCTCCTCCTCCTCCTCCTCCTCCTCCTCCTCCTCCTCCTCCTCCTCCTCCTCCTCCTCCTCCACCCCCGCAAAGCGCCCTCAAAGCAGCAGGTGGGAAGAGACGTGTCGAGGAGCGGGGACCTCAAGGTTTATGATGTTCTAGCCTACTTTAGCCTTGACCACCAGAAAGAATTTCGAGCACGGAGCAAAAAAAGTACCGAAGCTCGAGGGTTTTGGCGTGCCGGGCCCTGGGGGGCACTCGTCCGACACTCTCTCGGCGCTCTTCCGACACTCCTCCAGGTGCTCGAGAAATTATTTCTGGGAGGTGGTCCTCAAGTGCGATGGGAGCAACATGCAATGCCGTTTTTTATACATGCTCCGCGTGCGGATCCTGTGTTAAGAATGCAGGGATCTAGTATCAAAACCAACGATGAGTTCATGCGTAAGTCTATTCGTAGATTAACCATGTACTAAAATCCCATATGTTTTAAACTCCCATGTGTTAAAAGCTGCCCTGTAAACCTCAAGGCGTGTTTTGTCGGAGGGAGCGTGGCCGTCCGGGCCGCACACGGCGAGAGCACGATCTCCGAGTGGCTTCGGAGGAGGCCTCGGGCGAAGCGGCCGCCAGGCCGGGGCGGCCTCGGGCTCCGCGCCCCCCGTGCATGGGACTCCTCTTCCGTGGCATTGGTTTGCTGCCTTGACTACGTCGGGCCTGCCCCTCTGCAGGAGGAATGTTCGAAAATCCTGTAAAAATTGTCAGGGGACGATTTGTTGACAATTCTTGAGGATCTTGGTGTATTTTTTGACTATTTTCCTCTTCGCCGTGTGGGACTCTTCCGTGGCATTGGCTTGCTGCCATGACTAAGTCGGGCCCGTCCCTCTGCAGGAGGAATGTTCCAAAATACTCAAAAAAATGGTCTGGGGACGATTTTTGGCAATTCTTGAGGATCTTGGGGTCTTTTCTGACTTTTTGACTATTTTCCTCCTCGCCGTGTGGGACTCTTCCGTGGCATTGGCTTGCTGCCCTGACTAAGTCGGGCCCGTCCCTCTGCAGGAGAAATGTTCCAAAATACTCCAAAAATGCTCTGGGGACGATCTTTTGACAACTTCTGAGGATCTTATGGTATGTTTTGACTATTTTCCTCTTCGCCGTGGCATTGGTTTGCTGCTATAACTAAGTCGGGCCCGTCCCTCTGCAGGAGGAATGTTCCAAAATACTCAAAAAATGCTCTGGGAACGATTTTTTTACAACTTCTGAGGATCTTGGGGTATGTTTTGACTATTTTCCTCTTCGCCGTGGCATTGGTTTGCTGCTATGACTAAGTCGGGCCTGCCCCCCTGCAGGAGGAATGTTCCCAAATACGCAAAAAATGCTCTCGGGACGATTTTTTGACAACTTCTGAGGATTTTGGGGTATGTTTTGACTATTTTCCTCTTCGCCGTGGCATTGGTTTGCTGCTATGACTAAGTCGGGCCTGCCCCCCTGCAGGAGGAATGTCTGGGGACGATTTTTTGACAATTTTTTAAGATCTTGGGGCATTTTTTGGCTATTCCCCTCTTCGCCGAAAATCCGCCTGTAGGGGGACACGCCCGACCTAATGCAATGAGAGGCCTCGAGGGAAACGTTGTTGAGGAACAGCCGCGACATTCCGCGGCGTCGGTCGGCCACGCGCGAGGGAGGGCTTCTTAGAAGCACCCCTGCTTCTTAGAAGGCGCGGGCCTGCTCTGTAGGTGTAAGGCCGGCGCCTGCTCAGAAGCAGCCTCCTCCTACGAAGCCCTCCCCCCTCGTGCGCACTTCCAAGTCGGTGGTCTGGTCTGGACCCACCTCCTGTCGGCCGGAAGATCCACGCTGCGGCGGGCCCGGGTGTGGCCGAGGTGTGGCCGGCTGGCCCGGGGATCCGGAGGGTGGAATGCGGAACACAGGGGGGGCCTCGGGTCAGGGGCGACAGCTCATGCTGTGAAGCTCTGATGTGCCGCAAGCTGATGTGTGGGAACGGCTCCGCGACAAAAATGCCCTGGAAGGCAAACAAATAGTTTGACACGGTTGTATACGGCGGAGGCGCTGCGCGCTCTGCGCCCGAGAGCGAAAACAAACAATTGTCAATGGTGATTGTGGCGGGGAACTGGTCGAAGATTGGTTTGCAGACGGGAGACTGAAGGCCGCATTGTTTAGGTAAGGGAGCATCGGCCAAACGTGCCCCACGACATGAATCAAGAAGCTGAATCGAAGCAAGGCTGTGTAAGGTGCAGCAGCCCCGCCAGGCCTTCCTTTTGAAGGAGCTTGCTGACCCCTCCTTTTTGGGACCCGTGTGGCTCTGTGCAGGGATCCGTCGGCCAGCACCGTGGCGGTGTGGCAGCCACTTCTTGCCCGGGGCGTGCGTCCCCCGTCCGAGAACGATCCCAGGAGGAAGAGCTGGTCCTGGGGGAGGCGATGTGGCAGCCACTTCTTGCCGGGGGGGTTCGTCCCCCGTCCGAAAACGATCCCAGGAGGGAGAGCTGGTCCTGGGGGAGGCGATGTGGCAGCCCGGGGGGTTCGTCCCCCGTCAGCAAGCAGTCCCAGGAGGAAGAGCTGGTCCTGGGGGAGGCGGTGTGGCAGCCACTGCTTGCCTGGGGGCGTGCGTCCCCCGTCCGAAAGGAATCCCAGGAGGAGGAGCTGGCCCTGGGGGAGGGCCTCCGGGTCCAGGACCCACCTCCCTCTGGACCCTTCTCTTTCGCGTTGACTCTAAGTCGGGCCTGTCCCTCTGCAGGGGGGATTTTCAAAAATAGTTGAAAAATGCTATGGGGACTATTTTTGGAGTATTTGTTGACCATTTTGGAGTATTGTTCGAGTATTCTTTGTTCTTCGTCGAATATCCCCATGTAGAGGGACAGGCCCGAAATTATTGCGTTGACTCCCCCATGGACTGCGCGGGTTGGCCGGTGCGAGACGGAGGCGACGCTGCAGGAGCACAGCCGGGTGCTGCCAGGGCCGTTTTTTCCAGTTCGCGTCGTCCTCATGAATTTGTTGTTCATTGTCGTTGTTCGGCGGCGAGCGAGGGGGGGAAATGAGAAGGAGAAGGCCTTCTCAGAAGGCGGCGGGACTTCTCAGAAGGCCGGAGGCCTTCTGAGAAGTTTTTTCTGTCCTCGGGGAAGGCTTGGAAAACTTCTCAGAAGTCCCGGGAACTTCCGAGCCTTCTGAGAAGGCCTTCTCCTTCTCCATTCCCCCCTGGGCTCGCCGCCTAGTTGTGTTCCTGACAGGTTGTTCGGTGTGCTCGTCGGAGTGCTCGTCGGCGGGCGGCCGCCGGCAAGCGGCCGCTCGGGCTGCTGCCAGAGGCGGCCTGGGCCCAGGGTGGCCACCAGCCTCTCTCGGGAGGCCCACGCTCAAAGGAGGAAAAGGCACACACACACACACACACACATACACACCGCGTTTCTCGCCTCACTTTCTCTCCTCTTTGGGCCTCCTGGAAGGCCCTCGTCGCCACCGCTGGATTCGCCTCGAGCTTCTGGTCAGAAACGCACCCTGGGAGAGGACCCGAGGAGTAGCGGTGTCGGCACCTGCCGGTGTCCCCACGCGTGGCCTCCGGAGCACCTCCTCGCGAGGCGGCCCCACGAGGAGGGAGGCAGCCACCGAGGAGGGGGGAGGCCCGCAGCGGGCGACGCCGGCGAACGGCGATGGTTGCAGAAGAAGCATCTGCCCACATCGGGGGCGGAAAAGAGGGGGGTGATGACTAGGGGGGGGTGGATATCATGGTGCGGGCCATGATTTTTCCTCAGATTTCATGGCGCCTCTTCTTATTTCATTGCGTCCCAGGCCCCCCCGCTGGGCCGCGCACGTGCCGCCGGTCATGATTTGCACCCCCTCCCTTCTTGGACACCCCCCTCTTGGCCGCTCCCGAACAAACACAAGCTTTCGGACTCCATCGCCACCGTCGCCGTCGCCGCTGGCAGGATCAGTCAACGTCGACTCGGGAAGCCGGATCGATTCGGACTGCGTGTCGAATCAGGCCGCATCGGCACGGAGTCGGAGTCGGAGACGGCTCGGCCACGCCAGGATGCAGAACAGCGCCATGCGAGCCTCGGGCCGCATCGGACCGTCAGACCATCGGAGGTCCGCGCGGACCTCCTGAATCTGCGCGTGGGCCCCCCGGCGGCGCGTCCGTGGCCGAGAACCTGCGGCAGAGGCGTTCGGCACGGGCTGTGGGAGTGTGCCTGGAAGGCTTCGGACTCTGGAGGATGCCTTGTCTGATGAGGGTGGCGCTGAGATCCAATAGGGGGCCACATGCGAGCCCCCCCCCCCCCTCAGAAATCGTGGGGGGCAGGGGTAGGGTTCGCATGTGGCCCCCTATCGAAGGTCAAGCCGCAATTGGCCTTCTCCAGTGGTTCCTCATCCAGTGCCCTCACCGTGCGTGTGTGGAGATTGTTCACCTCCTGGACGGCGGCTCGGGTGCGGCCAGACGCGGCCCCAAGGCCAACCCGGGCCTCCAGAGGCTCGAACATAGAGACTTTGAGGGTTTTCCGCGCTTTCGGCGTCCAGAGGCCCTTTTCGGACACGGGGGTTGTCAAATGACGATGCAGGGCGAAAGGCCGGTCCCAGGGAAAGGCTCGATCGGTCCGGGGCCCCGCGGCTGCAAAATATAGAGTCGTCGGAGGTCTGTGAACCACCCGTCGCGAGGCCCAGAGGGCCCGAAAGTGGCTCCAGAGTGGCGCGAAGCGGGCTCGAGAAGGCGTGCCAGGTACACTTGATCGCCAGCTCGTTGAACTTGCGCACGTTCGTGGTATGCCTGTCCGCCATTCGTCCTCTCAGCTGTCCCCTTTCTTCTCCAAGAGGCTGGCAAACAAAAGCAGACTGGCGCGCAACTGCGGGGGGGCACCCCAGGCCTGGAGCGCCCTTTCGCGCCGGGCGGCCGCGATGCCGAGGGCGGCGGCGACGACGACGGGAACCCTTCGCGAGGAGGGATGGCAGGTCGAGTCCCGCAAGCAGTGAAGCAGACAGCGGGCCGCACCCGTTTTGCGAATTCAGGCACGGGGGCGCAAGCGGGCGAGAGGCGAGGAGAAGGAGGGCCGCGGGACGACCAGAGGCTCCACACATCGGCGGTTCTGGAGGAGGATGCCAGCGCAGACTGCGCCATGGCCAGACTTCGTCGACGGAGACCTGCGCCGGCGGACCAGGCGAACGGAGGCTCCGGGTCGTCGTGCAAGTGCGCGAGAGACACGCTGCATTCGCCACTTGCCTGGGGAGCACTTCGCCTCCACGCTTCTCGGACTCGCCGCCGTCACTCAGAGGCTCTGCAGAGCTGGCTGCCGTGGAGAAGTTGGCGCGCCATGAGGACAGGAGGAGGAGGAGGAGGAGGAGGAGGAGGAGGAGGAGGAGGAGGAGGAGGAGAGCGAGGAGGAGGAGGAGGAGGAGGAGGAGGAGGAGGAGGAGGAGGAGGAGTGGTTCCCGAGAGAGCAGGGTTGTGAGGGTTTTCGCTGGTTTCGGGAAACGCCGGGCCCGCCCTGCCGACACGCGTCGTGGTGCGACAGGGAGGAGTTGCTTGCAAGGAGGAGGACTGGAGGAGGAGAGCTCAGGCCCTTCACCCCCCCCTTCCCCCCCCCACACACACCACACACACACACACACACACACACACACACACACAACACACACACACACACACACACACACACACACACACACACACACACACACACACACACACACACACACACACACACACACACACACACACACACACACACACACACACACACACACACACACACACACACACACACACGCCCATCCCCTGGGAGAGCCCTGCTGATGGGAAGGAGGGGCTGGGGACAAGGGCAGCGGTGCTCGAGGAGGAGGCCCGTAACGCGGAGTCCTCCTCCTCCTCCTCCTCCTCCTCCCCCCTGCACGCCGTGCGTACTCTAAAACCTCGCGGGCCCGCCTACTCTGCCGCCTCTCGTTGCCTTCCTGCTTCCTATGCGCAGCGTGCGGATGCACGTCTTTCTGAGTTGGCCACGTCGCCAAAGTTTGATGTGTCTTTCAACGTAGACGCTTAGATCACATATCTTCCAAGCAACGTAAAAAGGAGTAGGAGGCCAAGCCGGCATTACGGGTTGCTGCCAGAGGCGCGGCCTTGTGGCCATCCCAGACCTCCAGAGGGTCGAACATACACAGTGGTTGGCTTTCCTGCACTTTTCGGCCTCCAGGAGCTACTTCCGGACTTGGGGGGGCGGTCAGACACACTTCAGGGTCGAGTGGTCCGAGGCCGGGGGCCCCGGGACTCGAGAAGACCGAGTCGGATGAGGTTTGGGGAGCATTCCTCGTCGTCGTCGTCGTCGTTCGCTGTCGTCGTCGTCGCCCGCGGCGCCGCCCAGGAAATCGAGGCGCAGGAGCTCGATTTCGTCTGGAACGGCGGGGACCGGCCGCTGTCGGAGAAGTCCGGCTGGAGGAGGCGGGCGCCCGACTCGCGGCGGCCGCGGTCGGACCGCGCCCTCGTCCTCCTCCTCCTCGTGCCCCTCCATCTCATTCCTTCTGCTCCGTCTCGTCCTCCTCCTCCTCGTCCTCCTCCTCGTCCTCCTCCTTCTCGTCCTCCTCCTCCTCCTTCTCGTCCTCCTCCTCCTTATATTCCTCCTCTTTCTTCCCCTTCTCCTCCGCGCCTTCTACTCCTCCTCCTCCTCCTCCTCCTCCTCCTCCTCCTCCTCCTCGTCCTCCTTCTTCTCGTCCTTTCCTCCGCCTTCTCCTCCTCCTCCTCCTCCTCCTCCTCCTCCTCCTCATCATCATCAACGCAATCCTCACCGTCGCACCCCGAGACCAGTCGGAAGGGCGGGCCGGGTGGTTCGCTTGAGCTTATGTTGCCGCTCGTGATCCTGAAGCTGAGAAGTTGCAAGAGCTTCACAATGGGGGGGCAGGCGGTCTTCAAAGCGTGGCTCTCGCTCTCGCGCCGCGACCATTCGTTCTAAAAGTTTGCGAGAGTTGTGCGGATTGAGGGCGGGCCGTTTCCAAATTGTGGTGATCCAAATATTTGCTTATCTATTTCCCTTCAAAAACACAAGTTTCCAACAGGTGGTTAGCGCTTCAGCGCCGCGCACCATCTTGTTAGCACATTGCAGGATTTTCACGGATTGAGGGCAAATGTGGTTCTCGCCTCAGCACCGCGCAAATTCGTTTCAATAATTGCAAGAGCTTCACGGTTTCAGGGCGGTTCCTTGTCAAAGTGTGGTTCTCGTTTTAGCGGCGCGCACACTCCTCTTCAACATTTGCACGAGTTTCACGGATTCCCAAGGTTAGCGTACCAGGAAGGTGTTTTGGAACGGTTCAGGATTGCCAGGGCGCGGCAGCTACGTTGATTAACGGTGTTGGAGTCCCAGGAGCGGCGTTCTGGCACGATTCAGGATCGCCAGGACGAAACGGTCAAGCTGAATCGTGGTGTCCGAGTCTCGAGAATAATGTTTTCTCACGTTTCAGGATCTGCAAACAGTGGTTTCCCAACGGGGCACTTCCTTCAGTGGGAATGAATCCTTTGTAGGGGCCTGTGAAGAGGGAGCTTGGAGGGAGGGTTTATTCCAACATCGTTGACGAGTTCTGGATTTGCAATGTTCCTCCTCCTCGTCGTCCTCCTCCTCCTCCTCCCCAGTGCTCGGCGGGGCGGACAGGCTGATTCCAGTGCTTGTCCTCCTCCTCCCCGTCCTTCTCGTCCTCGTCCGCCTCGTCCTGGAGATGCCAACCAATCACGACGGCACCAACGCCGCGACATCAGCGACGTCGCGTGGCTTACAGCAGCATTGGACACGGAGTGGCGGGATTTACAGGAACAGGGAGAGCAGACAGAGATACACGAAAACACTAAGGGGAAGAGAGGAGGAGGAGGAGGAGGAGGAGGAGGAGGAGGAGGAGGAGGAGGAGAATGAGGAGCAGGAGGAGGAGTAGAATGAGGAGCAGGAGCAAGGAGGAGGAGGAGGAGGAGGAGGAGGAGGAGGAGGAGCAGGAGCAGGAGCAGGGAGGAGGAGGGGGAGGAGGAGGAGAAGGAGGAGGAGGATAGCACCGCGGAGAAAAGTTCCGAGGCGGCCACGGTCGCCCTGCGCAGGCCACTCACTGCCCGGCCCGCCCTCTCCGCGGGGGACGCCTTGCGCGTCGTTCGTGCGCTCGCTCGCGCTGCGTCCTCGTCGTCGTCCCCTTTCTCCTCGTCGTCGTCCCCTTCCTCGTCCTCGTCGTCGTCTCCTTCCTCGTCGTCGTCCCCTTCCGCGTTCGCTCTGCATCCTCGTCGTCGTCCCCTCTTCCTCCTCCCCTGTGCTCGGCGCCGCGGACAGGCCGATCTCAGGGGGCTGGAGCTCTCGTGCCCTCCTGGACCCCTATGTCTTCCCCCCTTCCCCCCACCCCGCCCCTTTACATGTATGCAGCTTTGCCGCACCGTCATGCCTTAGTGGGCCCTGGAAATGACGTGACTCCTTTTTGCCCAGAAATAATAGTTCCTTGATGTTGAAAGCGGGGAGAACTGCTCACCGAAACTGTAAAAAGAAACAGTTCGCCGAAAGGGTCGAGCTAGTCCAGGGATCCGAAGAACGTTGGGGACCGGCTCGTAAACGGATTGGATTTTGCACAACAGTTGCGTGTCGGACCAGGCCCCCACCAGGGGAGACGAAAACGGTCAAACAACGGCGCCGGAAACGACATCACATTGCGCCAGAAACGGTGACAAAAACAGGACACTCAAAATTGTAAAACACTGCCTTGCCGTTCCCAGGGCACTAAGCACTGGGCACCAGACGTGCCGCCAGGGCGTGTCGGGCTTCCTCACTGAGGCCCCCTCACCGTTTACGACCTCGCAGTCTCGAGTTTCCAGCAGTTGCACTGACGGATGGCGAGCCGGTTTCAGAGTGCGGTTCTCTCGCCCCCTGGCGCCGGGCGCGCTCGTCTCCACAACCATCCAGCAGCGGGCGGAGGACGTGCCCTTGGGTGCCCTCGCCTGAGACTTCCCTGAATGCTGGATTGTCGCCTGAGATGTCGCCTCTTATCTCCAAGGATCGAGGTTTGTGCCGCGGCTTGTGCCCTCGCCTGAGACTCCCCTTACACGTGCTACCACATGTGTAAGCCAGTGCGAAAGGTTCACGGATGGAGAGCGGCTCCCTTTGAATGCTGGATTGTCGCCTGAGATGTCGCATTTTATCTCCAGGGATCTAGGTTTATATGCTCGTCTCCATAAAAATCCAGCAGCGGGTGGAGGACGTGCCCTTGGGTGCCCTCGCCTGGAACTTCCCTGAATGCTGGATTGTCGCCTGAGATGTCGCCTCTTATCTCCAGGGATCCAGGTTTATGTGCAGCGGTTGCAGGGAGGGAGGGGCGGCTCCTTCCTCTTCGAGGCGGGGCCGTCGCGGGGTGCGTTCTCCAACCCCACGTGCGGCCCCGCCCTGTCGCGCTCCTGTTCGGCGGGGGGCGAGGGGGGGAAGCGAGGAGGAGAAGGCCTTCTCAGAGGGCTCGGAAGCTCCCCGGCCCTCTGGGAAGTCTCCTGCGCCTCCCCCGAAGACGCAAAAAACACTTCTCTCAGAAGGCGCGAGGGCTTCCGAGGAGCCCCGCCGCCTGCCGAGGAGGCCTTTTCTCCTCCTCGCTTCCCCCCCTCGCTCCCCGCGGGCCTGTGGCCGCTGCCCCGGAGGGCGGATAAGGGGGCCACATGCGAACCCTACCCCTAGCCCCCACGAGTTCTGAGGGGGAGGGTGGGGTTCACTTCGTTCGGGAGCTGCCGAGCGGAGTGAACCCCACCCTCCCCAGAACGCGTGGGGGGTAGGGGTCGGGTTCGCATGTGGCCCCCTAGTGGAGGGCAGGCTCTTCCCGAGCGGAGCTCCCGCCGGACGCGCGCGGCCCCGGGGGGGCGCCCGTGCTCCAAGAGGGGCGCCCCGCCCGGGGGCAGAGCAGCGCACGTGCGGGGCCCAGCGGGGACCGGGGACTTTCGGTTGCGGAGGACGATCCATGGAGAGGAAGCATGTTGCCAAATGATTTCCGGGTGTCTAAAACATGTAACAAGACATGTTTTAAACATGCAAGACACATGCTCAACACGTGTTTAGAACATGTTTCCGACATTGTAAACACATGTTAAGCTCAATGATCGAATTGTCAGGGTGTCCATTGTCGTGGCGTCCACAACCACGGGGGCGCCCCGCCCAGTGGCAAGGAGAGCACATGTAGGGCCCAGTGGGGAGGGGACCTCGGACGGGAGGGAGCACTGCAGCACACCTCGCCCTGAGACGAATCCCTGGGGGCATCGCGCCTGTGACCGTCCCGTCACCTCGAAGGGTGGGGGGGCAGGCTCTTTCTCGACGGAGCTCCCGCAGGGAGGCCCTCCGCCTTCCAAGGGGGGCCCTCCGCCCAGTGGCAAGGAGCGCCTGTACAGTGCCGTTTTTCTGATACATGCTCCGCGTGCGGATCATATATTAAAATGCAAGGATTCAGTATCAAAATCATCGACGAGTGCATGCATACATTTATTCATACATCGATCATGTATACAAATCCGATGTTATTTAGAACATATCCCGGCAAAGCAACCTAACAGCGATGTGTATAAACATAACTGGAAGCATTCCCCTGAAGATTCAGGTGAGAATCCAGTTTCAGAATTCTGCTGTTCTCGCAGTCGCAGTCGCATTCGCAATGACAGTCGCAGTGGCAACGGCCTTAGGATCCAATGGATTCCTAAGGATTCCTAGGGATTCCTAAGGATCCCTAAGGATTCCTAAGGCATCCTTAGGCATCCTTAGGCATCCATAGGAATCCTTAGGAAACCTTAGGAATCCTTAGGAATCCTGATTCCAAGGGATTCCTAAGGATTCCTGGGGAATCCTAAGGATTCCTAAGGGTTCCTGAGGATGCTTAACTACGCCTACGGATTTCTAAGAATGCCTGCGGATTCCTAGGGATTCCTAAGGATTCCTATGGATTCCTACGGATGCCTCAGCCTGCCTCAGTTTCAGCTTCAGCCTCAGCCTGCCTCGGCTTGCCTCAGCCTCAGCCTCAGCCTGCCTCGGCCTCAGCCTCAGCCTGCCTCAGCCTCAGCCTCAGCCTCCTCGGCCTCAGCCTGCCTCAGCCTCAGCCTCAGCCTGCCTCAGCCTCAGCCTGCCTCAGCCTCAGCCTCAGCCTCAGCCTCAGCCTGCCTCGGGCCTCAGCCTCAGCCTGAGGCCTGCCTCGGCCTCAGCCTGCCTCGGCCTCCCCTCCCCCCCCCTTCCCCCCCCCCCATTCAGCCTCACCTTGTCTCAGCTTCGGCCTGCCTCGGCCTCAGCCTCAGCCTCAGCCTCAGTCTCAGCCTCAGCCTGTCCCAGCCTGTCTCAGCCTGAGCCTGCCTCAGCCTCAGCCTCAGCCTGCCTCAGCCTCAGCCTGCCTCAGCCTCAGCCTCAGCCTGTCTCAGCCTCAGCCTGCCTCAGCATCAGCCTCAGCCTCAGCCTCAGACTGCCTCGGCTTGCCTCGGCCTCAGCCTCAGCCTGCCTCGGCCTCAGCCTCAGCCTCAGCCTGCCCCAGCCTCAGCCTCAGTCTGCCTCAGCCGCCGCTTGCCTCAGCCTCAGCCTCAGCCTCAGCTTCAGCCTCAGCCTCAGCCTCAGCCTGCCTCAGCCTGCTTGCCTCAGCCTCAGCCTCAGCCTGCCTCGGCCTCAGCCTCAGCCTCAGCCTGCCTCAGCCTCAGCGTCAGCCTCTCAGCCTCAGCCTGCATCAGCCTCAGCCTCAGCCTCAGCCTGCCTCAGCCTCAGTCTGAGCCTGCCTCAGCCTCAGCCTGCGTCAGCCTCAGCCTCAGCCTGCCTCGGCCTCAGCCTGCGTCAGCCTCAGCCTCAGCCTGCTTCAGCCTCTGCCTGCCTCAGCCTCAGCCTCAGCCTCAGCCTCAGCCTGCCTCGGCGTGCCTCAGCCTCAGCCTCAGCCTGCCTCGGCCTCAGCCTGCCTCAACTCGGGTTTTAAAATATGGCACAGGACTTGTGCTCTGGGAGCACGAAGATCACGAAGTGGCCCACAGTTGGCAATCAAAATATTGTACAGGAGTGGAGTTTTGGGAACACGAAGAACACGACGTGGCCTACAGTTGGCTCCAGGCATTCAAAATGTGTCCTGGGAGTTGTGTTCTGGGAACACGAAGATCACGAAGTGGCCTACAGTTGGCTCCGGGCATTCAAAATGTTGCCTGGGAATGGTGTTCTGGGAGCACGAAGAATACGAAGTGACCTACAGTTGGCTCCGGGCATTCAAAATGTGGCCTGGGAATGGTGTTCTGGGAATGGATTCCGAACGATTCCCAAGAATTCCCAAGGATTCCTAAGGATTCCTGGGGCTGACCCTTTTGTCCGGATCCCGCCCAGACCCCCCTGGGGCGTCAAGATGCTCTCTTTTGATCCCACTAGAAGCCTATAAGCAAAAGCTGTTAGGTCAACATCCGATGTCTTAGAAACGGCACTGTAGGGCCCAGCGAGGAGGGGACCTCGGACGGGAGGGCGCACTGCAGCGCACCCTCGCCCCGAAGCCCTGCCTGGGGGCCCTCGCGCGGCGGGCCATCATTGGCACATCTCGTCCGCACGTCCGCCCCATGAGATGTGGGATCGATGGAGGGGCGGCTGTGGGCGGAGGGGTCCGGAGCCTTGAGACGAGCCTCCTCCTCCTCCTCCCCCTCCTCCTCCGCCTCCTCCTCCTCCTCCTCCTGCTCCTCCTCCTCCTCCTCCTCCTCCTCCTCCTCCTCCTCCTCCTCCTCCTCCCTCCTCCCCCATCCCCCTCCTCCTCCTCCTCCTCCTCCTCCTCCTCCTCTCCTCCTCCTCCCTCCTCCTCTTCCTCCTCCTCCTCCTCCTGCACACGGGGGTCAGCCACGGCGCCGGATCCTGCAGGATCCTGCGAAGACCCCCTCTGGCTGACCCGGGTTTTAGCGAGCCGCTCGTGGCCGCGAGGCGGCCGCACACAGATTGGCTGGCCCGGGTCTGCGGAGGCCTGCGCTGCAGTGTTTTATTCCCCTGCATTTCGCAGGCCTAGAGATTGACACCAACACCAATATCGGCGGTGTGCCTCCACCGAGAGAAGAAGTTCCCGATCTCGGTGATGGTGGTAATATTCTGGTTTCCAGGGTGGCCGAAGTATTACCACCAACACTGAAATCTAGGATCATCTTCCCCCTGCGGAGGCACCCCCCTGTGTTGGTATTGGTGCCAATTTCCAGGCCTCCAAGCATTGCAGTTTTTGGTTTCCTGCTGACCCGGGTCTGGATTGACCTGGGTCAGCAGATCCCCGAAGGTGGGGCTGGGGGAGCGGGCAGCACCACCCACAAGACCACCCCAACCCAGCCCGAAGGCTTCAATTTGCCCTCCATCTCCAGTGTGGGGGGGGGCGGAGGACATTCCAAAACACATGGGACCCGTACCCCCGCAAACCCGAAATTCGGGTCAAATTCGGGCCTTCGGGTTGGGTTGGGGTGGTCTGGTAGGTAGTCAGGGCAGGACCCAGACCTCCGACGTCGCGTTTCTGTCGCGACGTGGACCCCCAGAGGTCCCGACCCGGCAGCTCCCACCGATTTCCTCGTTTGTATTGGCGGCCCTGGGGCCTGGTGCGAGGCCCCGAGCCCAGAAGCTGCCAAACAGAAGTGTTCGTCGTGATTTCCTTGTCCAGACGCGAGGATGTCTGGGGAGGGATAGGCTTGGGTCGGGCATGTCCACCTACAAGCTGATTTTGGAGGAAGAGTGAAACATAGTCGAAACTATCCCAAAATACCAAAAAATATTCAAAACGTCGCCCCCTGACTTTTACTTTTTGCTTCTTTTGGAAGTATTCCTCCTGTAGAGGGACACGCCCGACTCAAGGCTAGGCCTCCGTCACAAGAAACATCTTGGCTCAAACGGCGGCGGCCCGCCCTAGCCTCAAGTCGGGCCTGTCCCCCTACAGCAGGATTTTCGACGACAAATAAGAAATGCACAAACAACAGCCAAATAATTATCCAAACATAGTCTGGGCATTTGTGTATACATATGTATATATATATATATATATGACCTTCTCGGGGTAGTTTGGGTGTATCTTTTATTTTTCGTCGAAAATCCTCCTGTAGGGGGGACAGGCCCGACATAACCCTAGCCCGCTGGGCCGTCGCGGCCCCCCGGCGCGCGCGCGGCCGCGTGTCTCCTCGCCTGCCCCGAGCCTCGGGAGGCCCACACCGGTTTTGCTCACCATGTGAGGGCGGCGACGGCGACGGGCTCGTCGGTCCTGGGCCGGGGTGGGCGGGGCCTCTCCGGGGGTCCCCTCGTGGTTTAATGAATCGCTTCGCTCATGCCGCCAGCCCTCGAGCGCTCTATGGGGCCTCTTTGAAGCCTCTTGGGGGCCTTTTTGGGGCCTCCTAGGGGCCTCCTAGGGGCCTCTTGGGGGCCTCTCCGGGGGTCCTCTCGTGGTTGATTGCCAACAGCCAGGGCCCGATGGCCCACCCCGCCCAGAACCGTGCGGCTGCGATCTCCGGGGCATGATCCTCGCCGCTCTCTCGGCGATGTGCCCCGAGCCTCGGGAGGCCCACCCCGGTTCTGCTCACCGTGTGAGGGCGGCGACGGCGACGGGCTCGTCGGTCCTGGGCCGGGGTGGGCGGGGCCTCTCCGGGGGTCCCCTCGTGGTTTAATGAATCGCTTCGCTCATGCCGCCGGCCCTCGAGCGCTCTGTGGGGCCTCTTTGAAGCCTCTTGGGGGCCTCGTTGGGGCCTCCTAGGGGCCTCGTGGGGGCCTCTCCGGGGGTCCGCTCGTGGTTTCGTGCCGACAGGCAGGGCCCGACGATGGCCCACACCCCGCCCAGAAGCGCGCGGATGCGACATCGGGGGCATGATCCTCGCCGCGCTCTCGATGCACCTCTGGTCCAGGTCGATGTCTTCCCCCCCCGAAGCCAGTCTCTCTCCCCCTGACCCTCCCCCGCATCCATGGCACCCGCTCTCCCCAGCCCGTGCTCGAGGGGAGCCGGGCGCGGAGCTTGGCAACAGCCGCCCGGCCCGTTCCCCACGGGCAGTCCACCAGTTCAGAGCCCCGAATCATCAGGGGTAACTCGGGTCAGGGATAACTCGGGTTCGTTTTTCGGGAATCCAAACCCGAGTTACCCCGGACCCGAGTTACCCCGGATAACTCGGGCGCCCAGAGCCCCGAATCATCAGGGGTAACTCGGGTCAGGGCTAACTCGGGTTCGTTTTTCGGGAACCCAAGCCCGAGTTACCCCGGACCCGAGTTACCCCGGATAACTCGGGCGCCCAACCAGTGGCCTCGGCATCGTGGCACCGCAAGGGGCCAGGGCTCGACCAAAGCGGCGTTTGGGCGATTTCGCGGGCCGCCTTCGTTTGCTTTCGTTTTGCAGTGAAGGCGGCAGGACGTCGACACTCGGGAGGGGAAAGCACACACAACAGGCACAGATAGTTGAGCGTGGATTCTCGGGAGCATCTGGGAAACTACGGGAAGTGGGGGGGAAGACGAACACCCAGAAGTTGATTGAAACCGCTGGGGAATCCTGAGATTTGTATCTGTTTGTGTGTGTGTGTGTGTGTCCCTGGGCCCCTCCAAACACGAGGGAACACGAAGACAAATCGAACACGGCAAACACTGTGTAGGACGGGCCCGTTCGGAACGCTGCAAAAGGATCGAAGGGACTTTTTGCGATGCACGCGCCCCTGGCCCTCGCAGCCCTCTTGGATCGGGCGACGAGAACCTGGCCTTAGGCCCATCCTGGCTCGAGGAGGAGGAGGAGGAGGAGGAGGAGGAGGAGGAGGAGGAGGAGGAGGAGGGCAACAACGACGACGACGACGACGACGACGAGGAAGCCCCGCCCGTTCCCCACGGAGAGCCACAGGGTCGGCCACGCGCAGAGGGGGGGGTCAGGGGGAGGGGGGAAGGCTTCTTGAAAGGGGGTTGCTTCTTAGAACGCGCGGGCCTTCTCTGTAGATGCAGGGCCAGTGCCTTCTGAGAAGCAGCCTGCTTCTGAGAAGCCTTCCCCCTTCCCCCGACAGTGCCGTTTTTAATACATTGGATTTTGTTTGTTATATAAGAAATTGTCATACCTGGTCGGCTTATGAACAAATTTGTGCATGCACCGTCGTTGTTTCTAATACTAAGTCCCTGCACTTGTAATACATGCGCCTTCCTCCTCCTCCTCCTCCTCCTCCTCCTCCTCGTGCTCCTCCTCCTGCTCCTCCTCCTTGTTATTATTACTATTATTATCGGTTTTCTGATTACTACCCGAATTCTTATTATTCCTACTCTTATTACTATTCTTATTCTTAGTATTATTAGTACATGATCCGCACGCGGAGCATGTATAAAAAACGGCATTGTGCCCTCCGGTGCCAAACGCCAACGTTCCCCACGGGGAGCCTCCGGGGCCCTCGGCACTCGCTTCTCTTCCGCTCCCGCCCCGCGCCGCGGGGCCTGCCCGGGCCGTGGTCCTTCCCGCCCAGGCTCAAGTCGGGCCTGTCCCCCTTCGGGGGGATTTTCGACGGGAAAAAAAAATACCCCCAAGAGAATCAGAAATAATCCGAAAATAATCTGGGGACTATCTTTGAACATTGTTGGGCCTTTGGGGGGCATTTTGGGGGTGCTTCTTATTTTTTATCGAAAGACCCCCTGTAGGGGGACACGCCCGACATAAGCCCAGGCGTCGCCCGACCCCCTTCGCTCGCTTCCCACCTCAGCTCAATTCTTTCTGCTTGTTGCACACCGAGGCCAGTCGGAAGGGCGGGCCGGGCGTTTCGCTGGAGACCTCCTCACCACCTGTGATCTTGAAGCGGGGAGGGTGGGCCGCTTCAGAAATGCGGCTCTCGCCTCAGCGTCGCGATTCCGAGGACGGAGCGGCAGGATTTGCGGCAGGGCCGCGCCGCGCCGATGCGGCAGCGGCCCATGGTGCGGGCGCTTCAGGGGCTGAGCGCCGCCGGTAGCCGGGAGGCGGCGCTGTCGAACGATCGGCGCCGGCGGGAGGCCGTGATCGTACGAGGTTGGAAGATGCACGCGGTGGCACCCAACCATGCTCGTACTGTGTGTGTGTGTGTGCGTCGCCCCCTGAGGGCGACGCGCGCGCCGAGGAATCTTGTAGTACAGGTTCCGTGGCGTGCGTTTTCTGGCCGCGCCGCTCGGGAAGCCATCTACTACAGGACGGTCGTATGCGGCAGCCGCCCCGGCGCGGGCGTCGGAAAGGCTGGGCGCCGCCTGCAGCCAGGAGCCGGCGCTGTGGAACGAGCGGCGTTATCGGAAAGCCGCGGTCGTACGAGGTTGATCAGAAGGGATCGAAATCACACGGATGCTGATACACCTCGTTTCCCAGAAACTTGAGGAAAAAATGGGAAGTGGAAGGGAAGACGAACATCCAGAAAATATGGAATACATGCGGAATTTTGGGATCTGTAAACATTTATTTGCGTGCGTGTGTGTCTCTGGGTCCTTTCAGCTGAACAGTGCACGCAGTGTCCTACGAGGTTGAACGATTCGAAGCAAAAACCAATATAAACATTAGCGTTTGACGGTCCGTGCGGATTTCTTGGATCTGGGCTCAGAATCCCTGGCGGCGCCTCCAGAGCCGCCCCTGACGCGCTCCGCGCGACAGGGAGGGGTGTCCAGCCCAGATCCAAGACACCTGCGCGGACCGTCAAAAGTTTATGTTGATGCAGTTGTTTCATCCTCTAACGATGCACGCGGTGTCAGAACCCAGGGCGCAGGTCGTCATGGCACGAAGTTGCCGCGCGTGCCTGTATAACCGTATACACATAGGGTGTGTGTGTGTGTGTGTGTGTGTGTGTGTGTGTGTGTGTGTGTGTGTGTGTGTGTGTGTGTGTGTGTGTGTGTGTGTGTGTGTGTGTGCGTGCATCTTCGTGTCAATGCGTATGCATACAGGACGCTTTACAAACACGGATATGCAATCAGGATGAATCTGAAGTTCGGTGTTGCCATGAACGTCGCGCCAGGGCAAAGGCGGAGAGCTATGTGAACAAACAAGGATTGGCGCCACGATGCAGCATGGAAGAGAGCAAGACTTGCTCCTGAGAACCGTGTAGTGTTCGAGTTTAGGCGAAGACGTAAGTGAATCGTCAGGCAATATGTAGTTTGGGGTCCCAGAGAAGGTCGAATTAACCGATTCAGCTTTCGGTGAAGATGTGAGTGAAGATTGAAGTAACAAGTCAGGCGGATAGTCATAAAAAAATGAACACGGTGAAAGGCTGAGAACGTTTAATTAAGCAGTATAATGGAAATTTGAAAACATCTGGATGTGGAAATTGAAATGGAGACCCAGTGAAACCCTTGGATTAAAGTTGAGGTGACGATTTCGGTGAACAGTCACGTTCGTGATTCCAGTGCATATTAAACCAGTGAAGGTTTCAGCGAATATCTGGGGTGAAAGTTGAGGTGGGGATTCCAGTGAGGATTTGACCGGTAAAGGTTTCAGAGCAGGGTTAGCTGAATATTGTAGTCAATGTCCCAGCGGTGAGAGTTGGAGTGTCGATGTTGGTGAAGATTGAATGGTGAAAATGTTATACGATTGAGGACTTAGGCGGGAATTTCAGTGCAGATTAAACTAGTGAACAGTTTGAGCAAATTTTGGGGTGAAGCTTGCAGTGAAGCTTCGAACGAATATTTCAACGGTGGCTCCCCACCGACTTACGTGACGATTGACGATGAAGTTTTGTACTGTGAAAGTTTGAGTCAAGATCTACACGTCAAACCTTTATATACATAAATGTACCGTCAAGACATTGAAACCCTGCTGTAGTAAAATTATTATCCTTGGTGCGAGGACCAGCCTCTCCGTCGAAATGTCTCAACGACTGTCAGGTGGAGATTTAGGTCAAAATTTGAACCACTAAGCGGTGAGTGTGCGCGTGGAGGTGTCGGTAAACGTTTCGGTGGAGGGTTGGTGAAAATCCATGTGAAGCGTTAAGCGGTGAGAGTGCTGGTGGAGAATGCGGGTGATGATTCATTTGAAGATTTCGGCAACTACTCACCAAACGGTGCTTTCGCTTAGGGGTTTTATTTTTTTGTTCGATGGAACTGTGCTGGTGTGCGGGTCTGGCGGCTATGTAGCCGCCGTCGCAGCCCCGTCGCCGCCTCGTCGCCGCCTCGTTGCCGCTCTGGCGGCTACACGTAGCCGCCGTTGCCGCCCCCGTCGCCCGCAGCCGCCAGATGGCTCGAGAGCCGCGCGGGGGCCGAGGGAGAGACCCTCCCCGCCTGGCGGGGCCGGCCCGGCCGTCCCGCGCCCGACTGCTTCCTGCTCGGAGCCCGCTGGAGGACGCTTTGGGGGGGGCGATGCACGGGGGGAGAAGCGAGGGCTGCCGAACAGGGGCCCTTCTAGGGCTCCTCATGGAGCTCCTTCGGGCCCAGAAGGGGGGCCCTCGGGCCCCGGAAAGGGTGCCTTCTCTCCTCCCCCCCCTCATCTCGCCCCCCAGTGAGAATTCGCGCCCAGACACGCCCAATGGAGCCGCTCCGGCAGGGATGCTGGGAGGCGATCCGCGTCCACCGTCAGGAGTATGAGGAGCAAGAGGTCATGATAACGGTACGTTCCAGGATTTCCAAGGCTTCCAGGATTTCGCATATTTCCCGATGTTCCGCACCGGTTGCAAAAACAAGGGCCGCTAGACACTTCCTGGAAATCTTGGAACGTTTTTTGAGCCAATCTTCTCATGACATCGTTCTCGCCCGAATGAAGAAAACGGATGCTGAGGGAAACGGGTCCTGAGGTTTGTCGCCGTTTTTCGGGCTCCTGGGGCCATCCACTCTAGGCCTCCTAGCTCCTAGATGGAGTCGGAGTAGATTGGGTCGGAGGATCGCGCCGCGTCGCCGGTGCATCGCCGATGTCGGCGTTGTATCGCCGGTGCATCGCCGATACATCGCCGATGCATCGGCGATGCGGCGCGACCCTCCGACCCCATCTACTCCGACCCCATCTAGGAAGCCTCTACAAGATTAAGAAACGGCATAAGCATGAGTTGGGCAGCTCCGCACGGTTTCCCTGGAGCTGCGCCGGATCACCCTGGCGCCGCCTTTGGCGCCGCCTTCCTGGCGCGCTCCAGAAGGTGGTCCCAGCGCAGATCCAGGAACTCCTCGAGCAGCGTCGACCTTTGATCTTTACTTATTTGTTTCTGTCCAAGCCCTCCGACACCATCTAGGAGGCCTCTATCCACGCGGGCCACGGGGTCGTCAAGACACACCCTCGGGGTGCAGAGCGGATGATCCTGGGGAGAGGCCGCGGGGTCCGGGGCTCCGTGCCGCCATGGGAAGAAGAGAAGAGCCAGGAGGGCTCGTGCTCAGAGTGCCATCTCCTCCTCCTCCTCCTCCCCCTCCCCCTCCTCCTCCTCCTCCCCCTCCTCCTCCTCCTCCTCCTCCTCGTCATCATCATCAATGGGAAGAAACAGAGCCAGGAGGGCTCGGGTTCCCAGTGCCCCCAGTGGCCCGCTGCCCAGTCGCACCCCCCGTGAGGAGCGAAAGACTGAGCAAACCTTCGCTTCCGGAAGTCTGCGCGGGATTCTTTCCAGAAGTGAGTCGGCGAGGGCGCCCCCGGCGCCGCCCCGGGCGCGCTTCGCGCGCCAGGGAAGGGGGGGTCCCGCGCCGCCGCGAGAGATCCGCGCCCGATGCCAGTGCGGAGGAGGCGCCGGGACACCCGACGGAGTCGAGGCGCCAGGCGGCCCATGCCGGAGCCCTCTGCAGGCCGCTGCTGCTCTTGGGGACCCCGGGAGCCGAGAAGTGGCTCGGGAGAACGAGCCAGCCCTGTGGGAGGGGTCGGCAAGGCCAGGTGGGCAGCAGCGAGGGGGCAGAAGAACCTGGAGCGTGCTTCTTTATTGCTTGGGGCATCAAGGCATTCTAGCACCCGGCGCCCCCTCCCCCCCCCGAAATCGTGACGCCCCTCCCCCCCAGTGCGCTCCGGGCACTGCCGCCGTGTGCACTGCGGGGGGGGCGCGTTACATCACAGTGCCGTTTTTAGTACATGCTCCGCGTGCCCATCATGTATAACAAATGCAGGGATTCAGTATTAAAAACAACGATGCGTGCATGCATGACTTTATTCATACATCGATCATGTATGAAACATCCTATCCTTGTTTAAAACATCCTATGTATTAAAAACGGCACTGTATACCCCCCTGGCCCCTCTCCCCCTTATAATGCCCACGATCGCCGAAGATAAAAGCACGCGCTCCTGGGGCGGCCGAGGACTGCAGGCACGCAGCCCCGTGGAGGGTTCCCCTACACGGCCCCCCATAGGCTGCCACCGCGGGCACCAGGGAGGTGCGCGGGCGGCGGGCGCTGCTTTTCAGCTCACGTCTACGGCCCCCCCCGCCTCACGAACGAACACCATGCGCCCGATGCGTCCGAGGGGCCCCTCCCTCGGGCAGGGCGAGCCGTCAGCTCCCCCGGGGAGGGCGCTCGAGGCTCGATCTTCTTTGTGTCAAGCAGTGGCGAAGCGTCCCGGCGTGCCTATAGCCATACCAAATGATGTTCTAGGAACCTGTGGTGGTTCCCACGAAATGTCCTTAGAACGCTTCTTGCTGGGACTGTCCTGTTTGAACGCATGGGGCTTCTGTTCTAAGAACATTGCTTTTGTTCTTAGAACATTTATGGGTTCTAAGAACATTTCGTGGTAGGACTATAGAAATGCCGGGACGGTCGGTCCCTGCTCAATTGTGGCCGCTGCCTCCTGGAGGCTTCTCTCGCCTCCGCGGGCGGGTTCCTCCCCAGGTCTTGGGCAGCACGCGCCCCAGGGGCTGCTGGGGGGGCCATTGCCAGCCTGGAGCATATCCCTGCCCCTATGTTGGGCATCGTCTCATCACGATGCCGATCTTAGGGATTCCCCCAGTTTCTGAGGGTGCATCCCTAAGATCGTCATCGCCTTTTGGCGTGCCGATCTTAGGGATAGGGATGAGTTCGAGGCTGGCGAGATCACGGCAAGCTCGCGCCGTGTCGACGCGGCGGCGGTCCCGGCGCCATGCGTTCAAGCTTGGAAGGCCGCCAGGGGGCTCGGCCTCGGCCGAGGTCGAGGGCTCCGTGCTAGCGTTCCGTCGGGCGTGTCCCCTCTACAGGGGGGATGTTCAAAAATAGTCAAAAATAATAGTTGGCCAAAAATCATCAAACAATGAGAAAAAAAAGAGCGAACAATAATCAAAAAGGGAGAAAGTTGCTGAGTATTTTTGTATATGTTCGAGCATGTGTGGGGTATTTTTTATTTTTCGTCCAAAATCCCCCTGTAGGGGGACAGGCCCGACCTAACGCTGTCGCGAAATTGCGATCGTTCAGAGTTGAACGATCCGCGAGGTTTCAGAAAACAGCGCCGAAGACGTCACGACGCGACCCTGCCGTAATGCGGAAATCGATTCCAAGGTGCCGAGGGGGGGCCGTCACGCAGCCGTTTCAAGGGCGAGGACTGATGTGGTGGACTCTGGGCCTGCTCGTGGGCGCTGCCGTCGTCATTGAGATTGTTTCGGCGTCCTCCCCACAAGTTCCCAGCGGCAGTCACCTATGTCCAAAAACCGGCCACCCGGCTTTCTGCACCCAGATGACTGCTGTCCTGAGCACTTGAAGACAGACGGAGGCGCGCCGCGTCCAACCAGGCCCCGCCGTCGTCCCGCAGAATTTTTGGGGGGGGGCGCCGCTTCTGCCGGAGGCCGTCTGCTCTCTCCGGCGGCTGGGGCGCAGCTCGCAGCTCTTGCGCCAGGGTGGACTTCCGGGAGGGTGTCCCGACCGACCTCGAAGTGGCCGGTCTTCTCTCCCTCCAAACGACGCCGGGGAGGGGGAGCGGGTGGACGCCTGGGAGCGACAGTTACGGCAGAGAGTGCGCTCACGATGTTCAGCAGCAGGTGTTGTCAAGAAGCAAGCACGGTCCGCATTACCCCCGAGGAGGTCGTTGATGTTGTGGTCCCTTCTTTGATCTCGGCTGGCGAGGAAACTCGTCCCTCCCCTCCTCGCACTTCCCGGCATCATCCTCACCACCATCAGGGGTCCTCCTCTCCCCCACGATTCTCAGCGCGGCCGGGTGCCCCCCACGGAGGGGACGGGCTCCTCGGCCGACGCGCCGAGATCGGCCACTCGCGCCAGGGTGGCCCTTCGCCAGGGGTGACCTCCTTGGTGCGGGCTCCCGGCATATATCAGGGGCAACGATAGGGGGGGGCCGGATAGGCATGGGGGGGGGATGCATCGACCCTCAGTCGCCAATTGATCGCCCATGGGGGTCTGATAGCCCTACCACGCCCAGCAAAGTGCGGATTTGTAATCGGGGGCCTATCACCGGTCTATCGGCGATGTATTACCGATTCCGGGTCGATGTTCCCTCCCCCTTTGCCAGTCCCCCCCATCGTTGCCCTTCAATATAGGCCTCCCGAATGAGGCATTCGAGAGAGGGCCTCGTCTTCGAGGGCCGAAGGAGTTGATATCTCTTCCGCGGTGGAAGGCTGGCGGAAGGCGGCGGAAGTAAAACGAGGCTGCTTGCGCCTCCGCCAGCGGAAGCCGGCGGAAAACAATATATGTTTCCTAAGAGATGGCGAAGCTCTTGATTTCGCCATATTGGCCTCAGAGCAGTCGGGGTCGGAGGATCGCGTCGCATCGCAGGTGCATCAGCGATGCGGTTCGATGTGGAGCCCGATGGTTTCCACGCCGAAATGGCCAATGCATCGGTGATGCATCCACGATGCGGCGATGCGGCGCGATCCTCCGACCCCATCTGCAGTCGAAACCAATCGTAGGGATGGGCAACCTTCCCAAGGGTGCCCTTGCATCCTTGCCTCCTCGGCCCATCCTTAACCACTCTCGTTGGCCAGCCTCGCTCGAAACGCTTCGACATGGGCGTCCAAGGGGGTTGCATCCTTATCGCGCATCCTTACCATAAGTATTGGCTGTATTCCGACCCATCTGGGAGTCCTCTGCTGTTTGGTGCGGGCCCCCACAGGAGTCACCTTTCAGCACTGTTGGCGGCGCGCTTGGGGTCGACCCCCGCTCCTCCGCGGCCCCCCCACGCCGCGCACCAGAGCTCGCTCTTGTCGAGGGTCGCCCTTGCGTGCAGGCTGGATGTTCCACCGTCGAGAGTCAATTTGTCATAGATCGGCCTCTTCTGCGGGGCCCAGCCTTTCTGTGCGGGGTGGGCCGCGTGGCTAATTCTTGATGCTTCGCGCAACCTCGCCAGAGGCCTGACTCGCCGCTGGCGCTCTCGCCTGCGGTTGCGACAAAAAAGTAACCTCGCCAGCCCATCCAGAAACAATGCCCAGGCGAGTTGCCCTTTTCAAGGAAGTGTAGGAGCATCTAGTGGAAGCAAGAGTGGTGGGGGAGGGGGCAGCCGTCAAATGGAAGCTCGGGACCAGCCTGCGCATACCCAGGAGTCAACCATACATTCTCCCTGGGATCTTTCGACATGGGAGCCTCTTGGCAGCCTACTTGGGCCCTGTTCGAGCCATGTCGGATGCATCAGGGGCTATCTTGGGGCCCTCTGGGGTCCCTCTGAGGGCCTTGGAGCTTTTCCGGGGGCCATTATCGATCAAGGAAAGGGATGTAACCAATTACACCACCCAGTCAGATCCTTCTTGTAGCGCTCTTGGGGCAGTCTTGGGGCCCTCTTGGGCCCCTCTTGGGGCGATCTTGGGGCTATCTTGAGCGATCTTGTAGCCTTCTTGCCCGCCGGCGTGAAGCCACACATAAGTGAGTTCCCTTCGGTGTTGAACGGCATGTTGGCCTCTCGAGGGCGTCCTGGGGGGTCTTCGTGGCCACTTGAAGTCGCCTTGGGGCCGCCTTGGGGCCTCTTGGGGGCATGTTGGAAGCTATCTTGGTTATCTTGTGCGATCTTGGAGGCCGCCTTGGGCTATCTGGGGCCATACTATAGCCGTCGTGGGTCATCTTGGACGCTCCAGCAGCTCGCGCCCCCCCGTCCAGACCCAGCTGAGGGGATAGGGGGAGGGATCGAGACACCTCCCGGACGCACCTCGCTTGGCTCGTTCCCACCCGCCCTCCCGCACCCGAGTCTCAGCTTATTCAGCGGTTGTCCTTGGGGGGGGCGGCGCGACCTGCACCCCGCGCGCCCCCTCCGGGGACCCCGTGCAGTCGGACCTGGGCCAGAAGGACACCCTCCAAGAGCACGAGGCCCTCCGCCGGCCAGAACACACAGAACATCCAGGGGTATTACCCTCCCCAGGATGCACAAGAACATCAAACAAGCGCGAAGAGCACTGGTGTGCCCTCCCCGAACCAATTCAGACCAAGGTGGGCGACGCGGGGGCGAGGCGCGCGCACCAGGCGCACCCTGCGCCCCTGGGGCCCAAGCGTGCCGGGCACCCCTGGTGCGCCAGAGACGCCACGTGCTTCGCGTGCGCCAAGTGTCAGGAGGGAAAAAAAAACACACAGGCACAATCAATCGTCGATTCCCCCGAAAATATGCGAAAATATGGGAAGTGTGGGGGGGAAGACGAAAACCCAGAACATATCAGAAAATATAGGAGAAAATTGTTTTATGTGTGTGTGTATTTATTTGTGTGTCTCAGGGCCACTTCGAAGTGTGCCAGGTGCGCCCGCGCACATCGGGAAACATGTCGGCCTCCACCATCCACACTCGCGGCGGGGTGGCCATCATGACTTCTGGTGGGCCTGCACAGCTGGCAACGTGCCAGTATCCCCCCGCCCCTGTCAAACACCACCGCAACGCGGTCACGGGGCGCCCGCGCATGATCCGGATTGAGCCGCGAAGTGCACTTGTGACAGGGATTGTGGCCGTGCGCGCAGCAGGCCAGATGATTGTACCCATGCGGCCGGTTTCAAAAGACAGTACATTGTGTTTGCGGGGCCCCCGAGCATGACCCAAGATTTTGTCGCAAAGAGCATGTTGTATTGTTTTTGACAGGGATGGTGGGGGGTGTTGTCACGGCACAAAGCAGGTAATATATATATATATATATATATGTATATATATATATATATATATATATATATATATATATATGCCAACGCCCCCACCGTCCTTGTCAAAACCATGCACAGTGATCACCGGGCGCTATTTTGTATTGTTTTTGTTTGGCATGGTGGGGTGGGCTCATTGGTGCGGGTTGGCTGGCGGTCGGTTGGGGAAGGGGGCGTTGATTCATGAGGAGCAATGATCAAGACACTTGTCCCAAGCGCAAACTGTTTGGCTCACTCCCAGCCGCCCTCGCAACACACGAGCAGCACGCGATTCTCATCATACTCAGAGGCTGTCTCTGGAGGGGCAGCTGCCGGGAACCAGCTCGGGCCCCATGTGCGCGGCGTCAGGCGCGCCACGCGCTCCCGGCGCGCCAGGCGCCTCTGGGGCCCAAGCGTGCCAGGCACCCCTGGCGCGCCAGATGCGCCACGTGCTCCACGTGCGCGAAGTGTGCCGCGTGCTCCAGCCGCGCCAGGTGCGCCACGTTCAGGGTTTGGCAGGTGCGCCCGCGCATGTCGGCCCCCACCGTCCTTATCGAATACCTGCGCATCATCGCGTCGGCGTCGCCATCGTGCTGTCTGGCGGGCCTGCACACGGCAGGCAATATGCCAGCACCCCCGCCGCCCCTGCCAAAAACCGAAGCAACGTGATCGCGGGGCGCCCCCGCGCATGATCCAGATTTAGCCGCGAGATGCAGTGCGTATGGTCTTTTGGCAGGGGTTCTTCTCTTCGGCCACCGAGAGAGTAGCCTGTGGCGCAAATCATTATATATATATATATATGTTTTTCTACTGCCGAGTGTGCAACCTAATGCGACACCAATAGCAGTCCGTCGTGTGTTGGGCAACCGATGGCGCAAATGATGGCGCAACTAAATGCCCGGCAGCTTCTATCTACAGCCGACGGTGCAACCTATTGCACAACCAGCAGCAGGCCGCGCTGGCGAAACCTATGTTGCAACCCGTGGGTCGCGCAACCCATTAGTGGCGCAGCCGATGGCGCAATTCATGGCGTAACCCATAGGTTGCGCCTGTCTGGTTGCTGTTACGAGGATGCACCAAACTTCTGCTCGCTCTTTGGGCAGGCGTTGGGGCCCAAGCGGCGAGCTGTGCTGTGTTATTGTTGCCTCTAGAATCTAGAAGGCTTGTCGTATCAGTGGCTGGCTGTCTCTCAAAGTCCTGGTCAGCCCGCGCCCCTGAGCAAGTCGTCGTCGTCGTCGTCGTCGTTTGGGAAGCTTGTGGCTTTGTTGCCGATTCTGAGGAGGGAGCCAGGAGCCAAGTCGACCCCTGGACCCGCACTGGAGGAGTTCGGTCCAGAATGTCTACGCGGATCTGGCCGTGGCAACAAGAGTGGCCATGAAGGCAAACAATAGAACACGTAACCGCAACAATGAGGGACATCTTGGAGGAGGCTTCGCGCGGCTTGCGATAGTTGTGCGATCTAGTCCGCACATCCGCCTCGTTCGCGCGACGATGTTCCGACTCAAGTCCAATGCAAATGCGACGCGCATCCACCGTACATGCGACGTGCATGCAGACGTATACATCCAACAACGCGCATCCAACGTACAAGACGTCCAACGTACATCCAGCGTACATCCAGCGTGCATGCGACGCCCAATACATCCGACGTGCATCCAACGTACATCCAGTGTAGACTGGGTCTGAAGTGGCCGCGCGAGGCCTCCAGGATGTTCTGGCCTTCGGCCCAACTGCCTCGAGCCTCGAGCTCAAAGCCTTGAGGCCTCGAGGCCTCGGCCCTCGCGGCGCCGGCCCCAGGCGGACGGCGCGGGCGACGCGGGCGCGAGCTGCGACGAGAGCCTGGAGCTGCTGACGTCGGAGGCGGCACCGCCAACGGCTCGAGGGAGCTGCGACCCATCTCGGGGCCTGCGTGCCTCCTCCTCCTGTAGATCCTTCCCCTCCTCCTTCCTCCTCCTTCCCCCGCCCTCCTCCCCCCCTCATCCTCCACCCTCCCCCCCCCCCATTCACCTTCTTCCCTCCCTCGCCTTCAGCCTTCTCCTCCTTCTCCTCCCCCTTCCCCTCCTGTCTCCTCCTCCTCTTCCTCATCCTTTTACGTTCGACCAACCTTAGGTTAACCTCTGGCGTTTACTTCCTCCTCTCCTCCTCCTTCTCCTCCTCCTCCTCCTCCTCCTCCTCCTCCTCCTCCCCGCCGTCTCCGTCCCTCCCTCTGTCCCTCCTCCGACTCCTCCCCCGAGGCCGAATCGTCAAAGCAGTAGGGCATCATCGGAAGATTTTGAGATGGGCGAGAGCCAGTAGACAGTATGCAGTGACAGCCACTTTAGAAAAGGTTGCAGGGCAGACGGCGGCACATTCTGGTCATCAGATCCACGGGATGTTCGGCACAGAACTTCTCAACTTGCGACGCCGTTTGGGGACAGTTTGCGGATCCAATCGTGGGGGACGTTGCTTGACCACGACGTTAGACCTGAGAGCACCGCAGCAGGACCCCGCAGTTCGTTTGAGGAAGGAATGCTTGAGTGAGTGGTTAAGGCTTTGGACGTCCAACAGCTATATCAGGTCGTCCGTCTCCAAAGTTTGGCCAACCATAGTTAGCAAGATGCATGCGCTCACCAGCACTGAGAGGGCTCGCCACGTCCGTGGGCCAGTCAGTGCAGTGATCGCTATGCTATTACAGTACAAGTGCGAACCGATCTCGCCATCACACTGGTAACTCCAACGCGGTGGGTCCACGAGTGAGCAGATCGGGTGGCACTTTAACGAAGCAGAGCTGACGGGTTCGGAAGATTTCAGCGGTATCTTGGCAGACCTGGCGACACCTGTGATGGAATGTCTATGGCAGCAAGCGGCGTCTCATTACTGCTGTGAGGGCATGTCGAATGGCATCGACAACGAGTCCTTTCGTGCATTATTGAGCCGTCTGGGGCAAGCCCCCAGAGGGGCACAATGGGCCGAGACGATGTTGGTGGCGGCGACGGGAGGTACATGGCCGAGGACGAGGTTCGAGGTTCACGATCCAGAGTGCAAGCTGTGCCCCAGGTGCTTGCTGAAAGGCGAGCACTACCCAGAGACACCGCCCCGCAGAAGTTGGCTTTGTCCCCAGAACACTGGGCACCAAGCTTATCGTGACTCAGACCAGTACGTACCCCAAGCAGTTAGTCAGCACGAGCATGACGAGTGTTTCTGGTTCCGAGGACTGCTACCCAGTTCGTGGACGGAGGCCCCTTCCGCCGTCCAAAGAAAGCTGAGAAAAAAGGTGTTTCGAGCCAGAGCAGCCCGACGGCGATCACATTATTGCTGTGGGCACCGATGGTCATCCAGTATATGTATGTGGAGATGCCAATGGAGGCGCAGATACTCACTGACCCAAGTTGAGGAGAGTCGGCCTTGGTTTCGCGATCGTGGAGCAGTGTCACCCAGTTCGGCTGGGCCTCGAGGCTCATCGACCGTTACACGGGAGACTCCAAACTGTGTGCCGCGGCGAATTGGCCGCTGAAGAATATGTTTTTTTTCGATGCATTCGAGGAGCAGTCATCTATCTCACCGACAACGAGGGGGTAGAGAAAGGCTGGATCTCCAGAGTGTGCCTCCTTTTCCTCGTGAGGCCAACTCAGACGTTGACTTGTGGCAAGCCATTGGTCAGCACACGCACGAGGCCGAGGGTCGTGAGGGCAGCGTCTCGGCTTTTTTTTTTAATATGAATTTGCATTTGTCGGGATTCGAAGCTGCAGAACAAAACAAGGATATGCGCCGTGGATGTGGCACAGCAATCATCGAGCTGATCAGATGGCGGGCCGAGCAGCACAGGAGCACATATTGCCAGCAGCTGTTCGGACCCGAGTTGCACAGCAGGAAAAAAGAGCGGAGTTGGTGCGGCGCCGGCTCCTCAGAGCCACGATGGACGCCATGGTTGCTGACCCCAGACCGAAGAGAAAGTCTAACAAAATTCGCTTGATTCCGTCTGCCCCGACAACTGTTGCTCGTTTCTGTACCACGCATATTCTTGATGACAGTGGCCGCCTTTGTACTGGATGTCACGGGTCCGCGACCAACGAATGTTTCGCTGATTGGTTGAAGACGCCATGTTTTGCCCTGCGGTCTGTAGACGGTGTAGTATCACGAATACCCCCAGGGTGTAAAGTCCATCGGGCGGGGGAGTGGCTGCATCCCTCACATAACCTAAGGTTTCACGTATATTTGAAGCTCTGGTTTTGCGAAACGTGCGGGTTTTATTCCTCTGATCAAATCCGAGGGCTTGCATCCGAGTGTACTCATAGAGCCAACAAGCCCCGACAATAATATTTAAACAGGATTGAGGATGGGCTCTCGCCAAAGCTTCTGTCGTTGTCGGAGCAACGAGCCAGAGGCCGCATCCCTCCTTAATGAATATTTTTTCGCTTCGCGAATTGACCATTCCCATTCCCATTCCCGTGCCTCCTCCTCCTCCGTCGCCTCCTCCTCCTCCGTCTTCTCCTCCTCCTCCTCCTCCTTCTCCTCCTCCGCCTCCGCCTCCGCCACACCTGCTGCGAGCTCGTGCCGTGTCGATCCTCCTCCTCCTCCTCCCCCATTCCTCCTCCTCCTCCTCCTCCTCCTCCTCCTCCTCCTCCTCCTCATCCTCCTCCTCCCTCCTCCCTCCCCCCTCTTCCCTCCCTCCCCGCCCGCGAGGCGGTGCCCGGCCGGCGCCGCCGCGCCCGCGCCGCGCGGGCCGCTCTCGCGGCGCTGGCGGCCTCCGCCGCCGCCGCCCTCGGCGCCGGCGGCCTGGGCGCGCGCGGGCGGCCAGCCCAGCGCGGGGCGGAGCCCGCCGTTGGGTCAACTACAGTTACGTCGGGCCTATCCCTGCACATGGGGGAACATCCAAAAACAGTCCTAATATCGTGTGGGGGCGTGTTTTTCATGCTTGGATATTTTCGGGTTGGGTCAACTACAGTTACGTCGGGCCTATCCCTGCACAGGGGGAACATCCAAAAATAGTCATAATATCGTGTGGGGGCGTGTTTTTCATGTTTGGGATATTGCGAAGGCCTTACGGCCGGTGCCGCCGACCCTGGAGGGCGACCCATGCGTTCTCGTACGTGGCGGGGGGGGCCTCTTGGGGCTTCCTGGGGGCCTCTTGGGGGTCTCGTGGTGGCCTCTTGGGGGCATCTTGGGGCTTCCTGGGAGCCTCTGTCGCCGAGGGCTCGTCGGGCCCCCCGTCTGGGCACCCTGTTGGAGCCGTTTGGGGAGCCTCTGGGGCCATCTTGGAGGCATCTTGGGCGCGGGGGGGGCGTCGTATCTGAGTGGCGCCCCCCCCCCGGGACCCCCCCGCTACCCCCCCCCCCCCTCCCGGCGGGGGAGGGATCAAAGGGAAGGGGCTTCCCTTCGACTCAAATACGACGTTGCTGAAGTTCATTTGGGCTGGCGCGCTTGAGCAGGGGCCCCTGCTGGGAAAGAGGACGGGAGTGGCGACGGGCCCACGGAAAGGGAGGCGCAAGGAAGGGGGACGACAGAGACGACGACCAACGAACAACGGGAATGACGTCTCGAACGGAAAAGCCCCTCACACACGCCGACAGGGTCGGCGGATTTTCGGGTACAGGGGGAACATCCAAAAATAGTCATCAAATCGTATGAGGACGTTGTTTGTATCTTTATATATAAATATATATATATATATTCGGGTACAGGGGGGAACATCCAAAAGTAGCCATGACATCGTACGATGACGTTGTTTTTGCATTGTTTTGATATTTGCGGGCACAGGGGGAACATCCAAAACTAGTCACGACATAGTATGAGGACGTTTTTTTTGTTTTTGCATTTTTGGTAGATGTTCGGGGTGCTTTCTGAATGTTTCCTCCAAAAGTCGCCTGTAGGGGGACAGGCCCGACCTAAAACTACATGGGGCGTTCCAAAAACGGCCTTGCCTTCGAGGATCGAGGGAGTTGTCATCTCTTCCGCTGCGGAAGGCGGCGGACGGGCGGCGGAAGGTCGGCGGAAGTAAAACGGGGCCGCCTCCGCCGGTGGAAGCCGGCGGAAGCTCGGCGGCGACGGAAGTAAAGATCACGCGTCCAAGAGTTGAAAACGTTTTTGGGTACAGGGTTACCGAAATCCGCCACATGCAAGAGTGACCTCTCACCGGAATGACCCTTGGTGCGGGCCCATGGGGCCCCCCCGATGGCCGAGTGCGATGCGACAGCAGCGGCCTGCGCCCTTGGGTTTGGCCCTCTCGCGCCCCCCAGTTGCCGCGCACCAGGGGGCACTCTTGCCTAGGGCCGCTCTTATGTGCAGCCAATCCGGCGGCGCGCAGCAGCTGCTCCTACTCTCAGCCTCGGTTCACCACCAGCCTGGCACACGAAGCATGTTTTCTGCAAGGTCTGGGCGATGTCGGCCGTGACCGGCCCTCTCCGTCCTTCCCCCCCCCCTCGTCACGTCACGCTATCTTGCCCACAGTTGCACAGATCTCCAGCGCCCCCCCCCCCCCGCCGTGATGTGATCGGGGGAGACGAACTCCCCCCCCCTCCCCTGATCACGCCCGCTACCGCGGACATTAGGAGGCTGGCTCCAGTCTCAGCTTCGTTGAACCGATCCCTACGGTTTACCATCCTGGAACATAGCCCTATCCCTATGATCGGCATCGCCTCATCACGATGTCAACCTTGAGGATCCCCTCCGCTTCTGATGGCGCATTCCAGAGATTACGATTGCTCTGCAGCTTGTGAGTCTTAGGGGTAGGGATATGTTCGAGGCTGGTTACCAGCAGGCTCGTGCGGAGTGGGCGCGCCGGCAGCCCCAGCGAAGGCTTGCAGGGTTGAGTTCTGCGGCGCGGAAGCACCGAAGAGCATGGCACAGTCGGGCCGAGGTCTAAGATCGAGGTCGGCTCGGGGAGGGTACCGTCATGTTGTTCGTGCCTGTTGGCTGTTCTGGTGCATCCTGGGGGAGGGTACCTTTGGATGTTCTGTGTGCTTTGGCCGGCGGAGGGTCACTTGTTCTTGAGAGATGTTATTCTGTCTTAGGTCCGACTGCAAAGACGCGGTGCCCGGCGGAATTAAACCTTGAACGATCGGGGCTGCGATCGGTTCAAGGTTGAGCGATCAACGCGGTGTCAAAAGCCTTTGCTCGCGCCGACGCCACACGAACCTACCGTACCCCCATCCCCATCCCGAGCCCCACCATCGGTGCTGCGATCGGTTCAAGGTTGAGCGATCGACGCGATGTCAAAAGCCTTTGCTCGCGCCGACGCCACACGAACCTAACGTACCCCCATCCCCATCCCGAGCCCCACCATCGATGCTGCGATCGGTTCAAGGTTGAGCGATCGACGCGATGTCCAAAACCTTTGCTCGCGCCGACGCCGCACGAACCTGCCGTATCCCCATCCCCATCCCGAGCTCCGCCGTTCTAGCGCCCTAGTTGGACATGTACCCCTCGAAGCCCGAAGGGAACAGCCTGTATCCCCACCCAGGGGGGTAATTAGGCCGGCCAGTGGGACCCAGGCCACGCCGTTGGGGACAGAGATCGGAGACACGATGCTCAAAATCCGCGACTGCGCAGACAGCTGGCGTCTCGCGAGGCTTCGCCACGTCGCCGCCCGTGGCAGCCCCGTGGCCGCCTCGTGCGCTGGGCGGGTCCGGCGAGGTGCGGCCTCCCCCGCCGCACGCGGCGCTGGCAGACTGCCAGTCGAGCAGTGGCGAAGCGTCCTCCTCCTCCTCCCCCTCCTCCTCCTCCTCCCCCTCCTCCTCCTCCTCCTCCTCCTCCTCCTCCTCCTCCTCCTCCTGCCAGTCGAGTGCCTGTAGGCCCACCAAAGAATGCCCTGAGGGCCTCGTGCGGTCTGCACGACATGTCCTCAGAACACGTTCGGCTGCCGCCGTCTTGTGTCAGCACGTCGGGTCGTGGCTCCACCACAGGGTGTCCCAAGAGCCTCTTTCGGCCACGCGCAGAGTGGGGTAAGGGAAGGGGAAAGGGCTTCTCAGAAGCACCCCTGCTTCTTAGAAGACGCGGGCCTCGTCTTTGAATGTAAGACCGGCGCCTTCTAAGAAGCAGCCTCCTTCTAAGAAGCCGTCCCTCGTCCCGCTACCCCCTTGTGCGCTACCCCCGTCCTGCTACCCCAAGAATGTCCTAAGAGTCGTTTGCGGATTTGCACGACATGTCCTAGAACAGTTCTTGCTGAGGCTGTCCTGTTTCAGCGCGTCGGGTCGTATGGTCCAAGGTCACTGCTCTTGTTTCTAAAACGTTCTTCGAATAAAAACAAACCGCATAAACATAAACTTTTGGGGCTCCGCGCGGATTTCTTGGATCCGCGCCTGGGCCCCCTGGCTGCGCCTCGGGCGCCGCCCCTGGCGCGCTCCGCGCGCCAGGGAGGGGGTTTCGGGACTTGCTTTTGGGACTCTCCTGACTTCAGAAGACGCGCGCGACGCACCCCAGGAGATCTCGGAAATGGCTGACCCCGCCCGAAAGCGCTCGGGAGACCTGGTGTCTGGGCCCTTACGAATGTGCAATGCTGGCTGCAGCAGCAGCAGCAGCACAGCTGTGAGCCTTGGGGCACTCCACGTCGTGCTGAGGGCACGATGGCGGATAGTAAGGCGGAGGTCCAACCAAGAAATCCAAGAGAATCCAGAATTCAAACATAAGTGATTGAAGCATCCGTTTTGCTACGTAAAAATGCAGTACGTATAGGAAAACCGTGTTTGGGCACGTCAATACGCGTGACATGTAAAGTTGCCCGCAATGCCGTTTTTTTCCAGGACATGTCAGGGCACGTGACGCGCATGTCACTTAGAGCAATAGAGCAATGTCGCGTTTGCAGGCCACTTTTGCGGGAAGGTATCCCCCCAGAGCGAAATGGCGAACTGGTGCCACACTAAAGGCCTGGCAATGCCCCGCTAATGGCTTTTTATGGCCCCACAAACGGCCCCGCTAATGGTCCACTAACGCATGTGTCCATGAATGGCCCACTACTGATCTTGATTTACTAATGACCCAATCATGGCCCAGTAGTGACCTGCCAATCATTTTCTATCCACTCAAAGTTCACGAGTGATGCTCAAATAGCTCGCTTCTACTCGTTCTCTCGGATTGTCGTGCTTGCAGAGATCATTCGTGCACAAGTAGGTCATTGGCCAAGGTCCAAAGGTTATGGTAGGCAGGGCCGTCGATGCAGATAAGAAAACCACTAGCGTGTAATGGACCGTGCGCGAACAAGCGGGCCAGCAGTCGAATCCAAAGGTACTCTGAGGTGGGGCCCTTCACGACTTGGCTGCGTGTTTTTTTTACCCACGGCGATAGCGGGGAGGGGACGCAGAGGGCCGCTCACGTCACGACTCGCGCCGGCGCCCTCTGGGGATGCTCTGGAACGGCCAGTTCCGAGACGGCGCCGGCGCGAAGGATGGCCAGCCACGGCCGTTATCGCCCGTGGTTTTCAGTCGTGCCTGTCCCTCTACAGGAGGAGTATCAAAACATAGTCCAAAAAGATTGTGGGGACGGCTTTTCCTGCATGTTTCTACATGGTTTTTTGCAATTATTGGACTATTTTCACTTTTCGCTCAAAATCCGCCTGTAGGGGGACATGGCCGACCTAATCATCGTTTCAAGGTGTTTTCCGTGGTTCCAGGCCGCCCATATAGGGCTGGAGTAGGTGGGGCCTGGGGACAGCGAGGCGGCTCGACGAGGAGCCCGATTTGTTCCTAGCCGACGTCGCCGATGCATCGCCGATGTAGCCGATGCATCGCGCGATCCCCCGACGACCCCACTTACTCGCAGCCCCCTTTGGGGCCTCCAGTGGAACACACATGCCTGAGGTCAGCCGGCCCGATACGCAACACGCAACACGCAGCGTATGGATACGGAGCTCAACACGTATGTATCGGGGGCGGACAGAACCCCCAACAGTGACACGTCGATTAGTGAATTGTCCGTTTTCGGTTCTCGAGAGGGCGCCGTGGCCGTCATTTTCCAGGCTTGCGCCCGCCAGGTTTGGGCCTCAGGTCGTTTTCACTAGACCACGTTTTGCTAAAGGGGGGTCTGTCCATCCCCGAATGTAAACTGAAAAACGTACGTTTTGAACACAGACGTTTTGAACACGGCACGTGTGTTACGTTTCGAATCGTGCGTGTCCGAACAGCGAAGGTCCCGAGGGAGACGGGTCCTGCGGTTTGTTCGCAGTTTTTTCGGGCTCTCGGCGCCCTCCGCGGGCTCCGGGGTCGTCAAAGGCACGGCTCCTGCTGACATCCGGCCCCAGGATGGAGGCCCCCCAGGGGGTCAGGACCCAGCTTTCTCGGGACCCGTCTGCCGAGCCCCCCCCGACGACACTTGGACCCTGGCCGACGTCTGGGCCGATCGAGCTCCCATGGGGCGTGCCGGGGCGTAGAAACAAGGCAGGGATGGGGACCTGAGATGCGGGTGCGAGGCACGATGGGAAAAGGCAAAGGATGCAAGCGGCAATTGGAGGACGCGTCGCCCGTTCGATTCTGGACCCCACAGCGGCGTCTCGGGGGAGTGTGCCGACATTTCGGCCAGATTTGGGGACCCGGAGGGGCCCAGAGCCTTCGCGTTCCCCGCCCTCGCCCCTGCGAGCAGCGCCGACGTCGAGAAGATATACCCGCGCGCAGCTCTGTTTTCCATCGCTGCGTTTTTGTTGTTGATTTCGGCGTCCGGGGATCAGTTTTTTGGGGGCCCAGGGTAATCAAACACGCCCGGTGCTGAGAAGTACCCCCCGGGGAAGGGTTCGGGGGGTACGGGGTGCAGATTGAAAAATGCATGTCAGTTGGCTTTCGGAGAAGAATGTCATACATCCGGCGAAATGGTTGTTTCAGTCTGCGCCCCCAGACTTCCCTGCGTCCTCGTTCCCAGGTCCATACGTTCGTCCCAGACATCTTTTTGATTGCTTGATTGTACAGGGGCTCGAAAGGTGAGCCAGGGATTCAAATTTTGGAGAAGCGCGGGGATCGAAGAAAGCAATCTGCAGGATGTCTGGTTACCGCCGTCCTTTCCTGGGGGGCCCTCGTTGCCACGGGTGGATTAGCTGCGGGATCATGGTCATAACGCGTTCAGTGAAGGGTCCTGGAGGTAGCGCGGGCTGGGGCTGGCCAAGAGGGGGGTGATGATTAGGAGGAAGGGTGAACATCATGGCCAGGGCCACGGTATCCCCCTTGTTGCAGGTCCCCCTCTTATTCTTTCAACACGTTCCCTGGCCTCCTCCCTCGTCCGCTTCCGGCCATGATTTGCGAACCTCCTCGGACGCCCCGCCTTGCACGCCCCCGATGAGTGAGAGAGGTCCCCGAACGAGCGGGGTCCTGAGGTGTTTTGACACTCTTGGGCTTTCGAGGCTCTGTCTGGGCCTCGGGAATTCAAGAAACGGCTCGGGACCAAGAGCCCCATGTGTCATGACAAAATAAAGCTGGAAGGGGTGAGGTTCACCAGGTGGCTTGGCAAGAGTGTCCGTCATTAGTGCAGTCCTTGCCCTAGGAGTGTCGACCTAAGTTGTTCCGCAACACTGATTTGGGGGTTGCTTGTCGGGCCAGGTCGGCGATCAAAAGAAAGTAGTTTCTGGGGAAGGGGTAGGGTGCTGGGCTACCTAGACCCCCTCGCGTCGTGCGAAACAAGAGCACTGCAGGCTCCTGGTCATATTCGGAGTCTGGGAGACCTCGCCGGACCCGGGCGCCGCCAAAACCGTCCTATAGGATGGAAAGCCGGTCCCAGGCACCCGCGCAACGTTTGCAAAACGCATGGCATCGGAGATCTGGGCACTCGGCTTGGGCGAGGGGGGGGGCATTCTGAAGCGGCAGAGTGCTTCCCAGAAGAGATCAAAGGGTTTCAAGAAGCTTCTTATGGCACGCCTCCGCGATGCTTGGAGCAATCTGGAGAACGTGTGATGCGAGTCGCTGTAAGCCGTTGTGTGCTATTGGGCTCCAGCTGGGGGCGAACGATGCGCAAGCCGTGGCGAAGCCGCATTCGCAGTCTTAAACGGCACGATGGCTTCCTAGGCGCCCCCTGCCTTCTCAGAAGGCTTCCCCCGCGCGTAACCCGTCCGTTCGCGCGTGCAAGGAGCGGCGGGACGTGCGGGCCTGGATCCTGCTGCAGGCGCCCAGACATCGCGGCGGCTTCAACAAATTGAAGAGGGGCGTTACCAGTCTGGAGCATATCCCTAAGTATCCCGATGACTGGCATCACCTGATCTCGATGCTGATTTTCTGAGGGCGCATCCCTAAGATTGTCATCGCATTTGGGCTTGTCCATCTTGGGGAAAAGGATAAGCTCGAGGCTGGTGGGATCGAGGATCGCGGCCAGAATCCCCTTCGAGGCTCGTGTCAGAGCACAGATCCGGGGGTCGACTTTGGACCCTGGGGCCCAGAACTCCGGCGCCTTGAGCAATTCGAGGTGGCGCTGGTCATTCGTTGGTGCTTGAGCCTCGGGATGCCAGGTTCAGGCCGCGATGACGGGCAACGCACAGGGTCGGGCTGAGAAGTTGGAGACCCCTTTGGAAGGCGTCGAGAGGTCCAGGAGGTCAGTGCCGTGATATATAGAGCCGCTGCGTGTCTTCGAGAGAGAGAGAGAGAGAGAAACAAAAAACAAAAAAAAGAAGAAAGAAAGAAAGACAGAGAAAGAGAACAAGGGGCAGAAGCAGAGGTAATCTTGATTCCCTGTCCAAGGGAGCTCGCTTGCGGGAGAGGGGCTTCGGGGGTGTGCCGGGGGTTTCGCATGTCTCTCTGCGTGCAGGCGCTGGGCGTTTTTCCCAGTTGGGGCGTTTGCCGTCCCGGCGCTGCCGCTGGCTTGACTTTGGGGGCAAGTCGGAGTTCGATAGACCTCCTGCCCTCACACGGCGACTAGTGGATTGGCCGTTTTCGGTTCGCGAGAAGGCGTCTCGGCTGTTATTTTCGCGGGTCCAGGTCCGTCGGTTTCGGTCCTAGGCTCGGAGGCCTGGAGGTTGACACCAGCACCAATATTGGCGTTGTGCCTCCACCGAGGGAAGAGTATCCCAATCTCGGCGATGGTGGTAATATTCTGGCGTCCTAGGCGGCCGAAAGATTGCCGCCAACACCGAAATCTGGGATCATCTCCCCCTGGTGGAGGCAACGCCCTGAGTTGGTGTTGGTGTCAATTTCCGAGCTTCCAATAGGCTGTTTTCACACAAGGGTGGTTTACTGAAAGGAAGGCGTGTCCACCGCCGAGAGGAGGCCTCAAGAGCCGCGGGGCACCCGCGGGCACGCACACCGAGTCGCAGCTTCGCGTGGGTTCCTCTTGGCTCTGCGCCGGGCTCCCCCCGGCAGCGCCTCCGGCGCCGTCCCTGGCGCGCGTTCTCGCGCGCGAGGGGAGGGGCCCAGTGTCGATCCAGGGACTCCGCGCGGGCCTCCGAGAGCTTCTGCTCGTGCAGCTTCTGATTCCTCTGTCCGGGAGGGGGACGACGGCAACTGCACGGACGTGGACGACAACCAGGACTACACCGCGGCCGCCGACCTGGAGCCCATATGCAACGTCACGGGCGCTGCTGACTGCCGGGCAGAGTGCGAGCGCATGGAGAGGTGTGGGGCGTGGACCTGGGGGAAGGTGCGCGGCTCGCTCGGCCTCACGGACTGCTGCTTCCCCAAGGTGGTGGGGCGAAGCGGGAAGGTCAGGAGGGAGGCCAACGAGAACGTCGTCTCTGGCTTCGCGTGCCGCGGAGGGAACGCAGCCCGGTACGGGGAGCTGCTATCGGAGGCAGCGCCCGACGTGCCAACCACGGCTGCTTACACTGAAGCCGGCCTGGAGCTGCCCAAGCTCACGAACGGCGATTTTTCAACGAACGACGACGGCGATTACAATCGGGTGGATCTGAATGTCAGCGATTCTCTTGTGTTTGATCTCGGCGGCGACTACGACGTGACCTCGATTTCGATTGCTGGTGGTAATGCGCATCTGGGCGGTACGGAAACACCAAAGACGATCGACATCTACACGGCTAGCAGTCTGGATGGGCCTTGGGTCCAATCTGAAACACTACAGTACCCCACCATAGTAGATAACATCGATGCTGCTATAAATGCTCAACGGAAGGACTTGCCACTGGAGTTGTTGCGAACACGCTTCGTTAAGCTGCACTTCCTGGATAATCATGGTAATGAACATGTAGCTGTCCGGCAAGTCGCGTTTGGTGGCGTTGAGTCTGTGAACGAATCAGTGAGTGAATTTGTGAGCACAACCACAGAAGTTGCTGAGCATCATGAGCCTCTGACCACAACCACAGACGCCGCTGAGCTTAATGCACCTGTGACCACTACCTCCGCTGGAATAGCCCCCTCTAGCGAGGACGAGGTTTCGGCTGCGTCGTTATTTGACGATGTCTTCCGCTCCTTCGACGACGACGAGGCGAGAGACGAGCGAGACCAGGCAGCAACAGCAGCAGGCCTGTCCCGGCATCGAAGACATCCGGCAGCAGCAGGTTCGGGCACCGCGGATACCACCACGGTGACAATCGAACAACAAACAAAGATTGACAAATGTCAGGAGGTCCGCGCGGATTTCTGGGATCGGCGCTGAGACCCCCTTGCCGGCGCGCGGAGCGCGCCAGGGGCGGGGCCAGGGGCGGCGCCGGAGGCGCCGCCAGTGGGGTCCAGCGCCGATCCAAGACATCCGCACGGACCTCCGAAAGCTTACGGTCATGCGTTTTTGGGGCTCCTCGAGGCAGCCACGCTGACCGGCGTACCGACCGCCGACAGCGCGACCGACCTGTCCACCACCACCGCGGCCGACGCAGTCGCCGCTGCTCCCGAGCCGCAGGGGGCGGCCTACGCCGCCGGGCGCCCGGGGCGCGGCTCACAGGAGAGGGAAAGTGCGCACCACCACCCGCACCGCCTCCTCCTCCTCCTCCTCCTCCTCCTCCTCCGCCTCCTCCTCCTCCTCCTCCTCCTCTTCCTCCTCCTCCTCCGCCTCCTCCTCCTCCTCCTCCTCCTCCTCCTCCTCCTCCTCCTCCTCCTCCGCGGTCTCAACACCTTGGCGCCGCCTCTGGCGGCGGTCCCTGGGGCGCCGAGCGTCCCAGGGTCGACGCGCTGAGAGCGCCGAGGCCAGCTTGGATTGCCTGGGCGGGCCGTCTGTGTGCAATCCGAGGCACTACCACTGCCATGTTCAGGAGGGAAAAAAACACACAGACACAATTAATCGTCGATTTCCCAGAAAATATTGGAAAATATGGGAAGTGGGGGGGAAGACAGAAACCCAGAAAATATGGAAAAATATGGGTGATCATTTTATTTGTGTGTATTTATTTGTGTGTCCTGGGGCCCCTTCAAATTAGGCTGGAGATTCTTAAATTGATCAAAGGTTGGTGCCTCCGGGGCTTCAGTTGCCCCCCGTTCCCCGGCGGTTCCTCGGGTTCCCCATGGGTTCCCCAGAGGTTCCTCGGGTTCCCCAGAGGTGCTCGTTCCCCAGAGGTTCCTCGTATTCTTATTGTGCTCGTTCCCCAGAGGTTCCTCGGGTTCCCCATGGGTTCCTCGGGTTCCCCGCCCCCGGCGCCTCGTGTTCTTGCGTTGCCCGTTCCCCAGAGGTTCCTCGGGTTCCCCGGGTTCCTCGGGTTCTCTGCCCTGGTTGTTGGTCTCGTCCCCCAGCAGCGCCAGGCAACGCCAAGCACCGCCAAGCACCGCCAAGCAGATCAAAGCAGCGCAAAGCAACGCCGCTAAGCAATGCCAAGCAACGCCAAGCAATGCCAAGCAACGCCAAGTAATGTCAAGCAGTGCCAAGCAATACCGAGCCTTTCAAATCAACGCCAAGCAATGCCAAGCATCGCCAAGCAATGCAAAGTAACGCCAAGCAATGCTAAGCAACGCCAAGCAATGGCAAGCAATGCCAAACATTGTCAAGCAATCCCAAAGAAAGCCAAGCAACACCAAGCAATGCAATACAATGCAAAGCACAGCAATGCAATGCCAAGCAATTCTAAGCAACGCCGCTTAGGAAGCGTTCCACTAATTGGGGTCCTTTCAGGGGCAAACTTTGGGGGGGACTGACTCAGGGCGGTCGTCTCGACCCTGATTCGCTCATTCATCGCCGATTTGGACCCGACAGCCCACACCGCCTGGGACCATGTGGAGTAGCAATCGGGTGCCTATCCAATGCTCGTTTCGGTTCCTCCGATTCGATTCGATTCGACTTCGATTCCATCCCAAGATTCTGATTTGGGTTCCGACTTCTCAATCACGGCCTACTGGCCTGCCGATTTCAGCCGATTCGATTTTTCCCGACTTGGCTGCCGATTCTCGCAGATTCCATTTATTTCGATCGCCGATCCGACTTGTCAATTCGATTCTGGGCTTGCCTGCCTATCGCCGATATATCGGGAATATATCGCCGATTCGAGCTTGATGTTTCCCCCCCTGAGCCGGTCCCCCCCGCGCTCCTCCCTCGCCATTCCCACTGAGGCCGGGGATGGGTGCCGTCCCCTTTTTGGTTTTCGTGGCGCCCATCCCCGCCCAGAGTTGGGCACGCTGGGGAAGCGAGATTGCCGTGTCTTGGTGCGGGTGGGAGTACGCCTGGCGGTGCCGACTACAGCACCGAACGACGTGCTCTGCACCGTGCTGCCCACTACGTGTGCACCTCAGTTACTGCCCACCTGCATCTCCTCTACTTGCGTCGACGAAGAAAAAACCGCATAG